>CAJQZJ010034102.1:715958-744458 GCA_907164525.1 Lophiomys imhausi | reverse complement strand
ATTTCTTCCCTGACCCAGTGGTCATCCAGTAAGGAGCTGTTCAATTTTCATGTGTGTGTAGGCTTTCTGTTGATTCTTTTCTGTTGAAGACCAGCTTTATTCCGTGGTGGTCTGATAAGATACAAGGTGTTATTTCAATTTTCTTGTATCTATTGAGACTATCCTTGTGACCAACTATGTGGTCGATTTTGGAGAAGGTTCCATGGGGTGCTGAGAAAAAGGTGTATTCCTTTGTGTTTGGGTGAAACGTTCTGTAGATATCTGTTAGGTCCATTTGTTTCATGATCCCTGTTAGACTCAATATTTCTCTGTTTGTCTTCTGTCTTGATGATCTGTCCATTGTTGTGAGTGGGGTGTTGAAGTCTCCCACTACTAATGTGTTGTGATCGATGTGCGCTTTAAGTTTTAGAAGTGTTCCTGTTACGAAAGTAGGTGCCTTTTTATTTGGGGCATAGATGTTCAGTATTGAGATTTCCTCTTGATGAATATTCCCTTTAATGAGTATATAGTGCCCTTCTTTGTCTTTCTTCATTAACTTCAGCTGGAAATCTGTTTTGTTTGATATTAGGATGGCTACTGCAGCTTGCTTCCTGGGTCCATTTGCTTGGAAAACCGTTTCCCAGCCCTTTACTCTGAGGCAGTGTCTATCTTTCGTAGTTAGATGTGTCTCGTGTATACAGTATAAGGAAGAGTCTTGCTTGCGGATCCACTCTGTAAACCTATGTCTTTTTATTGGGGAGTTGATTCCATTGATGTTGATGGATATTAGTGACATGGGGTTGTTATTACCCATTAGTTTGGTATAGGTGGTGGTCCTGTGCCTCTTTTGGGTTAGTTGCTGATGGGTTTTCTATTCCCTTTGTTTTCTTGGGTGGAGTTTTCTTCTCTGGGTTGGGATTTTCCTTCTAGGATTTTCTGTAGGGCTGGGTTTGTGGGTAGATATTGTTTAAATTTGATTTTGTCATGGAATATCTTGTTTTCTCCATCTATGTTGATAGAGTTTTGCTGGGTAAAGTAGTCTGGCTGGGCACCTATGATCTCTCAGGACTTGTAATATATCTCCAGGCCCTTCTAGGTTTTAACGTTTCTGAGGAGAAGTCAGGTGTAATTCTGATGGGTCTGCCATTGTATGTGACTTGACCTTTTTCTCTTATAGCTTTTAATATTCTTTCTTTGTTCTGTACATTTGGTGTTTCAATTATTATGTGGCGAGAGGAGTTTGTTTTCTGATCTAATTTGTTTGGTGTTCTGTAAGCTTCTTGGATTTTTATTGGCATCTCTTTTTTCAGGTTTGGAAAGTTTTCCTCTACGATTTTGTTGAAGATATTTCCTGGACCTTGGAGTCGGGAGTTCTCTCTTTCCTCTATACCTATAATTCTTAGGTTCCGTCTTTTCATTGAGTCCTTGATTTCTTGGATGTTGTGGGTGAGAGATTTTTTAGCCTTCTCATTTTCTTTGGATGTTGTACTGATTTCTTCCACTGAATCTTCCATGCCTGAGATCCTGTCTTCCATCTCTTGCATCCTATTGTTGATCCTCACATCCGTAGTTCCTGTTCTCTTCCCTTGGTTCTCCACTTCCTCTTTTAACTCTGACTGTGTTTTCTTTATTGTTTCTCTTTCTATTTTCATGTCTTGTATGGTTTTGTTCGTTTTGTACATTTCCTTCTCCAGCTTGCTTGTTTTTGTATGAAAATCTTTCGTGGCTTTTTCCTTTTCCTGTTCAAGTTCTGTCACCTTGGCTTGGAGCTCTTTAATGGTGTTGTTCCTTGTTTTGACTTGTAGAATTGTGGCTTCTTTGAATTCCTTCATAGATTTAAGTTCTTCTTGCAGGGACTCTATCACTTTCCATAATGCAGAATTGTCAATGTTTTCATGTGTTTCTGTTGGTGTGTCGTCATCCGAATTGGATGAGCTAGGATGGTTCTGCTGTGTTGGAGTTATATTTCCTTGATTTCTATTTTTTTTTTTTTTTGACCTTTGGCCATTGGATGCGTTTAGCTGTCTGTTTTCTGTGCTTGGAACCACAGTGGATGATTTGGTGCAGGGGACGAGTTTCTTGGCTATCTGTCGTTTCTTAGAGGGGGATTTCAGCGTCACTGTGGTTTTAATGGCCAGAGGCACTGTGAGCTGGTGCAGCCTATTCCCAGGTTGTGAGTAATGGACCAGGATTGTTTCACTGCTGCCAATTCAGGCTTCTCTATGTTGCACTCTGAGTTATAAGCCTGTAATGGTTCTGATAGTATGGACCTGTTTGCCCAGGCACAGATTCTGTGGGCTTTGTCTGTCATCACGGAGGCTGACAGGGTCTGGCTCCACACCTAATATGTCTGGATTTTCCAGAATACAGCTATGGTCCCAATTTCTGGTTTCTCACTAGGCTTCTCGCCCCAGGGCTGGCCTCTGTGCCTGATTCCCTTCCTGTCTGCACCGCCTCGGGTCCCCCTCCCTGGCTGCTAGGCCGTGGGTACCCCAAGCCCGGGATCCTCTGGCTGCCTGGGTGATCCTCTCGCCCCAGCAGCTCAGCCGTGGGTGCACGGATCCCTGGCCCTGCCCACGCCTCTCTCTCTCCCCAGTTGACCTGCCGTGGGTTTGCAGGGATTTGGCCCTGCCAGCTGGGCTCCCTTCCCAGCTGCACTGTCATGAGTGCCCGGGATTCGGCCCCTCCTGCCCGCCTTTGTGTTCCCAGCTTCCCGCGCTCTCTTGGAACCTCCCGCCCTCCGCTACACGAGCGGCTGCGGACCACCCGCTGAGCCCCCTGTTTGTTCCTTGCTAAGCCTTCCACTATCTTGCAAAGTTTTTTAAATGGGTATAAGTTCTACCTGAGGTGTGGGGAGGCCAATAGGCCAGCGATCTACGGCCAAGTGGACCCTGATTCTGCCTGCTGTAAGTTGGGATCGATCTTACCAGGCGCCTCTCCAAATGGGAGTTCCCGAATCCCGGGTTTAGTGGCCTCCGTGTCTGCGAGAGATGGGGAGAGAGCCTTGCCCTGGGTCTTTTAACAGTCCCTTGGGAGCTCTGAGTGTTCCGGGGCGGGGGGGGGGTCTAGCCCCTCCAGTTTTTGCACAGTGCCCAATAACTCTGTGTTTTTTATGGCTCTTTTTTTCCCCTGCGTTCAAAATGCATCAGTGTAGGTCGCCGCTATCTTGGCCTGCCCCGTGTTTTGTGGTTTCTAACAGTGGTCAATTTATAATTTTTAATATTATTCTAAAATCATAAAGGAAACCCATTTTGCAAAATCTTATGTAGAAGAAAGTCAACTTCTCATCCTATTTTGTTTATTTAAAAAGAATATGCCAGCCAGGTGTGGTGGTAGATGCCTTTACTCCCAGAATTTGGGAGGCAGAGGCAGGCAGATCTCTGTGAGTTTGAAGCCAGCCTGGTCTACAAAGTGAGTTCCAAGACAGTCATGGCTGTTAAACATAGAAACTCTGTCTCGGGGAAAACAAAAAAGAAAGAAAGAAAGAACATGCCATGATTTTGTAGATTAATTATTAGTTACTAATATTCTTTGTTAGTTCAAATTAAGTTTCTATGAAAATGTTCAGGAATTAGTTATTGCATGTTAAAGACATCTGTAGAAAGCAACTATTTAGTTGTGTGAAGTGCCCTGGAATGTATTAGCTGTAGAGCTGACATTCTATGGTATTTTTTTGAAAACCCCAGTAAATTACAACAGTCATAGCATTCAGATTTTTCCACTTAACACACTTATGGACGCATAGTGTGGAAAGCAAGCACATTTTAGGCCCATGTGAAAAGAATTTAATATTAAGGTTTCTAAGGATGCAGTGATATTATGTCATAGTTTCTATTATCCTCTCTATTTAGTGGCATTTTAAGAGAGTAGACCCTATGAAAAGAGAGCTTTTTATAGTGCTATTTTCAGTACCAGCTGAGGACACCTTTGCTGACTGTTGAAAGCTGTATTAGAAACAGATAAACCTGGCCCTTTTCCTCCTGGGAAACTAATGAATCGAAGAAGTTCAGATTTGAACAGGTAATGTTTTATGCTTGGGACAGATGCACAAACCTGTGCTTTGTGATATTCTCTCCAGTTGCTGCAGAGGTTCTTCAAGATGGTAGAAGTTTAGTATCCATGATATGAAAATGGAAACTAGGGAAGTTGTCCTTTTTATATATTTACTGTAGTGGCCACTGTTTCCCACTATTTGGGGGGTATATGCAATTTGGATCAGAAATACTCCTTAGAGAACCTTAGAAGTAGAACACCTTGATTTATGACCTCTTGATTCTTTCATTGGATCCCTGTCACTATTCACCTCTGTTCATTGTAATTACTCTGGTTACATACCAGCATCTTTAAAAATGATTTTTTTTTTACTTAAATCTATGTTGCTGCCACTGCTGAATCTCCAGAAACAGAAGCAAATTAGTTCAAATGGTTTGAGTTTTAGTACAAAAAACAAACAAACAAACAAAACAACAACAAAAAACCCAACTAGTGGCAAAACAACTATTGTTTCTGAATTTGTACATCCTCATCAGATCACAGAGAAATCAAGTGTGCAATAAAGAATCACTGTGGCCAGTCTCTTTTGCTTTCTGACAGCTTAAGTCTCCATCCTCTGATTGTTCCCATCAGCCTACCATGTGAAATATAATTCACAGTGTCATTATAAATTGTTACCAAACAGAAAGCTGAGTATGTGAGGAGTCACGTGGAATACACTGTTAAATTGGAATCTTCAGTATCTTTTGAACATTATTTAGCACTAGAAACATGTGCAGTAAGGGGTGGATAGCAATAATGTGATTGCAGTTTGAGCAGAAAAAAAGCAGTTTTGCACCATATAAAACTATCTATGTGTACTGCCCAACCTCATAATTCCTTGTCATTTTCTCACATCAGTAGCCTGCCCAATGTCTTTAGGTAGCGTCCCTTTAGAGTCAGGTGGTTTTATCATCATCTGATCTCTAGACAGAAATCATTAGACAGAAATGAGCAGAAACAAACAGATTTGGGGGGAAGTAATCATGAAATAGCTGTCCATGTTGGGATGTGCCACATTGGCAGATTCAACCCATATATAATCAAAATGGGGAGAGGATCAAACTGTACTGCAAACTGCAGATGTTTTTCATTATTCTCTGAGCAACATAATATATCAACTAATAACACAGTATTAACATTGTATTAGAACACTGAAATACTTACAGATACTTAAATTCTACTAGAAGGATTTGTGGGTTCTATACAAATAGCACAGCACTTAATAGAATAGACAAAAGCAAGAATAGTTATGGATCTTGCAAGGGTTCTGCAACCAATCCCCAAATACCAAGGGTCAACTGTACTTCACTAAAGACTCCAGGAGACAAAATTTGTAACACAGAATACAGCATGTTTAACTGTAAGGATAGGTGAAGGATGGTCTCTGTGCTTAGCAGCCAGCACTTGGAATGACTAAAGCTTGAATAGTATGTGGGGAAAGAGTGAGAATTGAGGTTGGATAGTAGCCAGATCATGAACCACAACTTTGAAAAAGCTAAAGACAACATATAGTAAATTTAACTGAATTTTGAAGTACTTCCAAGAATTATCAAGCACACTGAAATGCAGGCTAGTTCTCAAAAATGTATCTTGGCTGAAATCATGTCACTGGTGATGTTTTTTCCCTGAAAACTATTTAAGAACTTATAAAAGAAATTGTGAGGTCCTTTGGGCCTTCTTGTTTACAAAGTATCAAAAACTCATTCTTTTCAGAGGGTATTCCAACTCTGTAGAGACAGTGTGGGTCTCTCTGTCTATTTTTCTCAATAGAGAGAGAGAGAGAGAGACTCTGAAAGCAATGATTCAATGAAAATTTACAAGGAATAGAATAGAAGTGGCCATTGCAGAAGATTGATTAAACATATTAGGGCAGTTTTGAAAATGTCATACTTGTGAAAGTTAGAATGAATGAAGAGTTACTTACACATTGATTTGAAATGATGACCAGAATATGCTGTTAAATGAAAAGGGGATTAAAAAATAATAAGCACAGTCTTTTAGGGTATAGTTCCTAACATAATTATAGTTTTCTCTAGAGAGTATGTCAGAACAAGGCAGAGTATATAACATTGTTCACTTCAGATGTTTATTTTATTTTTTTATTAAGGTGATGATGATAGAAGTAGCTTAATTGCATGGTTGTAAATATCCATTCAGAACTCCATTATATAATATAGAAGGATACAGTACTTACTTTTCTGTTGCTGTGATAAAATACCATGGCCAAGGACAGCTTATGGAAGAAAGTTTATTTTGGCCTTACAGTTCCAGATGGATGGACAAGAGTCAGTAGGATGGGGAGGCATGGCAGCTAGTGGCATACATGGTGACAGGAGCAGGAAGTAGAGAGATCACACCTCTACTGTAGACACAAAATAGACATTGGACATTGAAATTAGGTTTTGAACTCTCAAAGTCTGTTTGCAGTGATATATCCATCCACTTCTACTAGTAAAGCTGGGTTACCACTTGAAACAGCAGCACCAACTGTGAAACAAGTGTTCAAATATCTGAGCCTACAGGGTAAGTTTCTCTCTGAAATTAACCTCTACAAATCTTGCCTTTGCTATCTTCTTTTTCCCCCTCCCTCTCCTTCTCCTCTTCTCTGTCCTCTCTTCTTTTTTAAAAAAAAATGTTTATATATTACTTCATGTTACAGCTCTAACACAGTCCTCTCCCTCCAACCCTCCCAGTCCTACCCTCCCACCCTCTTTCCCTTCTCCCAGAACTCATAATTCTTCTTTTTAAATAATTAGGCCACAATTATGACACAAGGCACAACATATATTCCCAATGTCCAGTCTACATGTACCCAGCAACTGATATCAATACTCTATTATCCATTTATCTTCATATGTTTAAAGTTCTATACCTAACTCATTTTCCATCCTAACTTCCATTACCAACTTAAAAACATCTTCTTAGACCTAGAACATCCTTTTACTCCATAAACAACCAAAAACTTAACTGTGAGACTGTAACTATTTGGTCTTTAACCACATCAGAGACCTGAGAAGGATAAACATGTCTGATTATACAGGAAATGCAGAACCAGCAGCTTCCAAAACTAAGAAATGACGGACAACTGACTGCTTGGACAGTCCCCAATTTCTCTCCAAATGTTAGAGCATCTATCTGCAGCCTCTTGGCCCTGGATCTCTGACAGACATTAATTATAAAGCAGGAATTATGAAAGACTTGCTCACTCTGTCTTGGCAGAGTTAGGCTGCTGACTTATCTGCTTCCAAGTTTTGTCCTTTTAAGACATCATTCTGTTTACAGATGAGGCAAGGGATTTTTCTTGTCCAGTGACAAGCTTGACACTAATGCAATCATCTCCAAATGGAGATTCTTCAATGTTCATCCTCTACTTGGATTAGACTAGGGAGTGCAGACAGGAGCTGACATGTCTCAATATCTAAAAGTGTTAAGTTAAGAAAACTTCTTTGAATGCCATATTCTACAGATCTCTTGAGGTTTTTGAAGACTACCTATCTATCTCCCTATATTTGGATAAGCAAATGTTGTTTGTCCCTTAGCAACTTCATTTCTGGTTAACTTAGAAAATATCTATGATAAATTATGCTAGTATCTAAGAAAAGGTCATGTTTGAAAGACTGTTAGTTTGCATCTCTTAATTATCGCAAATGGTTTTTGACAGTTGCTATCAAAAGGCCAAAACTTCACATTGCATTTTTAAGTGTTACCTAGGTACAATACCTTAAAAAGGGTTACCCTTAATTTTCTATCAATATCCAAAGATAAATGTTGATGTAGCCAAATGTAATCTTAATTTTGTATTAATATACAAAGATATAAGAGTGTATTCAATAATCTGTCCCTTTTTCCTTTATCATTCCTATATTATGTCTATATCCCATTTTTTAAGTCTTTCCCCCCATATATAGGAGAGAAGGAAGGATAGAGAAAAGGAAAAGAGAGAACTTTCTGGGTCTAACCTCCAAAACCTATTTAACAACTTGTTACCAGTCCTCCTAAATAACAACAAACATCTATAACCCATCAAATGACCAAAGGGATGTGGGAATAAAAAATAAAGATTTAAAAAAATCACCCATCCCACCTTCTGGGAATGGGACTTCACTCTCTTAAAATTACTTTCTGCTAATTTGGGACATAGGAAACTTGTTTGGGGCCCAAATAAGAATGGAAAATGGTTAAGCAAGTTAATAGTTGCATTTGATGTTCAGTCTTTTTTTTTTTTTTTTTTTTTTTTGGTTTTTCGAGACAGGGTTTCTCTGTGTATCCTTGGGTGTCCTGGACTCACTTTGTAGACCAGGCTGGCCTCGAACTCACAAAGATCCACCTGCCTCTGCCTCCCAAGTGCTGGGATTAAAGGCGTGCGCCACCACCGCCCGGCAATGTTCAGTCTTTTTGTGCTCAGAAATTTAAATGTCCTAAGAACTTTGTAGTCAGAGGCTGAACTTCAGGATTTTACTGAAGTCCTGACTGAAACAGTCTGTGGGGCTGAACCATCTCAGTTAGACATTTTGAGTTTTTCTGGTTGTATGTTTTTGAGGAAACAGCTATCAAGGAAGTCTTCAAGGCTGGATCATATGGGCTACTTGTCTTCTTTGGTGTCTGATCCCTTTTCTTCAGACACTTCAGTTGTTCACTTGTCCCTGGACTCCTTAGATGTATGTTGGTTCCCCCCCCCCAAAGATAAGAGCAGACCCCTGCCCTAATTTTAACTTTGTGGCACTTCTTTTCTTTTTGGGGGGGGTGTGCAGGTAATATCTTTCCTAGAACAAATTGGGTTTTTTAACAATATAACAAATGTTATCTTTCAATTGAGATTGAAAAAAATTCTTTTGATATTTTGGAGCTAAACCTACCGTTAAGTGTATATATTTTTAGATCACAAAAGACAATTCACTTTGAATTTCAGCATGCCTCTTCTGGGTAGCTTTTAAACTTAAATCATTGCAAATCCTATGTGCCTGCCTCTGCCTTCCAAGTATTGGGATCAAAGCCATGTGTCTCTAAATTATTGGGATTAACGGTGTGCGCCATCACCCCTGGATCTAAGTTTTTCTGTATTTGGAGCTTGCTCTGTGTCAGTCTGGCTTTGAGCTCAGAGATCTCCATGTGTATGTCTCCAGGGTGTTGGGATTAAGGGTGTATGCCTCTCAAGTGATGGGATTAAAGGTGGGCTCAATCACTACCCTGTTCATTGTAACTCTATAATTTAAAAGACAACTAACTTTATACTGATCATCCTGTCTCTGTTGGAGTTAAAGAGGTTGCCTAACACCACAGCCCTTCTCAAATATTTTACCTTAGCTCCAAATTACTTCAGCTCTTAGAGATTTAGAAAACCAGGCTGAACTGTAGTAACCCTTAATTTATTTGCAACTTTTTAAACTTAACTGCCTTAGTAAAGCCAAACAATGAAAAATATCTTTTATATATAGGAAACAAACTTATAAGCTGATATACAAGAGTGTGTGAGTTATGTGGCACCTTGCAATCTACCTTTCTAACCTGAATTTAAGACCTTTTTTACTTTCATGCCAGTAAACCAAGTATGTCTTTGGTAAACTACCATTTGAAATTTTTATATTTTATTATTATTATAATTTTTAAGCTTAGTTGTCACCCCTTTTTAAAATTAATTTGTTTTTCCAAGTTACCTTTCAAACATAGTTTCCTCCCTCCTCCCTTCCTTTCACCCTCTCCCCTCCCCCTTCCTCTCCCTTCCTCAGGATTCCCCTTCTAGATGCTCTCCTTCTCCTCAGATGAAGTGGGCCCTCATATATCATAATCCCTCAGATCATCAGACATATGAGGGCTAAGAGCTTCTTCTTCCACTGGGGCTTGCTATGGCACCCCCTCTAGGGTAAGTTTCCACTGACCTGCAACATGTTCCATGACTCACCTGCTGGGTCGAGTTTTCCCAGGATAGTTATGCTAGGTTCCTATCTGTTTGGGTTTGTGTGTTGTATGATGATTGTCCTGTGATATATGGTTAATATCCACTTATAAGAGAATACCTACCATGTTTACCTTTCTGGGACTGAGTCAGCTCACTTAGGATGAGTTTTTCTAGATCCATCCATTTGGTTTTGAATTTAATGATTTCCTTGTTTCTGATAGCTGAGTAGTATTTCATTGTGTATACTACTGTGTACCACAGTTTTGTTTGTTTTGTTTTTGTTTTTTTTATCCATTCTTCAGTTGAAGGACATTTGGGTTGTTTCCAGTTTCTGGTTATTACAAACAAAGCTACTATGAACATGGTTGAGGCAATGTCTTTGTGGTTTGGTGAAGAAACTTTTGGATATATGCCCAGGAGGGGTATGTCTAGGTCTTGAGGTAGAACTATTGCCAATTTTCTAAGATATCTCCAGATTGATTTCAAAAGTGGTTGTACAAGTTTGCATGCCCACCAGCAGTAGAGGAGTGTTCCTCTTTCTCCACATTCTCGCCAGCATGTGCTATAATTTGAGCTTTTGATCTTAGCCATTCTGATGGGTGTGAGATGGATTCTCAGAATTGTTTTGAGCTGCATTTCCCTGATGACCAAAGATGTTGAACATTTCTTCAGGTGCCTCTCAACCTTTAGAGATTCTTCTTTTGTGAATGCTTGGTCTATACCCCATTTTTGATAGGGTTATTTGATTTTTTTTGGTGTTTAATTTCTTGAGTTCCTTATATATTTTGGATATTAGCCCTCTGGTGGATGTCAGGTTAGTGAAGGTTTTTCCCAATCTGTAGGCTGTCATTTAGTTCTATAGTGTCCTTTGCCTTACAGAAGCTTTTCAATTTCATAAGGTTGCATTTATTGACTATTTGTTTTAGAGCCTGAGCTTTTGGTGTTCTATTCAGGAAGATGCTTCCCATACCAAGGAGTTCCAGCTTTTCCCCACTTTCTCTTCTATTAATTTTAGTTTTTCCAGACTTATGTTGAGTTCTTTGATCCACTTAGACTTAAGTTTTGTGCAGGGTGATATGTATGAACTATTTGCATTCTTCTACATGTTGACATCCAGTTAGACCAGCACCATTTGTTGAAAATCCTTTCCTTTTTATATTGTATGGTTTTGGCTTCTTTGTCAAAAATTAAGTGACTGCAGGTGTGTGGGTTTACATCTGGGTCTTCAATTTGATTCCACTGATCAACTGATCTGTTTCTATGTCAGTACCATGCTCTTAATTACTACTGCTCTATAGTACAGTTTGAAATCAGGGATGGTGATAACTCTAGATGTTCTGTTATTGTACATTATTGATTTAGCGATTCTTGCTTTTTTTCTTTTTCCATATGAAGTTGAGAATTATTTTTTTTCAAGGTCTGTAAAGAATTTTGTTGGTATTTTGATAGGAATTGCACTGAATCTGTATATTGCTTTTGGTAGGATGGCCATTTTTATTATGTTGATCCTATCTATCCATGAGCATGGGAGATATTTCCATCTTCTGATACCTTCTTCAATTTCATTCTTAAGGAAATTGAAGTTCTTGGCATACAGGTCTTTCACTTGATTGGTTAGAGTTACCCCAGGTATTTTATATTATTTGTGGCTATTTGTGAAGGGTGTTGATTCCCTTATTTCTTTCTCAACCCGTTTATCTTTTGTGTAAAGAAGGGCTACTAATTTTTTTTAATTGATTTTGTATCCAGCTACTTTGCTGAAGGAGATTGTCAGCTGTAGGAATTCCTGGTGGAGTTTTTGGGGTCACTTATGTATACTATTATATCATCTGCAAATAGGGATACTTTGACTTCTTCCTTTCCAATTTGTATCCCCTTGATCTCCTTTTAGTTGTCGTATTGCTCTAGCTAAAACTTCAAGTACTATGTTGAAGAGATATGGAGAGAGTGGACAGCCTTGCCTTGTCTCTGATTTTAGCAGAATTGCTTTAAGTTTCTCTCCATTTAGTTTGATGTTGGCTACTGGCTTGTTGTAAATTGCCTTTATTATGTTTAAGTATGGTCCTTGTATGCCTGATCTCTCCAAGACTTTTAACATGAAGGGGTGCTGGATTTTGTCAAATGCTTTTTCAGCATCCAATGAGATGATTATGTGGCTTTTTTCTTTCATTTTGTTTATGTAATGGATTATGTTGAACCACTCTGGGATGAAGCCTACTGGATCATGGTATATGATACTTTTAATGTGATCTTGGATCCGGTTTTCAAGTATTTTATTGAGTATTTTGTTTTCATCCATGATCATAAGGGAAATTGGTCTGAAATTTGCTTTCTCCTTTGGATCTTTGCATGGTTTAGGTATCAGGGTGACCATGGCCTCATAGAATGAGTTTAGCAGTGTACCTTCTCTTTCTGTGTTGTGGAAGAGTTTGAAGACTATTAGTGTTAACTCTTCTTTGAGGTCTGGTAGAATTCTGTGCTAAAGCCATCTGGCCCTAGGCTTTTCTTGGTTAGAAGACTTCTAATTTCTTCTTCTATGTCCTTAAGCATTATAGGACTGCTTAGTTTGTTTACCTGTTCTTGATTTAACCTGGGTAGGTGGATTCTATCAAGAAAATTGTCCATTTCATTTAGGTTTTCCAATTTTGTGGAGTACAAGTTTTTGAAGTAGGACCTAATGATTCTTTGTATTTTCTTAGTGCCTGTTGTTATTTCCCCCTTTTCATTTCTGATTTTGTTGATTTGGGTATTTTCCCTCTACCTTTTAGTTAGTTTGGCTAAGGGTTTGTCTATTTTGTTGATTTTCTCAAAGAGCCAACTCTTGGTTTTATCGATTCTTTGTTCTTGATCTTTTTGTTTCTAAGTTGTTGATTTCATCCCTGAGTTTGATAATTTCCTGCAGTCTGCTCCTCTTGGGAGTGTTTGCTTCTTTTTGTTCTAGCTCTTTCAGGTGAGCTTTTAGGTTGGTAGTATGGGAACTCTCCAATTTCCTTTTGAATATGCTTACTAGTATAAACTTTCCTCTTAGCACTTTCAATATATCTCATAAATTTGGGTATGTTGTGCTTTCCTTTTCATTGAATTCTAAGACTTGAATGTCTTCCCTGACCCAGAGGTCATTGAGTAGATAGTTGTTCAGTTTCCACGTGTGCGTGCACAGGCTTTCTGTTGTTTTTGTTATTGTTGAAGTCTAGCTTTATTTCATGATGAGGTGATGTTATGTATTCTAAATGTTAATTAATTGGTCTTGCTATTTTCATTGTTTCTGATTGGCTGAATAAATGCTGAGGCATGGGCTTCTGAAGCAGAGAGATTGATGGGTAAAGAGAAGCCTCCAAGAGAAGAAACAAAGAGCAGGAAGGAAGATACATGCCATGGATTAGAGAAAAGAATCTCATTCCAGGTGACTTGGAACATCATCATAGCATGGAGAAAAACAGCCCAGGGGACGTATGTATATTATATGGGGCATTATTCAGAAATAGAATTAAGACCTAGCTTAGATGGGCCAAGATTGCTCAATTCAGGCCAAGGCTTGTTAAAATCCATGTGGTGTCTGTGTGTTCATTTATAATGGCTGGATAAGGATTAACCATCGACCAATTAAATCTAACCTAAATACGAGTACATATTTTAATTAATTATTTTTACAATTCCATGATGGTCTGATAAATTACAAGGGGTAATTTCAATTTTCCTGTATCTGTTGAGGCTTGCTTTGTGATCAGAGCTTTGCTTTTGCATTTGGGTGAAATGTTCTGTAGATATCAGTTAGGTCCATTTGATTCATGGCATCTGTCAGGTTCTTTATTTCTCTGCTTGGACATCGTTGATCTGTCCAGTGATGAGAGTGGTGTGTTGAAGTCTCCCACCATTAATGTGTGGGGTTTGATGTGAGATTTGAGTTTTAGAAGTGCTTCTTTAACAAATGTGGGTGCCCTTATATTTGGGGCATAGATGTTCAGTATTGAGTTGTCATCCTGGTGAATTTTTTTTGTTTGTTTGTTTTTGTTTTTTGAGATAGGATTTCTCTGTATAACAGCTCTGACTGTCCTGGACTCGCTTTGTAGACCAGCCTGTTTCTTGGATCCGTTTGCTTGGTATATCATTTTCTAGCCCTTTACTTGGAGATAATGCCTATCTTTTTTGCTGAGGTGTGTTTCTTGTAAGCAGAAGAATGCGGGATTTTGTTTTCGCATCCATTCTGCTAGCCTGTGTCTTTTTATTGGGGAATTGAATCCATTGATGTTGAACAATATTAATGACCCGTGATTGTTACTTCCTGCCATCTTGATGTTTGTAGAAATAGTGTGTCAGTGAGCTTACATTCTTTTGGTTTTACTGCCTTTGATTTATTTGCTTTCTGTGTTTTCTTGTGTGTAGTTACCTCTTTGGGTTGAAGATTTCCTTCTAACTAACATCTTCTGTAGAGCTGGATTTGTTTATAGATATTGATTGAATTTAGTTTTGTCATGAAATATTTTGTTTTCTCCATGTATGTTGATTGATAATTTTGCTGGCAATAATAGTCTGGCCTGACATTTGTGGTTTTTTAGGTTCTGCAAGATGTCTGTCTAGGCCCTTCTGGCTTTTATTGTCTGATGAAAATTCAGGTGTGATTCTGATAGGTTTGCCATTATATGTTACTTGGTCCTTTTTCCTAGCAGCTTTGAATATTCTTTCTTTGTTCTATACATTTAGTGTTTTGATTATTATGTGGCAGGAGGATTTTCTATTCTGGTCTAATCTATTTGGAGTTCTGAAAGCTTCTTGTACAGTTATAGGTAACTCTTTTTTTAGGTTTGGGAAATTCTCTTCAATGATTTTGCTGAAGATATTTTCTGTTCCTTGGAGCTGGGAATCTTCTCTTTCTTCCATTCCTCTTATTCTGATATTTCATCTTTTCATAGTGTCCTTAATTTCCTGAAGGTTTTGTGTCAGGACATTTTTGGATTTTACATTTTCTTTGACAGATGTATCAATTTCTTCAATTTTATCCTCTGTGCCTGAGATTCTTTCTTTCATCTCTTTAATTCTGTTGGTGATGCTTGTGTTCATAGTTCCTTGTATTTTCCTAAGGTTTTCTAGTTCCATTGATGTCTTCAACTTCTCTTTTCAGGTCTTCCATTCCTTTAAGAGTTTTATTCATTTCCATCATGCCTTTTTTTTTCAAAAAAAGTATTTTCATGTTTCTCTCTGAGGTATTTGATTTCCTTCCTTAAACCTTCTATTATTAACGTAAGTTTAGGATTAAAATCATTTTCCTTTGTTTCAATTGTGTTAGGATCTCCAGGGTTATCTGCAGTATTATTGCTAGGTTCTGGAGACATCCTACTGGTTTGGGTTTTTTGATCAATCGTGTTCTTGTACTGACCTCTAGTCATCTGGTAGACCCTGGTGTTGTCTGATTGTTTCTGAATCCAGTTGGCCTTGGTGCTCAGGAAAACCCCCTGTTCTGGGGACTGGGTGATACTCAGATCCTGGAGTTGCCTCTGGATGATGGGAAGGTTCCTGTAATAGCCTGGTTCTCAGAGAGTGACTGCTGCTCTCCTCAACTGGTTGTGCCCCAGTTGGACCTATACATGGGGGATTGGAGTGGGGTGGGGCTATCCTGTGAGGAGCTAAGACCTGGCAGATCTCCTCAGGAAGGCAGGTCGAGCTGTGTTAGACCTTTGTTCTCCCCTCCCTGACACAGTCATTCTGGGTCAACAGCTAGGCTGACCATACAGGCAGGGAGTTCCACTAAAGAAGGGTCAGCATCAGCATGCCTGTTGCTACCTGCCTCAAAAGCTCAGGAGCTCAGGTGAGTGACCCGCCCCAATGTTTGTAGGGAACACACTGTGTCTGACTGTGTTTGCTGTTTGCAGTCAGTCTAGGGTCCTGATTGCTTTGCTGCAGCTGGGTTTGGTCTGTGCCTGTCAGCTAGAGGGCACACTGTACAGCCATGTTGGGACCTGGGGAAAGAAAATCTTACTTACCTTTGCTCTTGTGGTTCAGCAGTTTTTTCCTAGTTAGATCCTCAAGAAGGCTAGATAACAGGCCGCCGGGGGTGGGGGGTGATATGTGGCTGGAGACATGGGGTGGTGGGATGGCTCCGCTCATGGGCTAGGTCCGCTCAGGGCCGCACTCACCTCCAGACAGGTGAGGCACTGGCTAATCTCAGGGTGGTGTTTCTAGGAACTGTGTGAGCAGTTTGGCATGGTAACTAGGCTCAGTGTTCGCTGAGGAAGTTCCTACACCATCTGTGTTTCACAGTTGGCTGTGGGACCTCCCTTTCACTCCACAGTGACTAATCTCATTCACCTACTACTCAGATAGGATGCTTTATGGATGGTGCCATCTTGGATTCCCCCTCAGATGTTTATTTTACAATGTACTTGTATTAAATGTCATCCAAATTTTTGGTCTAATGAGGAAAAGCAGGAAGGGTAAAGATAACATATTTACCAAGACCTTATACACAGAATACTTTTGGTGATGTCACCTCAGCCAATGATTTTCTTTTTTTTTTTTAATTTAATGCTTGGATAATTTAATCCAATTGCCTGGTTGTTTTAAATTCAAATTAATAAATCTTCCCCACTTTTTGGTTCAAAATTTTTATTGTGCTTTTCTGATTTTTCTGAGCTATTTCTCCTCTCAAAACTTCACAGAGAGAAAATTGCTCAATTTTCCTCATCCATGCTTCAGATAATTGAGGAAATATGATAATAATGAAAGATTCTTATGTCCTGAGACTCTGTGAAGGGTTAACGCTTAGGATGGAGAACAAGAATGTTCTTGAATACTCAATGTGCATTATTTCACCTTATATTTTCTAAATTGACACTGTGATTTATTTATCTCATTGTGGTGACCTGAACAAGTAACTTAAGAGGGAAAGTTTATTTTTGCATACAGTTTCAAGGGGATATAGTCCTTCATGTCTGAAGGCATAGCAGCAGCTGAAGGAGAATGCAGCTGGTCAGTGTCAGCAAGCAAATGATGAGGACAGCTTATGCCCAGCTTACTTTTTATAATTGCATCAGGGATTCTTGTCCATACAATGGTATCACCCACATTTAAGGTGGGTCTTTCTGTCACAATCTAATCTACAGAACATCTCAAAAACATGCCTAGAGGTTTGTGGGATCCTGTGGGTCTCCCCTTTTCCTTGTGACCATTGGCCATTAGTCCACATGGTTGAGGGGAGCAGAAGACCAGGAACAGAGTTTGGTTGGCCACAAGTATGATGATGGATTAACAACCAACTCATGACCAGTTGCAGAGAGGCAGATCAATTTTACTTAGGGTAAATAAGGGTTATATATAATTTTGGGGAACAGGTGAGAGTTTCCAGGTGAATGTAAATCATTGGTTGGAGCTAGGCATGTCAGAGATCCTTCATTTGCGTCTGACAGCATAGTCCTATCATATGAAGGGAGACACAGTACTCAATTATCCTATGAATAGCAATGGGAGGAGGGGGAGTAATGGTAGCCAGGAACTGTTTCAAAAGTCACACTCCAGATATGGTTATAGGCTTTCCAGGAAGCCCAGGTACTTTCTGAATGGGTTGTTATCAAGAGAAAGAAAATTAAGCCTGTGACATTCCTTAGGTAGAGAGTGTGGGGGTCAGGTTTCCCAGATCAGGCAGAGGAGGAAGCCCCACTGTGAAAGGGAATCTGTCATTTAGCACCAAGTGGCTATCAGGACACGGAAGACTACAAACTTAATAGTGGGAGTCCAACAGTAGTTTGTTTCTACGGTGATTTTAAATCTCATCAAGCTGATAGTCAAGATTTGCTGTCACATGCTCCTAACACAGTTTGAAACATTATTTGGATATTTATTTTAAAAATAAAGATTAATTAGATGACAGTAAATAACAAGTGTATAGACTATGTAATGCATCTATCTAGTAAAAACCTCATAGATACCCTTATCTATGAACATAAAAACTTATTCTAAACAGATTAAGAACATATATCTGTCTAAGATACTTCATTATTTAAAATAACTGGAAAGAGGAAACCCATAGAAAAATACTGATCCTGTTCTACCCCTTTTCTGTCTGCCTGCCTGCCTTCTCTCCTTCAGCTGCTTGGGTTCAACGTAAAAGTTGTATTGAACTGTACAAAAATAGGTTGCTTATTTTACTCCTATTTTAGATGTGGATTTTTCAGGACAAACCTCTTTGCTGCCTAGAATTCTTTCAGGTACCTTTAAGCTGCTTCCTAAGGGTGTGCTTATCAAATGACTGCGTCTCGCTCTCCTGTGCTTTATTGGTCTGCTTTTACTAATTGCAGTCAAATTGAAACAGTTCAATTCACTGCAGAGATTAAACAATAATTTTGTTTGATTCTTAATTCAAATTAACCCCAGAGCACAGTTGGTTATCCTGGGCATGGAAACTTGTTCCAGAAGAGAGAGAAGACTGTATTTTCAGATTTTTAAAACTGCAAAGCTGCTGATCTAGACCACTCTCACCCTTTCATTACTTTCTTCTCCTTATCCAATTCAGCAGGACTCATGAACTCAGCTGTCAGTGGTTATAACTAAGACATTGGTGTATGGTGTTAGAATGAGGCGTTGGGGACAGTGTTTTAGGAGTGTGTTGGGAAGGGGAGCTTCCTGGTAGGACAGAAACTGTACTTACAAAGGTGTTACAAACATCTCAGGACTTGGGGATAGTAACTGTGCTCTGAAAATTTTGGGGGTTTGTTTTTAGGTTCATTCTGTTGCTGTAATAAAAACACTCTTACAAAACGCAATTTGGAGGCAGAAGAGTTTTATTTGGTTCATATTTCCAAGTTATAGTACATCCTTTAGGGAAGTTAAGGGGAGAAACTCAAGCAAGAATTTAAAGCAAAGAATCATGAAGGGGGGTTTATTCTGGGGCTCCTGCTTGGCTAGCTGTGCTATAGCACCCAGGACCAGCCACACCGACATCGTACTCCTGAGTTAATTAATGCTCAAGATAACCATATATGCCACATGCCGATATTATCAAAATAATTCCTCAACTCCGATTCCCTCCACTCAGGTGACTCTGAGCTGTATCAAGTTGAAGCTTAAAGATAAATAGGACAAGACTTAATTAAATCTATGGGCCAGAGAGAGCCAATGTTAGTAACGTCTATAGAGTTACTAGATGGATAGTGTATTCAAAAGCTGAACATAAGGAGAAACTCAAGCTCAGTTCACCATGCTAAGAAGACAAAAGAAAGATATACACGCATCTCTCAAGAGTCATCTTTAAATAATAGATAACAATCAGAGTGGATGACTTGTCTCTTCCTTCTCTCCAGGTGATGAACTATCTGACGGGTTATTTTATCTGGTGCATCTCCACAGAGGAAATAAGCCAAATCAAGTCAAAATAAAATTTAAAAGGCAGGTTTATTTGGGAACTGTGACTCTCTAGTGAGTTCACCAGTCCCAGGGGAGGGGAACTCCCACAGGATTATGTGGGGAGGTTTTTTTATGGATTGTAGGTGAAGGAAAATGACTTTATCTGTCACAAGCTGTACTGATGCCCAGATATGGGCATCTGGCATGGGGGGGGGAGGGTGGGCTTGAGGTGATGTCTGGAATGCCAGGAATGTGGTACTGGGCTTCTTGGCACGTTTTCCTTTTCTATTCAAAGGATTTCCAACTGGGATAAATTGGAGGGAGAGAGGGATGGGATTTTACCTGACCATTTGGGGGTGAGTGGCAGCCAGGAATCCAACTGAACACTATATACTTTATTGTTTGTCATTACGAAAACGAAAAAAGATACAAGGGAGGAAGAAAAAAAAAAAAAACAGCCTTACTTGCTGTTCCCATTTACCATTAAAATAGAGATGTCTATGGTCTTCGTGGCCTTGCCTCAATGTTCCACAGGACAGTTAATCCATAGACTATATGTGTTTATTCCTTTTATGTTGTTATAGCCCTATGATTGAGCTAACACTACTTTTTAAAAAGGCAAGCAAAAATAAACAAAACTATAACAATAACAGGACAGTGCAAGTAGGCAGTAACATATTTCTAGAAAGTAGTTTAAAAACACTGGCCCCGCCGGGCGGTGGTGGCGCACGCCTTTAATCCCAGCACTTGGGAGGCAGAGGCAGGCGGATCTTTGAGAGTTCGAGGCCAGCCTGGTCTACAAAGCGAGTCCAGGACAGCCAGAGCTGTTAAACATAGAAACCCTGTCTCGAAAAAACCAAAAAAAAAAAAAAAAAAACACTGGCCCCTCAAGACTTGAAATTGAGAGTTATTTTCAACATTGTAGTCTTTTCTACTTTTCATGAGAGGTGATTATTTCTGCTAACTTTTTCTGGATACATTTTTTTTTATTTAAACACATACAGAGATTGAATTTTCATTTCAGCAAAAGAGAGATAAAGCTGATTGTCAGTGGGAGGACCCACATGTGGTCAACTGTGGGTCCTCCCACTGACAAGATGAAGTAGTTATCAAAACCATATAAAATGGCTTCAAGTGCACATAGGGAAGGCATGGAATGGTTGTACACCTTTCACCATACTTTACCATTAGCATTCATTCAACAGTATGTAATTCAACATTTTTGCAGTATACTTCCTATTGAACCAGTAAGCACAAATATATCCCTGAGTTCTGGAAATAGATCTAGTACATTAATTGTAATGTAAAATGAAATGGTTGTAGGAATCCCAATTTATATGCACTAAGTTCCTGGGTTCACAGTTGTGACTGATGTCTGAATTGAAGGAGTTCTGTGGCTCTTTAACTCTCAGCGTGTTATCCAGACCTGTCCTCAGAAGGATATCATCAGAACTCAACTAGAGAGCACCTGCTAATGCTCCCTGCTACAACACTGCTTATTTGGTGAAGAAAAGTTCTCACATATCTGGTATGAGAAGTGTGCTATGACAGTCAAGATGAAAAAACTCGAGTTTGAGTTTATTTATACCCTGCCCTTTAGAAATTGGTTTTCATTCATCTTCATGCTATACTTTTCTAAATGGGATTTTTTTTCTGTAAAAGTTTAAATGTGTGTTTTTATTATATTGAAGTTCTATTTTGAATGGGCTTAAATATATTCCCTAGGCATGCTGAGACAAGATAGAAATTCTTTTTTAGGGAGAGATTATCATTTTAAACATATGGCTCTAAGTGAGCAAAGAAAAGAATAATAATAACCATGGAGAGGAAAGGATATACCAAGCACTTACAGGCAATGCATCTAAAACATGCAGCCACATTAGCATCACTCAGACTTTTACTTGGTGCAGAATAGCTAGTTATACGATTAGTGTTCCTGGGCTAAAACCTCATGGAGAGAAGGATATTCCAACTCAACTGGGAAAGTGTTCTTCTTATGAAGTGAATAAAATAGCCACCACAACCAAACATCTGATACCACAAACGCTTAAAAAATTAAAGAAAGCAGTCCTGGACGACAGTAAATCAGAACACAAAAATCTCCTGAAACCTGAGATAATGCAAGTAGTTATTTCATTCATTGCTATGGGGGAAATGTAAATGAACATCAAATAGGTGAAATGCCAAAGTATGATTTAACCAAAGTGCAACTTGGTGAAATCAAGTCTTTTGGGCTTCTGCAGAGATAAAGGGGTATCAACCACTAAGTCCCACCCTATTGTAAATGGCAAGCTCAAGGAAGCTACAATGTAGAATCTCCTTTTTGATTGACTATTCACTTCTTTTACAATCTAGCATTTCAAAAATATCATCTATATCTGGGGATTAGTAGCTGGGATCTTAGGAAAGGCTGTGCTGACCCTGTCTTACCTTCTTTACCTCCATTACCATTACTATAGATCTGACTCCCATCGTACTATTTTGTTTCCATGGCTACAGGATAAAGTTATAGCATCTTGTTATAACTTGAGGAAAAAGCACCGCACAACTATAGTCATAAAAACAACAAAGTTTGAATGACAAAAGCACATCTTTTTTAGAAAAAAAAGGAAACATGCAACATATATATATATATATATATATATATATATTTTTTACATGTTGAAGGAAGGTCTAATATCATTGCTTCTGATAGGTTGAATTCAATGCTGAGATCTGGTTACTGCCCCTTCTGAGGCATTCTCTTGATTGGTTAATAAAAGTCACTTATGGCCATTTAGCTGGGCAGAAAGAGTATAGGAAAGCAGGACTTCCTGAGATTAGAACAGGAACCCTGGGCACACACAGAGATTCTCCAACTTCCCGCTGGGAGCCACAGGAGACAGACCTCTGGAGAAGGCTGGAAGATAATCACAGGCACATGACAGTTTGGGATTAGGTGATCTGGGTTAATTTAGTGTAGCTAATTGAGAGTTTGCCCAGCTAAGAGCTAAGCGTTAAAACATTAAAAGGTCTTGGTGTATTTAATTATTGGGGAAAAGACTGAGTGGCTTATAGGCCCTCAATCTAAGCAGTCCCGGGGCCTTAGGACTTCTGGACTCCTCCCCCAGAGCCCAGGCAAATCTCCCACCAAGCCGCCAGTAATTCTACTGGCCTAATATAACAACTTATATTAATTGAGTTTAGTTTACAGGTGGCATAGGCCACACTTGGTCCCAGGGCTCTTTCTCCAGGATAAATTAGGCAATCGGTTAAGGCACTCGGGCCAGGCCGCCTGATCCTCTGCCAAGCTGCCAACTACTCCGCCAGCCTAATCTTACAGTTTATAATTACTAATAACTACAATAATTAGTTAATTTGCAGTTTCATATACATATATATAAATATACCTTTTAAGCTTTAATCTGTATTAAATACATTTTACTATATTAATAAATTCGACATTGTCAAATAAGTTTAAAAGGAAAACAAAATATATGAGAAAGATGAAATGCTTATGTACTATCCCCGCTTTGGTAATAAGGCCTTGAGTGGATACATTTTAATTTGTTCCCTAGTGGAAAGGATCCTTTCTACCCAAGTTATATTCTCTCTAGCTTCCTAGAGATCTTCACTGTCAGCCATGCCTTGGGGTTAGAAGGTGTTGAGGTCCATGGCTCAACATGGATTCTCTGGAGACTATTGAAGCACTGAGATTTTTATCATGTAGAAGTAAGCCCCAACTTTGAGGTAAATAGCTCCCAGATTTGTGGATTCAGTACGTCTAACGCCGAGAAAATAGATTTGAGTATGTGGTGATTATATCAAAGAACCCTGAGTACCTTTTGTTTCTGACCCCTAGAAGAATCATGTAAATGAAAAAGTATAAAAAGCTCACATGTCAACAAAGGACAAAGACTTGTGTCTTTGTGTCAGTCCCTTTGCCTCAGTGCAGCCACAATTATGTACTTTTATAATGTGAGTATCTCTTCCAGAGAAAAATGCTAATACTATTTTAAAGAGATATTGACTACCTCAAACACACACTGAGGCATTTTGCCTTCCTCTTCCTGAAACATCAGCACATTTCCAAATGGCTCTATATCCTTCTTTGTAATTACACTTGAGTGGATGGCAATAGTTGACATGGGGAGACTGAAGAGTCTGGTACTTTCTATTCCTTAAGAGATTAATACATTTTTAGTTCTCTTCTTTCAAAAGAAACTCAGATGTTTGAACTTAAAGCAATACAATAGATGGTACAATTTTATTTACATTTGTTATTCCAAAGGATTGAAAATATCATTCAAATAATTTTCTTGTCTTTGAATTTTCTTAGTCTCACCTTTTTTCAAATACACATTTTGAGCTCTTTATTAATTAATAGTGACTCCTTACTATTGATCATATTCTGTGATAAATACTAAATTTGACTTTATATATTTTCAGTGGCCTTAGAATGAATATAACCCAATCTAATCCTTATGCTAGCTGCATATTAATAGCCTGATAGACTTGATTCATTTTTAAGTCAAATCCTTAGACATTTTTGTTTTTGTTTTTTTTTTTTTTTGCTTTGTTTTGTTTTCCTGTGCTCTTGTCTTAAAATGTCAGACAAGTAGGTAGAGCAGCCCACTAAACATGTCACCAAGACAACTTTATAAATGTTCCTTGCAGAATGAAAAACAAAACAAAAATATGGCTTAGAAAAGTATTTTAGATATTCCTGAAAAGAAAAAAAGAAGACCTCTTATTTTATTATTTTAGCAATTCCTGTTCAAAGAAACCTTATCTGGGATTTTCATATGTTCTGGATATGAGGCTTGGAGCAAGATAAAGAGATGAACAATATGTGATGCCTTCCTTGATGGAGAAATACTAACTCTACATAAATTTGGAACAATACATAAGAGTTTTGCTATACATACATGAGAAGAGTTATGTGGCCACTTTTTTCCTTTTATTATATTCTGACTTATCTGCACACAGTGGCCAGAGTCACTAGGTGTCCTGTGGTCATCCTGAGGTTGCAGGAAACACAGAAAAAAAAAAAAAAAAAGCAAAAACAAAAAGCCTACAATGTTAAAGAATCACAGAGTTTTCCTCCTTCCATACAAGGGCAGTGTCCTCCCTTCTGAGTTCTCATATGAGCTACATATTTGTCTTTCTTTTAATCCAGAGTAATTCTGGGTTTTCTGTAATGTTCAAAGCAAATTCTTTGACAAAAAATAGATTCAAGATCTTGAATTTGCTCTTCAATTAGTTTAATTACTTCACCTGGAATTATCATAACAACTATAAAGGGGAGGTAGAGCAATGCCAGGTGGCTAGAAGCCAGATGCCTAACCTGGAGTGGCAGTGGGGGGTGGGGGCAGGGCAGATTCTTTGTCCATTCAGGTGTCACCTTCTTTTTTCCTAAGCTGTGGGTTAGTATGTGGAACAGAGTACTTATACACATGCACACAATTTGTAAATGAAAATACATATACTTATAAAAATCATCTCACATAGTATGTTTCAAAACTAAATTTGTGATACATATTACATGGGTTTATTCATTGTTACTCAGCTTAAAAGGCCATGCTCATGGCTTTTGTAATATTTCTATGGATTACTGTTTTTAATTCATAATTTTAAAAATATTTAATTTTAGTGCTAATTAGTGCTAAGGTAATATAATGCCTTTATTATCAAATTTCATAGGTCCTCTGAATTTTATCAAAGGTTCACCTAGGAACTGCTATTCCTGCCCTTTAAAAAAAGATATAATCTGATCCACATAAAAGGCAATCTTAACACTTTGCTGATTGGATTTGCATTTATAATATTAATGTCACACTGAGTTAGTTTCAACACATGTAAATTAGAATCATTCTCAAAATTTACAGTTATATTGAAATTTCCTTTAGTTACTTTTTCCTTATTAAGATGTTGGCTGGGAACTTTCTTTCTTTTTTTTTTTAATTTTTTTAAATACTTTATTTTTTTTTCTTCAAGTTACATCTCAGTCACAAACCCCTCCCTATTCCCCCTTCCTAACCCACCCTTCCACCCTCTTCCCCCCAGAAGTTTCCCCTTTCAGTCCAACAGATGGTTCTTTCAATTATAACAGTAAGTATTATACAAAACAATAGATATAAATATGCCACATTTATAAGAGTAAATTGGCCCAGTATACCTTTCCAATGTCCAGTTTATACATATTTGGTCCCTGACTTTAACATTCTACTATCTAACCAACTCCATGAGTTTAAAGGTCTATATGTGACTCAACATTCATACTATCTTGCAACACACTTTTAAGAGTATCTTCTTAGATCTATAACACCCTCTTGATTCCTAAACAACTCAAAATTTAACTATGAGACTCTAGCTGTCTATTCTTCAACCACCTCAGAGACCTGAGAGGGATAAATATATTTGCTTATATAGGAAGTGCAGGGCCTGCAGCTTCCAAAAGTAAGAAAGAACATACCAATGACTGCCTGGACAGTTCCCATTTTCTCTCCATACATTCCCGCATCAATCTTCAGCCTTTGGGACCTGTTTCTCTGACAGACATTTGTTGTAGAGCAGGGATTATGAAGGACTTACCTACCTTGTCTTGGCAGAGTTAGGCTGTTGACTTCCCTGCTACCAAGTTTTGTCCTTTTTGGACAGCAGTCTGTCTGCAGTTGGTGCAAGGGGTTTTTTCATGCCAGAGAAAGGCTTGCCACTAATTCAACCATCTTACAGTGGAGGTTCTTCGATGCTTATCTTCTACTTGGAGTAGAATAGGGGGTGCTGTCAGGCGCTGATATGTCTCAATATAAAAAAAAATCTTGATTTAAGATAACATCTTTGAATGCCATATTCTGCAGATCTCTTGGAGTTTTTGAAGATGCCCTATCCATCTCTTGTATTTAGATAAGCAAATGTTGCTTGTCTCTTAGCAACTTGATTACTGGGTAGCTTAGAGAATATCTGTGATAGACTGTCATAGTAGCTAAAAAAGTGACATGTTTGCATGACTAGGAGTTTGTTTTAACTGTCCTAGACCGTTTCAGACGGTTGGTATCAAGAGGTCAGAGCTTCACATTTTATTTTTAAGTATCTCTAGGTATGATAACATTGGGAAGCATTACCTTTAAATTTGTATCAATATACAAAGATCTATGCAATTGTGATTAAATATACCCTTAATTATGTATCAATATACCAAGATCAATGCCTATGTAGCCCAATATAATCTTAATATTACGTCCATATGCAAGGGTCAATACCATTGTGGCCATATATAATCTTAATTTTGTATCAAAATACAAAGATCAATACCAATGTAATCCAATACAATCTTATTTCTGCACAATAAACAATGGTCAATACCACTTTAGCCAAATAAACTACTAATTTTTGTATCAATATACAAAGGTATAAGGGCATATTCAATAATCTGCCCATTCTTCTTGGACCTTCCTGTGCTGTGTCTACATCTCATTTTTCTCAAGCCTATGCACTCCTACATAGGAGAGGAAGAAGGATACAGAAAAGGAAAAGTAGGAAGTCCCTGGGGCTAACCTCCAAAACCCATTAAACAGGACCATTAATCAGCTTGTAATCTCTTCCCCTAAATATCAGAGTTTTCAGTTATCCTTCAAATAACCAAAAAGAAGGGCGGAGAAACACCCTCCCCACCCTCTGCGCATGGGACGTCGCTCTCTTAAAGTGACTTCCTGCTGATTTGGGTCGTAGTAGACCTGTTTGGGGCCCGAACCCAAATGGGAAAAATGATTAAAAATGTTAGTACACTCCTTTTATGTTCAGTCCTTCATTTCTCAGCTGTTTAGATGACCTAAGGAGTTTGTAGGTAGAAGCTGATCTTGCAGGTTTCACTGAGGTTCCGGCCGGGGCATTGTGTAGAGCTGAGCAGTCCCAGTGACATTGGATTGCTGTGGTGGTTGCAGGCCCCCGATGGAGACAGCTATTGAGGAAGTCTGCCAGGCAGAATCAACTGGGTCACTCGTCCTCCTTGGTGCCTGATTCTGCTCTCTGCTGAGGGTTCCGCTGTCCAGCCGTCCCCGGGCTCCCCTAATGGACGCTTCGATTCTCCTGGAACGATAAGAACAGAGCCCTGCCCCAATCCCAACCCTAGGAAAATTGCCCTCTTTTTTTGGGGGGGGGGATGGGGGTGCTAGGTAGTACTTCTTCTGAAGCAAATTTGGCCTTCGGACAACATACAAAACGTTATCTTACAATCCGGGTTAAAGAAGAAATCATTCTGTCACCTTGGAACTAAACCACCTCTGGTGTATATATTTTGAAATCCCAAAGGACAATCTGCCTGCATCGAGAAGCCCTTTTGTAAGTAGCCTCCAAACCTAGGTCCCTCCAAATCCCATGTGTGTGTCTCTGAACTCTAATTATTGGGATCAGGGACCTGTGTTTCCCATCTGAAGGGATCAAAGATGTGTTCCATCACTCCTGGATCGAAGTCTTTCTCAATTTAGAGTTTGCCCTGCATCAAGCTGACCCTGAGTTCCGGGATCTGCCCGTTTCTGTCTCCAGTGTGCAGGGAGCTGGGACCAAGGGTGTACTCTTCTTGAATGGTGGGACCAAGAGTATGCACCCTCACCACCCTGTTCCGTATGACTCCAGAATACATAAGACCACCTACCCTACAGTGCCCCCCCCACCCACCCACCCCACCCCCCACACACCCCCCCACCCCCCCCCACCCCCGTCTCCGCTGAAGTCAAAGGCATGGGCCAATACCACAATTCTCTTGTATTTTACCTTAGCTCCACGTCTTCTCTACACCTGGAGGTCTGCAAAACCAGGCCGAATGGCTATATCTTCTGTTCCATTCACAGTGTTTCAGCCATGCCCCCTGCCTTTTTTTTTTTTTTTTTAGTTAATAAATTTATTTGTTTGTTGCTTCAGGTTACATCCTTATCATATTGTCCTCTTTTCCCGCTTCCCAGCCCCACCCTCCCATGCTCTACCCCCTGACCCTTCCCTCGTGTCCTATGGGGTGGAGTGTCATTGCCTAACATTCTCTCACCACAGATGAGGAGTCATATGAGGGCCAAGAGCCTCTTCATTCACCGGGGGCCTACGAGGCAGTACTGCCAGTGAAAGGTGTCTCATTGCTACTGGGGGAATACTAAAAAAAAGACCAACAAACACACAAACCCACAAACAAAGAATATCAACAAAAAAAAGGCAGGAAAAAGAGAAGGGAAAAGGAAAAAGAAAAAAGAAAAAAAGAAGGAAAAAGAAAAAGATAAAAAAAAAATTAT
>CAJQZJ010034102.1:694293-715558 GCA_907164525.1 Lophiomys imhausi | reverse complement strand
CTTCATAGATTTAAGTTCTTCTTGCAGGGACTCTATCACTTTCCATATTGCAGAATTGTCAATGTTTTCATGTGTTTCTGTTGGTGTGTGGTCATCCGAAATGGATGAGCTAGGAATATTCTGCTTTGTTGGAGTCATAATTCCTTGATTTCTATTTTTTTTTTTGACCTTTCGCCATTGGATGCATTTAGCTGTCTGTTTTCTGTGCTTGGAACCACAGTGGATGATTTGGTGCAGGGGACGAGTTACTTGGCTATCTGTCGTTGCTTACAGGGGGATTTCAAGGTCACTGTGGTTTTAATCGCCTGAGGCACTGTGAGCTGGTGCAGCCTATTCCCAGGTTGTGAGTAATGGACCAGGATTGTTTCACTGCTCCCAATTCAGACTTCCCTATGTTGCACTCTGAGTTATCAGCCTGTAATGGTTCTGATGGTATGGGCCTGTTTGCCCAGGCACAGATTCTGTGGGCTTTGTTTATCGTCACGGAGACTGACAGGGTCTGGCTCCACACCTAATATGTCTGGATTTTCCAGGATACAGCTATGGTCCCGATTTCTGTTTTCTCTCTAGGCTTCTCACCACAGGGCTGGACTCTGTGCCTGATTCCCTTCCTCTCTGTGCCGCCACGGGTCCTGTGGGTACCCCAAGCCCCGGATCCTCCGGCTGCCTGAGTGGACCTCTCGTCCCAGCAGCTCAGCCGTGGGTGCACGGATCCCTGGCCCCGCCCACGCCTGTCTCTCTCCCCAGATGACCTGCCGTGAGTTCGCAGGGATTTTGCCCTTCCAGCCGTGCTCCCACCCCAGCTGCACTGCCGTAAGTTTGCAGGATTCAGCCCCTCCCTCCCGCCTTTTTGTTCCCAGCTTCCCATGCTCTCTCGGAACCTCCCGCCCTCCGCTTCACGAGCGGCTGCGGACCACCCGTTGAGCCCCCTGTTTGTTCCTTGCTAAGCCTTCCACTATCTCACAAAGTTTTTTAAGTGGGTATAAGTTCAACCTGATGTGTGGGGAGCCCAATAGGCCAGCGATCTATGGCCAAGTGGACCCTGATTCTGCCTGCTGTAAGTTGGGATCGATCTTACCATTCGCCTCTCCAAATGGGAGTTCCCGAATCCCGGGTTTAGTGGCTGTGAAAGATGGGGAGAGCCTTGCCCTGGGACTTTTAACAGTCCCTTGGGAGCTGTGAGTGTTCTGGGGGGGGGGATCTAGCCCCTCCGGTTTTTGCACAGTGCCCAATAACTCTGTGTTTTTTATGGCTCTTTTTTCCCCCCGCGTTCAAAATGCGTCAGTGTAGGTCACCGCCATCTTGGCGTGCCCCCAGCTGGGAACTTTCTAGAAACAGCCTTTCAACCCAAAACTTTTTATACTACAGAGAAGGTAATTCCAACTTTACAAAACTATTTTTTTTCTGTTGCACATAATAATAACTTGAAGGTGACATAACTCTTGCTTGAAAATAAGTCCACTCACTAGCTGGTACTACCAATATTGGCTAGGCAAAAATTAATAAGATAAAATTTGTTAACACTTAAAATACTTCATCTAAGGATCCTAATTCCTATTTTGTTAGTCCAAATCTCAACTTTAATTCTCTAAAAATTACTGACAAGTTCATTAGCACTTAGTTGACAGCTCAAAAAAAAAAACCAACAACAACAATAAAACACATTGTTTTATGATTTAATTTTGTCCTCTAGAAAATCTTTGTATTTGGTTTTAGAAGAACAAATTATTTATGTTAAAATGATAGCTGCCCTCTTATTGCTTCTCAAGTCCCACTGCTCATGTGTACTCTGTAGTCCATTCTATTGCATCTCCATCATCGACTTTGAACATTATTCACAAACACTTATTTCAAATAAGACTTGATGTTCAAAAAAATTATGGTCATTTGTTTAAAATTAGGCCACCTAAGCCAGGGGACATATGGAAAGGGTTATTAACCACAAGAATATACAAAGGGGGAAAAACTTGTTTGACCTTGGATGCTATTGATACACAAGTTCTCCAAGATGTAATTATTTATATAAGTGAATGCATATGCACAGCATAGTTCATTTAAAATTTGCTAAGGCATTTTTCATTGTTTACTTCAGCATAGCTTTTCTAATCATTGTATTCACATTGTTAGTTGTGGCTGTGTGAAACTTTTAGAGTCCCTTTGGAAGTCCATTTGACCAAGTTTTCATCATTCCCTGAAATATCTGAGCCTCATTAATAGTTGCTACTTCTATTTGCTAAAGAAACTGACCTGAATTTTCACGTAGAGCTTACCAGCCTGTGATAATGAACATGTGAGTCTTCTAGGCATTAGCATTAAGGCCATCATTAGAGACAGGAATTATATCATCAAAAGTATTACAGCAGGACTGGAGAGATGACTCTGCCATTAAAGGCTAGGCTTAAAACCAAAAGTATAAAAATTATTACAACAAAAAAAAATATTAGGGCAACAGGTGAATAAAGGAGGAAACTGTTGTTTAAGAGGAATCTAAAAGATTGGGTGAGATAGATGACTTAAACTTTTTAGTTTCCTTTTAAAAAGAGTGTGGGTTGACTTAATTTAACATCAAGCAAAGAGGAAGAGCATATCTCTCTTAAAAACCAACCATATAATTCAATTAAATGTGTCAATATGTGCTTAGTTATGTATTGATTTTTAAAATATTTTTATTAAAATTATGTTCACTATACTTTCCTCAGCCTAATAGAGAGTACTTATACAAATTCTCAGTTACATCGTCATCCCAGTGAAGAGGCAACCAAAGAATGAGATAAAAATCTTTATCATCTATACATCTGACAGGGGGTTGGTGTCAAGGTGTCAACAAAGAGCTCAAAAACCTAAATACTGTAAAAAGCAAAAAAAAAAAAAACTACCAAACAAGCAAAATACAAAACAAAACAATACACACACACATAAACCTTGCCAGTTAAAAACTGAGGCATGAAATTTATGATGGCTATTCTTACTTGTCAACATGACACCCTTCAGAACATAGAACCTGATGGGTGAATTGCCTCCATCTTATTGGCCTATGGGCACAGCTGACATGCATTTTCTTGATTGTTGAGTGGCAAGCCTATGTGACCAGTGTCATCCCTGAGCAGATGCGCCTGGTCTTTATAAGGAAAGGAGCTGAGCAGAAGCAGGAAAGCAAGCCAGTAAGCATGATTTCTCCATGGTCTCTGCTTCAGATTTTGCATTGAGTTTCTGTCTTGGCTTCTCTCAATTGTGGCATTTCACGTATATGGCAAATAAACCCTTTCCTCACCTATGTTGCTTTTGGTCAGTGTCTTATACAACAACAGAAAGCAAACTAGAACAAAAAAAAATTGATTCAAGGAGCATGGGATCTTGCTGTGATGAACCTGATCATGGTTTTTGAGGGAAGATTGAAGTAATTTTGAAGCTTTGAGACAGAAAAGACATTTGGGTGTTCAGAGAGTAGTGAGCTGTCATGGGAGCTTGGAAGTTAATGCCTTAAGAACTGTAGATGATAGAGGCCTCTCTTAAGAAGTTTTAGAAAGAAGTTTATAAATTCCTCAAAGACTGTCTGGGCTTTTCCTATATTTTTAGTTTAGACATTGTGTTCTCTAGTCAGTTGGGACTGAAGAATCCGCTGTAACTAAGAAGAGATCAGATCATTTAAGTCAAATCTTTGCTTTACTAGGACAATTGGTGCTGATCAACTGAGGCTTAGAATGGGCTGTGATGATTAAGAGACCAGCATCATTCAGGCAAAATCTTCTGGGAGGTATTTCTTCAAGATCAGGATATAGAAACTGTGGTCCATAGGGTGCAAAACCTGCATCTCAAGCTAATAGCTGGACTTGGTAATGTGTAAGGATCTCCCACATGGTATTGACTTTGAAGACATAAAGGACTCATAGCAGTTGGGGGTTAACATAATGTAACATGATTGGAGTTCCTTCAGAGAGATCAAGGAGGTCATTGATGAAGATGTAACCTAGGTTGCAGTGGAGGCTCCAGAACAGAAAGGGTCCAGGAAAGAAGTTGAGATCTGGTGCTGTGAACGTGAGGGAGAGGCCATTGTGAAGATTCAGCCATAGCTGAAATGGAGACTACAGCATATGTAAGATGCCAGGACCATAGGATGACCACAAAGTACAGTGACCGTTGTGTTGTAGAGCTCAGTGGAGCCTGCCAGACAATCCAAATATTGTGGATGGCAGGGCTGGAGAATGAGCCTTTGGATAGATCCATAAGATCATGAGTGAGTCCCAGAAACTAGGTATTGACCTAGGATTTACACTATTTGACCATAGTTTTCTGATTATGATTATGTATTGGTTCTTCCTTTAGAAATAAGAAATTATATGACTTATATTTTGTTTTACAGAAGCCCACAGATGAGAGACTTTGGACTTTTAAAGAATCATTAAATATTTAAAGCATTAGAATTTTCTAAAGATTTTTCAACATTTTTTTCTTAATTAGAAAAACAAGATGGAAGGGGTGGGGGTAGAGGATGGGAGGGCAGGACTGGGAAGGGGGAAAGAGGACAATAAGATGGATATGTAAGCAACAAATAAATAAATTTATTAATAAAAAACGAAAAACATTTGTAGGGGTTAGATAAGTTAGATTTAGAAAATATATAGGAGTTTCTGATACTGTCTCTTAATTCGGGGCCTGAAGAGCATTATCAGCATGAAGTCAGCAAAAACAGGAAAGACTTAATAGACTGAAAAACAAGGTTGAAGTCAGGAAAAACAGGAAAGACTCAATAGACTTGAAGAAACAAAGTATCTGGCCTGACATTGTTTTCAGCTGCTAAGTGGGCGGAGCCCAAATTAAGATGAAACAGAGTTCCCCCTATTTAAGGACAGTGCATGGAGCCCAAAAAGAGAAGAGGCCCCTGATGCTAGAGAGCTCCAAGAGTCCTGCTGAAAAAAGGGCTGGCCATTGATGGCCAGCTCTCTCCCTGAAGCAGAAAGAAGCTGGTGAGCAAAGAAAGCCTGAGCAAGACACCAAAAGGCCAAGGACTAAACCCTGTGGCTCAGCTTTTGCCTGGAGGGGTTTGATCTGTCCGATCAGTGGCCTAGGGAAAACTGTGCCTGGCTTTAAGGACTGAGGCAGAGCAGCTGAGTTCCTGATTCAAAAGAAGTAAGTTGGCCTGTAGACGGCTGGGGTCTCCCACAGAGAAGAAAGCATGAAGCTTTATTTTTTTTTTTTTGTTATAAGTACTTTTTTTTTTTCAAGTTACATCTCAGTCGCAAACCCTTCCCTATTCCCCCTTCCTGTCCCACCCTTCCACCCTCTTCCCCCCCCAACAGCTTCTCTTTTTATTCCAACAAATGGTTCTTTCTCTTATAACAGTAAATTCTATACAAAACAGCAGAATTAAATATGCCACATTTATGAGAGTTAAATGGCCCAGTATACCTTCCCAATGTCCAGTTCATACATCTTATTTAAGGTGAGACTGCAATAACCAACTTACCCTGACGAACCTGCATCTGAGAGATCCAGAAAAAGGACTGCTAAGTGCGTTAAAGAATCTACAACAAAGACTGTGTTCCTGACGACTGAGGACCTGCCCCAGAGACTGTATCATTCTAAAAGGTTATGAAAGTAGTTGTTATAATTATCAATAGGTTTAGTGGATAGGTTAAAGGGGTTGTAAGAATTTATAGGATTAATAGTTAAGAAATTGTTGGTGTTTGTTATAAGTGAATTTAGTAATAAATAAATAAGGGTTAAATAATAATTTAAAAGTTCATTTACAAACATTTCTTTTCATACAGTGTATTTTGATTATATTTACCCCTCCTTCAATTACTGCCAGATTATCCTTACCTAACAACCTCTCCAACTTTATATTGTTTCTCTCTCTACAACATACAAAAACAAGAAACACATACAAAAACTCCCCACAAAAATGAAATTCAAAATAAACAATCAAAAGACCAATAATACAAAAAACAAGATTGTTCAAACAAAGCAAAATGAAACAAATTGTCTACAAATTTCCATTGCATTCATTTTTTGTTAACCAGTTTCTTCTGAGCATGGGGCCTGCCCTGGGGTATAGTTAATATACTCTATTGTAGGAAAATTATTTTTACTTTGCCAGTAGGTATCAATTGCAGATAGCTTCTTGGTTAGGGGTGAGAGCCTGTGTTCACTTCCGCCTCTGGGTGCTTGACTTTCTCTGTCTTCAACCTATGCAAGACTACCACATGCTACTACAATATCTTTGTGCCACATAAGCATATTGCTTTAATCTATGCCCTTTCTTTTATTTTTTGTTCCCAAGACCCCATGTTAAATACCATAATAGTAAACACTGATTCATATGTGTATCAGTTCTGCTTTGTCTGGAAGATACTCTTTTCTTGGAGTCATTCATCACCTCTAACTATTACACTTTTACCATCTTCACTTCCTTTTAGATCTCAGAGAGTTGAGGGGAGGGTTTTGATAAAGACCTCTCATTTAGGGATAAGTGATTGAAAGTGTCTTACTTTCTGCACATTGTCCAGTTGTGTGTCTCTGAGTTAATTCCTATCTACTGCAAGAAATAGCTTCTCTGATAAGGCCTGAAGGATGCAATGAGAGTTGTACTGTACTTAATATTATGATATTAACATAAGGTCTTGGGAACAAACAAGAAAGGAAAGCCTATGGCTTAAAGTGACATGTTTGTGTGACAAGTTGAGAAAGGACTCACGACGGTTATCCCTGCTTGTCAATTTGACACATCTTTTAAGGAAGAGGAACCCTTAATTGGGGAATTGCCTCAATCAGACTGGCCTATGGGCACATATGTATGACAGGTACTTGGTGCAGGATCTCCAAGTCCAGGTGGCAGTGTCATCCTGAACAGATGGGCCTGATCCGTAAGAGAGAGGTAGTTAAGCAGAAGCAGGATAGCATGTCAATCATCAGCATTCCTCTATGGCCTGTGCTTCAGTTCAGGCCTTCAGGTTTCTGACCTGGTGTCCCTCAGTAATGGACTATGACGTGGAAGTGTAAGATGTATGAAACCCCTTCTCCCCATTTTGGTTTGGGTAAACAGTCTATCATACCAATAGAATGCAAGCTAGAACAAAATGAAACAGAGTTCTAAAAGCCAATAAATATTTTTTAAGTCTACAACCTTTTTAGCCATTAGAGAAATGCAAATTAAAACTACATTAAGATTTCATATTATCCCAGGAAGAATGACTAAGACTAATAAAACAAATGACAAAACCTGTTATGGAGGTGAGAAAAGGGGAAGACACATTCATTATTGGTGGAAATATGGAAATAAGTGTGAAGGTTCTACAAAATGTTAGAAGTAGATATAAGATTATTCAACAGTTTCATTCCTGGACCTATTCTCAAAGGGCTCTCTCTATATACTACCATAAACATACTTGTTCCTCCATGTTCAATGTTGTTCTATTTGCAATAGCTAAGAAATGGAACAGCATTGACATCCATAAACTGATAAATGGATAATGAATTATGGTTTATATACCTAACAGACTATTACTCAGCGGTAAAGGAAAGTGAAATTCACAGGTAAATGGATGGAGCTGGAGATGATCATCCTGAGTTACATAACCCAGATTCAAAAAGACAGTTGTTTTCTTTTGCACACATGAATGTGAGCTTCACATCTTTAGATTCATGTTTCATTTGGAATAGAAATACAGGTCAGGAAACTAATATGGGGCTATGGGTAGAATTGCAAGGAAGGGTATAGAAAGCAAGAGATGGGGAAAGAGGAATATAGAAATAGGGAGGGCTAAATGCAGTGAGGAATAGGAGGGCAGGGTAGACAGGGCATGTGGGAAAGACCACAGTTCTTCCTAAAACACACACACTCTCTCTTTCATTCTCTCTGTCTCTGCCTCTCTCTGTGTCTCTTTCTCTGTCTCTGTCTGTGTGTCTCTCTCTCATTTAAATCTCAAGGGAATAATTTTAGTATGCAGTAAGTTTTTTTCACATTGTAAAATGAAGTGGTCAGAGACTTGCTACTTGTGACTTTCAAGAAGTATAGGGGCAGATTGGATTTGCCTCTGATTTTACAATTTTATAGAAGACTTCTTGATAGATGCCATAATGAATGAACAATGTGTCTGTGGCTATACAAACCTTATCATCTCAACAGCTCTGTTTTTCTGTGTCTCAAAGTTTAACAGGATACCAATGGTTCAGAAGATACCAGAAAAACAAACATATTTCAACTTTTCCTGTCACATGGAAGATACCCAAGTAATCCAATACAACATCAAATATACTCAAAAAATAGCTTCCAGATTAATAAGTCCTGTCATTGAAACAGTTCAGAACTGAAAGATAAAGTGATCACTAAATAGGGGCTATGAAAAATGATTTTAAAGGAACCAGAACAGCTCAAAGGAAATCCCAAACTACATGGAAGCAACACCCAAAGTGCACAGATTAGGTAGAAATTTACCAAAGGTCAGACCAAGTATTCATCTCTCTGCTTCACCAAATAGATGTGGAGACCAGCTGCTGCCAGCTGAAGTAGAAAGATAAGAAAAGTCCCTGAAATAAAGTAATTGTAGCAGCTGTATGGGACATTCAATCTTCCTCTCCTTCCAGGGACAGCTTACTGAGAGTGGCTGACACCCCAAATGTGTCTTTTTTTCCAAGTCATAGCTTGCCAAAGTTGTTCTCAGCGTCGTGAAGATCAAAGCCTGAGCCCTAGTATCAGCTAAGCCACCTGTCAGCAGTAGACCAACTAAAAAGACAAGTTACCATGAAAACACTGAGATAGGGCTTTTAATCAGGGTGACCACTTTGGAAATATGAACAAACCAAGGGGCCCCAAGTCTATTTTTAAGGTCCTGATCTGAAGTTAATGTTTAAATTGATGGCAAGAGGCAGCACAAATAAACAGTCCTGGTCATGTTGTGGTCCTACCCCTCAGTGACCTGTCGTTGTCTGGCTCCAATCTCTCTTGGAAGGTAGTCTGACAGATTTTCAAAACTATGTGAAATCTTTTCTGGGGAGACAAATTCCTCTGGCTGGAACAAGACTTCAGCCTTTCCTTCTTCCAGCATGAGATTCTGGAAGGAATTCTGTTTCCTTTGGGAATCATTGTTTCAATAGTTTGACAGCTGAAGGGAGAAATACCAGTGTCTATAGTAACTTTGCTCCTGTCAGGATGATTTTGTCACCTCAATTATATAATTAGTCATAGCTTGTTATGTTCCATTTCTTTCAATGTTTCCCCAAATTTGATATAGTAACTATGACCCTACTTTGGCCATCATTAGCCTGACTGTCTTCTTGACAGGTTGTGTTTATTCTGTGAAGGATATCCTGGGTCACACCATGTACCTGTTCACACTTTGTGTCAGTTGTTCAGCACTACCTTTTGTTAATTATGCATTAACACATATTAGACCTCATGTTTTAACTTATCATAAAGGAAGGGGATAGACCTACTTGAGAAAGCTGTTTTTAGTTTTGGGTTTTTGTTGTTGTTGTTTTTGTTGTTGCTATTGTTTGTCTCAATGAACACTGCCCAGGTTTCCAGGTGATGAGTAGTGGAATATCAAAGAGTGATGAAATCCTTCGGGGGTGGGGTGTTCACTTTGTCATTTTTCTGACTCAAGAGTGAGGCTCGCTGGGTTGGTTTTCATATTTTTACTTTGCACTATGTTTTAAATATTTGCATACATTAGACAGAAGCATTAGACAGAAGTTCAGCTTCCAGCATTGCTTTCCCCCCAAAATAATGAATTCACAGAGAGGGCTATCTATTAATGGCATCCACATTTCTGATTTATCAGCAAACCTACAGAGCTTCCTTTAACTGACCACCTGATGGCTGATGACATCATTAAATTGTCAGAGGACTTACTAGGATTAAACTCCTACCCCACTGCACCTACATTTATGGTTTTGTTCTAGATTCATAGTTGCTGCTTCAAAACTGAAAACAATCTGCCTTCAGATAAGATGTATAGGTAACTATTTTAAAAAGCCTTATTACTTTCCCATTTTACAATAATATAGTTTTATGCAGTCACATAAAACTCAATTATTTCAGAATTCTTGAGATTTAGGGATTAAAGATGCCCAGACTCTTTTCTCTGATATTGCCATTGGTTGGTCGTGTTCACATTAGGTTTCCTTTTCCATTGTACTGTAAGTTCCAAATCACTTGTGTCCTATAAATGAAATCAGTTAGTGTCACTGGGGTATGAATGCATACAGGACAACCAAAACTAGCGCATTGTAGAGTAGAGAATTTTATTTTGTATTTGCCCTCCTTCAGAATAAACTCCCCTAAGAAAAAGGAAGAATAATGTGAAATTTTCTTCCCATTTCATTTCTTTGTGTAATGCTTCAGTCTGTTAGGTGCATTTAATTACTGATGGCAGAGCATTTAGAGTATAGGCAAAAGAATGTGCTTCACAGTGGATGGGATATGCTCTGGTTAAGGACTCCCTGGTTCTACAGGGTCTGTTTTATCTGGTAGCAATATCTTTTTTTTTTTAATGTTTTACTGTGTAAATTAGGAAACAGGCTTAACCATGAGAGGCTATTGTTTACAAAAGGCAAGCATTCAAAAAACATAAAGAACTAACATTTTACTTTGCTTTTGTGGTTCTAACAATAACCAATTTTCCTTTGCAAGACTGAACTCAAAGTTTAGTATGTGAACATTGGAAAACACTGAAGTTTTCAGTGAGCAATGTGCAAGCTCACACCCAGAGTAACCCAATTATTTCAGTATGTCCTTATCTGGTAAACACAGAAGATGGGTATGCTACCTACTTCATGGCTCCAGGTGAAGCTGCCCATCAGAATGCTGTGGGGAAGTTTTTAACAATTCATAGCCCTTTACAGAACAAGAACACCAGGGAAGGAATATGTGTAAAAAGCATCCTCCAGTTTGCACCTAGGTCTAAGGATCATTAAAATAAAGCATAGTTTCTAGTTATGGTCCAAGGATATTAAGGGTTTGCTATTTTTATTTTTAAACTTTGATTAGTTTATCCTTATAAGTCATAAATTGCCTTCCTCAAAAAATAAACTCCACCTGCTAATGTCTTAACTGTTGCCATGATCTGACATCTAACAAATGCCTTCCAACTTTTTCTGGCTAGTTACACTGGTTTATTTGAACATAGCTGAATCACTGAAACTCTTCTTTTTCTCAATGATGTTAGTCAAGATATAGTTATGCATGCTTTACTTAGCATATTTTATAGTTAATAGACTTATATTCTAGTGAGAAAGAATAAATTTTTAAAATATGATTTAATTTATGTGGTATCATTTAGTAAGAATTGTAAAATGCAAAATAAGGACTAAAAGTGAGGGAAAGCCTCAAAGAGGCCTTTTGAGAAGGAGTCCTTTTTAATTAGAATCATAATAATTGAGATATTGACTGGTACTTTGTTTATTTTCAAGACAGGATTTCTCTGTGTAGTCCTGTCCTGGTTGTCCTTTGTAGAACAGAGTGGCCTTGCACTCTGAATTCTACATGCTTCTGCCTTCCTATGCATTTGCTGGGATTAAACATTTACGCTACCATACCCAGCTCCACTGGAACATTTTTAGAACATGAGTAAATATTACCTAGCTGAATGGATGTTTAACAAGAGAGTAGGGCCTCCTGAAAGTCTAATCAATGAGCTTACCCAGAAGTATAATCTCAGAACATTCCACTCTCATCAGGGAAGTCAATGTGGCTGTAGGTGCTCAGTCAGAGTAACAAGAAGCCAGATACAGGACATCCTGGATGTCTGATCAATAATTTGGATTCTTTGCTGCAGTGATAGCTTAGTATGTTGTCAGCATTTGTTGTAAGTAAGAGAACTTGAGCTTATATTCAAGTACCTACGTAAAATTCAAGGAGTGGTCATGATCATGCCTACATAAACCCAGCACTGTTTGACGTGAAGATAAAGGATCCACTGTGACTTGTTGTCCATTAGCAAAATAGCTAGAGACTGTTTTAAAGGAATAAAGTCAGTGAGTGGTAGAGTAGGTCATCCAGCTTCCTCCTCTGGCTTCCACATGTGCACACAGTCATGCACAGGCACACATACATGTACTATATATATACACACACACATTCCCTAGGTCATTAACAAAATCCACTCTCAGCTTTCTGGAATGGAATGAAGGTATTTGATTTGTATCTCTTCCATTTGAGGAGATACCTTTGTGTGATTAACATTCCTGGATCTCTTAATGCTTCTCTGTAAGTACAGAGACCTCTGTGCCCCCAACAAGAATGCATAAGATAAATCTATCACCTCTTTGAATAAAACTCTAGTAACTACAGAAACATATAATTTATATGTATGTGTGTCTACATGTATCTATATACATATATATAACACTCTTCCATACACATACATACATATATGCTAGAGCCTATGCAGGAAAAGCTGTGGCAAGTAAATGAGCTTACTGTAAACACTCTACCATTTTGCATGGTCTTTGATGGATGTTCTCTGGAGACACAAACCCCAGGGGCTTTGTCTCAGCATTTTTTTCTTGCTGCTGATTTGCCTTTCCATGCTTACCTGGGCATTTACCCACTCTGTTGGGTAGATTTCCTGCAGAATCAATATGAATATGTACTTTCATATAATAATGCTGTTTAGACATATTGAGGATTTCATAATTCCTGATAATGATTTTATAGAATTCCTGATTTGATTCAAATAATTTTAAGAAATTAAGAAGTTAAGATAGTTGATTGAAAGTTTAAAGGTAGAATCAAAAGTTCAGTGAGCCTTCGTGTGTCACAAGCATCTAAACTACACTAGAAAGAAATAGGCTTGGGACAAAAATTAAGACTTAGGTAAACATTTACTCTTGGTTAGGTCTCTGTGTTCACCAAGATAAATTAAAAAAAAAATTGCTTTGAACTTTTAATGAACTTAGGAATGAGAAGATAGCTGGGGATTATTTAGTTACATATGAGTCTTAATGGAAATACATGTAATCAATCCTGTTGTAACTCCTCAAACCTTGTCAGCCTATGCTATGAACTATTGCCTTGAACTTACTATGAACTTATGGAATGTAAAAATGTTCAGAAAACTATATAATCAATTATCCTGCTGTAACAATTAAACCTATAAGATAATTGCTTTTATGGCTGTGAGGTAATTTTTTCTTCTGACATAAAGACTTTATATTAAATGGTATATAAGGGTTAAGGACAAAGAATAAAGTTGTTGGGGGTTAGAGCTTGCTCTATTCACCATCTACCCAGGTATATGTTTATGTATATATGTATGTATGTATGTATGTATGTATGTATGAATGTATGAAGTTTGTGGGAGCTCCTTTTGTTTCATCCACTGAATCTGTATGTGAATGTGTGCATGATTCTTTTCTTTCTTTCAGCTAGCCATCACAAGTGGCAGCCTTATGCCACAAATTATAAACTCTGGTCTCTGAAGTTTTAATTTTTGATTGTCACAGAGAGCACTGACCTCAGATAATTAAATTTTATACTCTCAGAGAAAATTCTGCTGAGTAATTCAATGCTCCTAACATCTTCTCAGTCTCCACTAACCATGTCAAAATCAATCTTTGACACATATATGCAAATAAACAAATAAGTAAATAAATTAATTAAATAGATATATTTGAAATTTATTACTAAATTTCATATTTAGTAATATTTGAATATTACTAAATATGTGCTATGGGGAAGTTACTAGAATTCATTCAGAGAGGTGACATGACTTAACTTATGCATTTTTGTCAGAGACACAAAGGGCCTTGTATGTATAGAGAAGCACTAAGAGAACCAAGAATGTTAATCACCCAGCGTGTCTCCTCAATGAGGGAGATACAAATCAAAAAACTGCATTCCATCCAGAAAGGTGGGAGTGTATTTTCTTAATGACCTGGTGACCTTTTTGCTATCTGTGGAGGCAGAACTCACCCACAATTTCCTATAGAGGCAGACCTCACCCAAATTCCCCAGATCTTTAGACTCTTCCCCCCTTAGACTATTACCTATCCTTACGGGAGATGTCACATGTACTTTGTGGCCTGCTGACCTCTATGCTATTGGTTAGAGACCATATTAGACTCTCTAGGCATTTTAACTATAGAACCCACTCTCATGGTCACATGTACTTTGTAAAAGAGTTTCTATATAGCCACACATTAGTCTTTATCGTGTACCTATAATCAGACTGGTTGGACTGGCTGTTGCTTGAAAACCTTTTCCCAAATTGTACTGTGTTTTAAATATGCTGACAATGAACTGTCTGGCATTGAACTTTCTGAAGTCTGATCCAGGTTGATGAAATCAATCTGCACCAGGTTTTCATTCTTATCTCTTCCTGGGGTTTGTTTCCTTTATGATACCTGCAGGGACCCCATCACATTCTAAAGATCACTAAAGCTAGGTGAGAAAAGGCATCATGGGATTCAAAGGTAAGAAGGAGGAGGAGAAGCAGAAGAAGAAAGGAAAGTTAACAAGAAGGTTTTTTTTCCAGAGCTTCTGAAGAGGGTGTAGGGTTCCAATCTACTAAGAAAGACTTAAACTATGGATATGTTTTGAAGGTCGACCAACATGCTTTACTGGGTATTAGTTATGGATCCTAAAGGAACAAGAAGAGTCAGTGATTGGTGCCTATATATTTGGTGTGAAAACAGGATGCAGTTAGTATAGCCACTGCCATTATGACAATTAAGAAGCAGAGTTGGTAGAGTGAGGTATCAATAGCCAAACTCCAGACATGGAAGATTAACATGCATGTGAAATTTGTAGCAAAGATGTTGAATTGATGGTAGGATTGGCATGCGATTTGTGTTATGTACTGTCTTGATTCCTGATAAAGTCAACTGGAATTCAACAAGCTCAATTTCCAGTTGTTGTCCTCACTTAGAAGTACTTAAACCAGTCAATCATACTATACTCTCTTGTGAAAATCAAAGTCATCTTATCCTCTCACTAGTGCAATTCTCACATTATTTCCCTGCTTGCTTACTCTATAAAAAAAAAAAAAAATACAATCCCTGGGTGTCATTCTACCTTACCTTAGAGAATACATGACTTTGCCAGCCTATTGGATTTAGGGTCACCACAGAGACACACCTGTAGGTATGGCTATGAGACTATTTTGAGAATTATCATACCGAATTAGCACCACTGAATTGTTGGGGCTCCTTGTCTGAATAAGGAGAAATCAAGCCTAGCATCAGCATTCAAGTTGCTCTGTGTATACCATGTGACCAGCTACCCCCCACTCATACTTCCAAGTAATATCTATCACAATGGATTGTACTTTTAACCACAAACAAAAATAAGTGTTTCCTTATTAAGTTATTTTGACTGTTCTTTTTTTTTTTTTCAGCAAGAAAAGCAAATGATGCAGAAAACTGCTACTTTGGCATAGGGTCATTGGTATAACCTGACCATGTGGTTCGTAGGCCTTTGGAACTGGTTTTCAGGAAAAATGAGGAAGAATTTGGAACTTCGGGTTAGCAAGGTCCTAAGATAACATAGAGATTTTAGAGAACCATTTTGAAGTGAATGGAACACCCAAATGCTGGAAGAACTGTGGATAGCCAAAGCCCAGCTCGTGGAATTTCAAAGATGAATAATGACTCTATCGGGCACTAAAATAGAAGTCATTTATGTCATTTCATCAAGAAATCTGGCTTCATTCTTCCAATGACTGGAGAGCTAGGGTGAAACTGAATTAAAAAGTAATTGACTGATTTGTTTAGTGGAAGAAATGTCAGCACATGGTAGCTACCAGCTGTGTTGTTGTTACTGCTCTGTGCTCTCATCCAGGTTGGCAATTTATAGAACAACAGACAAAAGCAAAAAGTATTAAAATATGCAGTTTAGTCTGGAAAGGGGCATGACTTCCAAGTTCTGGGCTAGAAGAGCAGGAAAAATGGTTGCAATTATTAAGGATATTGGTATCATTAAGGAGAAATCCCATCTTCAGCACTAGGAATCTTAAGGCAAGACTCCACATATCAGAGGCTCCATCTTGTGAAAATATAAATTAATTGGATTTTATTGTTGTTTTGAAACAGTGTCTCATTTAGCTCATGCTGACTTCGATTGCACAGTGTAGCCAAGGATGACTTTGAACTCCCTATTTTCCTACATGCAGCTCTAAAGTGCTGGAATTACAGGCATATGTCTCTATTTCTGGAAAATTGAAAATACAGGGCTTGAAGAGAGAATGGTGTTGCTAAAAAATTAATAATAACTGCTAAGAAAAATGTTCTCTCAAAATTAGTCATAAAGATGCATACTTCTGCTGCAACTGTGATCCAGAGGGGAACCAATATCTCTAGTTGGAGGCAGAACTTAATGATATTGTCTGTGTGATACTGTTTTGCTTACATAAATGATGTAAAGGTGAGAGGGGTAATAGATGCTTATACTAAGATACCAGAAAGCTGTTTAAACCAGGCAATCTATGGCAGTGTCTGGTTCATTGCAAACAGTCCCTGAGAGACCATGGCATGAAGCAGGGAAGGTGAATCTTAAATTTAGATGGAGACACCAGGATGTTGCTGACACTAGTACCATGGGGCATCTATTGAAAGAAGCTGTCTTTGTGGAGCAGAGATGAGATGCTAGTGTGGCTAGTATGAATTCAGAGGCAGCATCGAAAAAATGAAGTTACTCAAGGCTTCTGGTTTCCACATTATTCTATCACAAATTTCAGACGCCAAATATGGAGCTGTATGGTTTGGTGGTATTGTTTGCCAGATTCATGTCTTGTTTTATCTTTCCTTGCTATCTCCTAGCCCTCTAATTTAAGAAAGGAATGTTTACTCAGCGTCATTGCATATTAGAAGTACGTAACTTGGTTTTTGTTTTGTTTTTATGTGGGTTCACAGTCATCCCATTCATCTTGAATTTCACAGGAGACCTTGAACCTTTGAACAGTGTTGGATTAAAGAGTATGGGGGCTTTTTGAGATAAAGTAAATGTATTTTACATTACAAAATAAAAGTTAGATTTTCAGGATGTACACTAGGAAGTTATGATTTAAAGTAATATGTTTAGGTGTTAAGTAAACAAAGAGTGAAGTTGGAATCATTGATCTTCATTGTCAATTTGACTGGATTTAGAATCACCACAGAAACACACATCTGGTTATATACACGGAAAGGTTTAACTTAGAAGGGAAACAGCTGCCTTATTGTATGGGGTCCTTGAGTGAATAAAAGTGGAAATCAAACTGAGCAACAACATTCATTTCTCTCAGCTGCCTGACTGTGGACACATTATTATCAGCTGCCTCCCACACTGCTGCCATGACTGCCCCACCAAAATGAGTTGTGCCCTCAGACTGTGATTCAGAATATACATTTCTATTCTTAAGTTGCTTTTATCAAGAATTTCCTTACAGTATGGTATCAGTCAGCATTGAAGAGCTGGGCACCATCCTAGCAGGCAGCTACACAAACTATGAGCTAACACTGATTTGTATATATCCCTGAAATTACAGAGGGACAAAGCATACCTAACCAGGGGCTAAGTTGAAAACAGTTGTATAAAGCTTTCAGACTCTAGGATGCAAATAAAAGTTAAAAAAATTTGTCTGTGTTCTATAGCTAATATAGCTATTTTCTATATTTTAAAATCTTTAACACAACCTTACAATACTAGTAATTCTCACTCATGTTGGTTTAGGCACATCATTAGTTTCTATCAGACAGTTAAAAATCTAAGCACAGTAATTCTTTGTTGTCAAGGTTAAAGAGGAAAAGGGTTCCCCTGTGCATTGTAGGATGTTTAGCAGTGTTATTGGCATCCTCCCAGATGTGACTCCCCAGTCATCATGGACACAAATCTCTCCAGTGTCCCAAATGTATCCTGGAGAGTCAAACAGTTCAGTACTATTGAAGTAGAGTCATAGATCGAAGTTAAATACTTTGCCTCAAATATCCAGACTTCTTTTAGACCTTGCAGACAGAACCTTTCTGCCACCAGCATGCAAATAAAAAGGGATTTAACCTTTCTGACAAATTATTAGACAAGTCTGGCCTATTCTGTGGGTCAGGAAAGAAGACAGATTCTCATTCCCACACTAGTGCAACAGAACTGGCATCTGGCTCTATGCCCACAGTTCACAGTGTGTAAAACTCCATCTCCTATCACCAAATAGCTGAGACCATGTTTCCCACAGAAGATGTCCTTAATAAAGTGCAGTTCTAAGTGAAAGAATGATGACCCTAAGGAAGGATCTTAAGGAGTCTGTCTTTGCTATTATTTAGAAAGGGCAAAAGTGTGGTTAACCACATGGGCCATGTGGACAATATATTAAGGGAACTTAAATATGCTGTACTAATAGGAATTTCTGAGGCCAGGAAATAGCACAAGCTTGCTCTTCTGCCAATCTGTGAAAAGACTTGTGCTCAACTCATGGTTGCACTGTGTTTTATGGCCAGCAGCCAGTACACTTCTGGTGAGGCCACGGGTATGAAAGGAACATAGGTTCACTGAGTAGACTCTTGCCTCTACATTAAGGGGCAGGAATACCATGTTAGCTCTTTGGACCTTGAATATGTGGCCTCAGGCTCTCAAGACTTTAATTATTATAACGTCCCATGGTGACATCCTCTTTACTTTCTAAAAAGAAGAGAGAATAGAAAGCCACCTGTAGAAAAAAATTAATTAAATTACGTTGGGTGTCATGTGTAGAAATAATTTGTTAAATTGTTTAACAGTATTTAGATTATTATTAATTGGTTTGGTGGCAGTTAATTCTTATACAGACATTATAAATGAGCACATAGAGACCACATGGATTTTAGCAAGCCTTGGCCTGAATTGTGCAATCCTAGCCCATCTAAGGTAGCTCATAATTATATTACCCAAATATGACCCCATATATACATATGTCCCCTTGGACTGCCATTCTCCGCAATATGCTGATGTTCCTGGCCATGTGGAATGAGGTTCTGTTCTCTAACCCACGGTGTGTGCCTCTTCCTCCTCCTGGATGGAATGCATTAATCATCTGTCTAGAGCTCAGGCTTCCTGTTCTAATCTCAGGAAGTCCCACCTTTCTCTGTCTTTGCCCAATCTCAGGCCTTGGCATTGTATTTAACCAATCAGGTCAATGTAAGTAACAGACAGCAAGCAGGACCAATTAATTAACATTTAGAATGCTTAACACTACACCATCAGCCACCCATCATTAGAGCCCAATGGTGACATCCTGTTGGTTTCTGTACATTAAAGAAGGACTCCCTTTCCTATGGTATCTAATTGTTACTCCTGTGCTTCCTCCTCTTTGTTGAAATCCTGCTTTTCAGGCAAATGATTGCAAAAGAGAAAAACTTACCCATCCATGAAGACCTGGAGAAAGGAGACCATCTTTGGTCTCCTGTGTAAAGATGAATCTTTTTAATTATCCAATATATATTTATTACTAACTATATGCACTTATAACAAATATAAACAATTACCTAACTTCCAGCTCTAAGAATGATTATAATCCCTGTTACCTAACAACTAAACTTATTAGTAACTATGACAACTATTATCTAACAATTAATCCTAACCTTTTAGAAGGATCCAGTCTTTGGAACAGGTCCTCAGTTGTCAGAAACACAGTCTCTGGGGTGGGTACTCAGTCATCAGGAACATCTCAGGAGTGGATCCTTTAAGGCACTTAGTCAACAGTCTTTCTTCAGGAATATCTCAGACATAGGTCCTTCAGGATAAATTGGCTATGGCAGCTTCACCTTAAATGAGGCTTGAGACTTTCTTCTCTCTGGGAGAACTCAGCTGACTGTAAACCAACTTAATCAGTTTGAATTAGCCACTCAGCTGCTCTGCCTCAGTCTTTGAGGTTGGCCATGGTTCCACTCAGGCCATTGTTTGAACTGGTCAAACCCCTCTTTGCAAAAGATGGGGCCACACGTTTTAGTCCTTGGCCTTTTGCTGCTTTGCTGAGGCCTTCTCTGCTCACCAGCTTCTTTCTGCCTCAGGGAGAGCTCGCCATAATTTTTCAGCTCTGTTTGAGATAAGCTTTTCAGTCCACCATAATTTTCTCCATCAGATGATACAAGGCATCTCTAGCATGGAACTCTTAGGCTCCACCCACTTCATCCTTAAATAGGGTCTGTCCTTGTTTCACCAGGCTTCAGCCTAATCTGGGCTCCACTCAACTCACTTCGTAAGGCTGTAAACAATCCCAGACCATAAACCTTGTTTTTAGTCCATATGCTGATATGTCAATTGCCCACAGCCAAGTTGATCTTCATGCCCTGTATTAAGAGACTGTATCAGAAGCCCCTGGATATTCACTAAATCTAACTTATTAATCTAACCCCCCTTACATCCATGTGTTGCCTATGGCTTTCCTGTCATTTCCAGTGTGTTTTTAATTCTGTATTCTTCCTTCAGTTGCTCAGAAGATTCTCTCAAGTAAGGCACCACAAACACACAGACAAGGAGTGCTCAATATCCCAGCAGTAGTCATTGAAATGTAATACTTAAGGTGCACAGACAATTGCCCTTGTTAAAATTATGTTAGACTGTGTAAAGAAATTGGGTTGGAATTCCTCTACCCTATTTTTCAGACCCCTCCCACCAAAATCCTGAAGTGATTTACTTTCCCTCAAGGTTCACAATGCTACTTTACTTAAAATTCATTTAGTTATAAAGTTAATGAGAACCCTTGTTTATCTATATTCTTCAAAGTTTAAGAAATTCACTGGTACATGTATTTGTGTGATGCAGACAATCTTAAAGATTAAAGTCTAGCATATAATGATGTATTGTGATTGTATTTTTATAAAAGAAAGCAGCTCTCATTCTCCTGGGGAACTGTTTACTTCTTGATGAAGGATTTCAGTGGAGTCAAGGCAGGGTGACATACTATATAAGATTCCCAGTGCAGCATTCTCGCTGACAGCAAAATTGTTAGGTTGATCAGCGATGTGTTTCTGATAGTGCGTATTTTGCTTAACTGTTATTGCTTAAATGTGAGCATGCAAATGTACAGAATTTGAGCCACTTGGAGCTCTCTGCTTTGAGGCTATGTTTAATCCTCTTTAAGGGTAAGTAATTTTTATTATTTTAGAGTTGGTCTCTGATTGTGAAATGGGTTCCATTTATGTGAGGCATTTGCTATGGGTGAGCAATGTGGACTCCAGGCCCTCCCTGGATAGAATGGAGGTTTAGAAATCTAGGAATAACCTTGCCTCAAGACCCAGCCATACCACTTCTGGGTATACACCCAAAGGACCTATCACGGAGACATAGGGAAGTCTCCTCATCTATGTTCATAGCAGCCTT
>CAJQZJ010034102.1:658045-674293 GCA_907164525.1 Lophiomys imhausi | reverse complement strand
CTTCATAGATTTAAGTTCTTCTTGCAGGGACTCTATCACTTTCCATAATGCAGAATTGTCAATGTTTTCATGTGTTTCTGTTGGTGTGTGGTCATCCGAATTGGATGAGCTAAGATGGTTCTGCTTTGTTGGAGTCATAATTCCTTGATTTCTATTTTTTTTTTTTTGATCTTTCACCATTGGATGCATTTAGCTGTCTGTTTTCTGTGCTTGGATCCACAGTGGATGATTTGGTGCAGGGGACAAGTTACTTGGCTATCTGTCGTTGCTTACAGGGGGATTTCAAGGTCATTGTGGTTTTAATCGCCAGAGGCACTGTGATCTGGTGCAGCCTATTCCCAGGTTGTGAGTAATGGGCCAGGATTGTTTCACTGCTCCCAATTCAGACTTCCCTATGTTGCACTCTGAGTTATCAGCCTGTAATGGTTCTGATGGTATGGGCCTGTTTGCCCAGGCACAGATTCTGTGGGCTTTGTTTGTCGTCATGGAGGCCGACAGGGTCTGGCTCCACACCTAATATGTCTGGATTTTCCAGGATACAGCTATGGTCCCGAATTCTGGTTTCTCTCTAGGCTTCTTGCCACAGGGCTGGACTCTGTGCCTGATTCCCTTCCTGTCTGCGCCACCATGGGTCCCGTGGGTACCCCAAGCCCCGGATCCTCCGGCTGCCCGAGTGGACCTCTCGTCCCAGCAGCTCAGCCGTGGGTGCACGGATCCCTGGCCCCGCCCATGTCTGCCTCTCTCCCCAGATGACCTGCCATGGACTCTTGGACTCGCGGGGATTTGGCCCTTCCAGCCGTGCTCCCTCACCAGCTGCGCTACCGTGAGTGTGCGGGATTTGCCCCCTCCCGCCTGCTTTTGTGTTCCCAGCTTCCCGGGCTCTCTCAGAACCTCCCGCCCTCCACTTCATGAGTGGCTGCGGACCACCTGCTGAGCCCCCTGTTTGTTCCTTGCTAAGCCTTCCACTATCTCGCAAAGTTTTTTAAGTGGGTATAAGTTCAACCTGATGTGTGGGGAGCCCAATAGAACAGCGATCTATGGCCAAGTGGACCCTGATTCTGCCTGCTGTAAGTTGGGATCATCTTACCAGGCGCCTCTCCAAATGGGAGTTCCCTAATCCCTGGTTTAGTGGCCTCCGTGTCTGTGAGAGATGGGTGAGAGCCTTGCCCTGGGACTTTTAACAGTCCCTTGGGAGCTGTGAGTGTTCCCGGGGTGGGGGGGGGTCTAGCCCCTCCGGTTTTTGCACAGTGCCCAATAACTCTGTGTTTTTTATGGCTCTTTTTTCCCCCGCGTTCAAAATGCGTCAGTGTAGGTCGCCGCCATCTTGGCCCTCTTGTAATTTAATTTTACTGTGATCATTTCAGGAATTCATCATAGATTAAAAAAAAGATAAAACTCCATTGTACTTTTCACTATAATCATATAAAATGCTATCACTGTTTTATGAATTTCACTTATTCACTTTGCCTGTGCATCAAAAACAAAAAACAAATTATGATTGTTCTCATTGGTTAACTGTGACTACACTGGACTTATTTCACCATTAATCTTTGACGTTATTCATACTAGACTGTCATTAAATAACAAGCAGCATAGAGAATCAAACACTATAATTGACGTATGGTTTTGTGATAAATTATATATTTAGTGATACAATGTTTTTCAAAATGTAAATGATAAAATTTCACCAAAAATAATCAAAGACTATGATTCCTACTACCTGAAAAATATTACTACCTCCCTATCAAACCAAGAAGTCAAGTTTTTCTAATGAATAAAAATGGATTAAATTATCAAGTGAATTTTTTTTCACTCTTAAATCAGGAAACAAAATAGTTTACCATGTGGTATAATATGCCCTTGAAAAAAATCTTTGCTCTAATATTGACTGCAATAATGATTTTCCTAATGAGTCAAAAATTGACTTCACAATGCCAGTATTGTTATGCATGCTTTTCAAGAACTGGACTTGGAACAAAGGTTCATAATGTTATGTTACGTATTGAACTTTCTTTGTGTGAATTAACTAAAGGGTAATTGGCTCCATTGGAACTCACCAGAAAGAATCTGTCTGTTTTGAGAGTGAGAGGATACATTTTGGAATAACATAACCCTTTATTATTAAGTATACAACTTCATTGAGAAAATGTTTATTAAGAGTCTATTTTGTGCCACTGACTTCTCGGTGCACTATAAATATAGCAGGAGCCATAACAGTAAAGTGCCTATTGTTATGAAGTAGACTACATGAATTTTGTGAATCACTATAAGGAACTTTCCTATGAATGAAATGGATACTATAGGAGAGTTTAAAGGAGAAATGACATGAATGGTTTGTGTTTTTAAAAGAATATGGTATCACACTAGAAATAAATATAGTAAAGATACACAAGAAAGGAAATCCAAAGGTGACAACAGATTAGAATTGAAGGTTTGACAATGGGTATGTGATAATATAGTTGAATTTGGGATAAATAGAATTTTTAAGGCAAACTCTACTGGCCTTCCCATGAAATAAATATGTGATGTGAAAGACAGAAGAGTCAAGACTTACACACTGGGTTTAGAACTAAGAAATGGAATACACTAACTTCTTTGGCCACAATGGAGAGCCCCATAGAAGAGAATTTGCAAGGAAAGACTACAAGCTAACTTTGGAATTTTCTGGGCCTGCGATACTGGTTAGATGCAAACCTTATTCTGAGTAGGAGTTTTCTAGCTTATTTACTAAACAAATATTGGTTTAGCACCTACTCTTCTTGTGATGGAGATCCTGTCCATAGGTTGGAGAAAAAATGAACTTCCACATTTTGAGTTTAGATCCAGTTTGGGAGTTTGGCATTTCATAAGCACTCTTGCAAATAAATAAAGAGAAGACAATAAAATTCAAGTTACCACCATGGCAAGTGATGAGAAAATACAGTGTGACTGTGACCCAGATTGCCGGGTTTAGAAGGGTTTGTGATAATTCGTTTCTAAGTATCAACTTGCTGAACATGAACTTACCTGGGAAAAGAGCATCAGCTGATGACTTGCTTAGATCAGCTTGATGTGAGCATGTCTGCGAGGATTATTTTGATTGTTATTTAATGCTGGAAGATCTGGTCTATTGTACGTGGCACTATTCCAGGATTTGGGCCTGGACTGAACAAGAACAGAGAGAATTAGTTGACTGATTACCTACCAAACAGACAGGATGGATACATTCCTTTTTCCCTGCTCTTGACTATGGGTGTGGTGGGAGTAGGTGCTTCAATTCTTACCTTGACTTCACCTATGATGATTGTAACCTGGATTTGTAAGCTAAATTAGCCCCTTTCTCCTTATGTTACTTTGGTCCTGGAATGTTTCACAGCAACAGAGAAGAATAGGACTTTTCTGAAAAAGTGAAGCAGTTGAGATGTGATATTAAGAATAATGACTAAAATATGTGACATTCTAAGTGAAAATAAATATGTAGGATAAGCAAAGAAGGCAGTGGGAAATGCAGGAATTTGGGGAAATAAATGTTCTAGCAAAGAAAATGAAACTTGATTAGGAAAGGAATAGAGCAAAGAACAGTTAGCTCACCTGGATGGGAAATATGAAGAAGGCATCTTTCAAAGTAAAATTTCAGATTTTTCTGCTTCTATTTTGTTGAAGGGAAATGATAGCCTTTAACATAGTACAGTAAAAGAAGAAAAGTAAACAGACCACCTCCAACAAGAACAGTACCCAATCCTTGTGTTAGTGGAATCTCACCAGCACTGAATTACAAATTCTCCATGCCATATTTATTGATACTTTGTTTTAAATTTACTTCCCTGTCACCTTTTATTACAAAAGATTGTACTTCCATTGACACCCAGGAAATATAGGATGTCTCTTCACCAGAAATTACTTTTTAAAAATGCCAAACTCAGCTTGTTTGATGATTATTATTTTATGGGAACCACATTTCACTGTCACTTATTGTTTTAGCAAAATTGAATTCTGACAAAAAAATGAGTGATCAGGACTTGAAGGGAAACACAATTCCTAAGTGGATTTAACTAGCAAAGTAAGAGATCGTGTGAACTGCAGGCTGTGCTAGAAATTCTCTATTCTGTCCTATAGGGGCTCTATTAGGACATAAAAAGAGAGTGAAACATGTTTGATTAGGTTGAATAGAGTGTTGTCAGGATTTCCTGTGTCAAAGCTGTTTCTAGTCACTGTAGTGTTTACAGAAGACATGAGTCTGCAGTCACAAATTATCACCATGATTTCAACCATCATGATTCCTTTGATTTCCTGAAGTTATCTTGCACATCTAAGCAGTCGATGAATGTTAGCTGAAGGATATATTGACTCCATGATGGAAATTAGAGATGTTTTCCTGACCCCATTTGCTCACATGTCTATCCTTCACCCTTCATCTTCTCTGTTTTATGACTAGAACACAACAGATAACAAGGTATCTTGGCTTGGCAAGACATGCTGTAAGTGTCTGTATCTGCCTCAAACATTGAAAAACAATATCAAATGTAAGCCCAGGATGCTGTTTCATCTTTTTAGTATTTACTTTTGTTAGCACAGAATTTTTTTTTTTTTCTGATTTCTGACGTCTCGGGACATCTGTTGGCCTTAACCTCAGGACACCAAGGACAAAGGTGATCAAAGTCGGTATTTATGAGTGCCAGAAAATGTATAGCATCTGTCAATTTACTAAAGCTCTTGAAAGAAATGCCTCAAGGATTAACGTAGCTCAAGTCTACATTCATTTTTAGTTTTCCTCTAACTTCAGTTTGGACATATCTCATTATTTATTACTATACTAATTTAATTATTCTTCCATCTTTAAATAACTATTTTTACAACTGACAGTATTTGTACAAATTTGAAAGTATCTTTGAACATCACTATCAGTCCTATAACCAAGACTCTGATATAATAGAAAATGTCTTAATTTGTAATATTTTTCTAATAATGTGAGATTTTATTGTTGATTCCTTTACAGAAATGCTAGAATAATTTTGAAAGTCATACTTTTGTACATGGCAAACTTTCCTATTCAAATTTCTTCATTGCAGTTCTAGCAAAGGACTGCTGAAGAGGAGCTTCAGGGCAGAAGACACCATGGAAGGTGGTTTGGTTGAATGGAAGAAAATATGTCGCAAAAACATTTCAGGTACTCTACCTTCAGAAGGGAGTTCATGACTTCCTCCAAATAACTTCACACTAGCCTAGAATCCATGGAGCCACTGGGATTCATGTGTTTTAATACTGTATGGGCATTTGGAATATTTTTACCATGTTTTTTCTGTAGTGAGGGATTTATGTGTTTAGTACTCAGTGACCAGAAGACAGATATAAGGTTAAATAATCAAGTGGATAATCAATTATATCAAATAATTTTAAAAAATGAAAGCAAGGTAGAAGGGATTGATGCAGGAGCAGGAGGTGAAGGTCATTTTGCTTCTGTGGAGGAAGCTAAGCTGGAATTGATAGGAGTAGAAAACATCCAATGAAATCCTACTTTTTCAGGCAGGGGTGGGCAGCCCTTTTTGTTTGTATTTTTATTTGTTTTTGTTTTGTTTGTTTGCTTTGGTTTTGGCTTTTTGAGATAGAGTTTCTCTGTGTGGCAGTCCTAGCTGTCCTGGACTCTCTTTGTAGACCAGGCTGGCCTCAAACTCATAGAGATCTGCCTGCCTCTGCCTCCAGAGTACTGGGTTTAAGGCATGCACCACCATGCCTGGCTGAAAAATCCTCCTTTACTGTACTACACAGTGTCAACAGATTGAAAATCCACCACTGTGTATAGAGGATATGAAAATATTCTAATTTAAAAAAAAGATTCTAAAAGTGAGATTCTTGGTCTGATTCTCAAATTTCTATTGTTTTTTTCCTTACTATTATTGCTTCCATGTTAAATTATTGAATTTCCATCTGTTCCTTTAATTCTTCTTTATAGCCCTCACTGATATAAGATCTGAATTTAATTACCATAAGAGTCCAGGTTTATCTTAAGCCATAGTATTTATTCCAGATAACTAAATTGGAACATTTTTCTCTGTCCTGGGTTATCAAATATGGAAGAAAATGATATGATATCCTGTGGAAAGAGAGATTATGTGAATTTTCTCATCTATCCAGAGTATAAAATATGAACATGATTTAATTTGCCTCTAACCTGAAAGGGAACACACACTCTAATAAGTGACAGTTTTCTTTCTCTTATAGTGCTTTCCTTGTAACTTTGTCATTTAGGAACTTGAACAACCTACCAATGTGCTCCTTTGTCTGAACCTTGTAAACTTCCTAGCTATAAAATATGTTCCCCCAAGGTTAGAAGCATATCTTACTTAATTTCATCTGATGTTGGGACTCAATAAACTCATCTCTCATTTTCTGTTTGTGTTACTTAATATAGGTGACCCAAGTCACACCTCTGAAGCCTGATGTCAACCCAGGCACAAAGGAGATGACAACAGCTAGCTTGGTAAGTTGCTACAGGAACTTAGAGAGATGGCACACAGCAGAAAACCCTTTGACAAATAACTGGACAAAGTGTGTAGTTGCTAATAGTAGCATTGCACATTGATAAGTAGCTCATTCACTGAAGAGCTCTAAGGAGATATACAACTCAGAGCAGGTGTTTGTGACACATGCAGAAAGCTTTAGGGAGTGGATTGCTAAATGCTGCCTCTGCCCTTCAAATTGACCAGTATTTCAACCCTAACCATGATGAAATTTTTTGTTGGCAGCTAAATCTACTCCTGCTGTGACAGCTGGAATGGCAAGAAGTCAAGTTTTAGGATGCTACTTAGTGGCTTGTAGAAGTTCATTTTTGCCAACATGATGCCAGAGTTCAGCATGAGCAACCAAAAATATTCTCAGAAATCCAGTGAACCTGGTTAATTTTTGGATTGGGGATTTATTCTGCCTCCTGTGGATTAAATTTTTATTGGCCAAAGATTCTTCCAGTTGTTCCTCTTTCTTGTAAATCTCTATGACTGGTCCAGCCTCTCTACTCACTTTGCTGTACCTTGAAAGAAGCTGAGCTATATATCTGTTTTCAGGATTTGTGTTGATATTATTATTAGAGTATTATAATAAATTATACACTAAATGAAAGAATTCTGAATAGGATCGTGAATATGAAGTGTATTTCAAAGGTTTACCTTTACACAATTTTTTTTGAGACAGAGTTTCTCTGTGTATCCTTGGCTCTCCTGGACTCACTTTGTAGACCAGGCTATTCTTGAACTCACAGAGATATACCTGCCTCTATCTCCTGAGTGCATGGGCCACCACACCTGGCAATTAGACAGCTTTGAACTGCCATGCAGGTGCTGGGATTTGAATCCAGGTCCTTTGGAAGAGCTCTTAAACACTGAGCCATCTCTCCAGCTCCTCAAAGGTTTACTTTAACATTATCTTTTATAGCAAGATAGTATGGTATTGTATAATTGCTACTTAGAAAATTCTGGGATTCATTTTTTAAACCTAAAAGTTTTCCCAAACAAACTAACTATTCATTTTTTAAACCTAAAAACTGAATAGTTAATTTGTTTGGGAAAACTTATGATGGATTTCCTAACTGATGGCATGGGACAGCAAGTCTGTGGAAAGTTTGTGGTTTTGTTTTTTCGTCATTCAGAGGTCATCTCCCTGTACCCACTGGCTGCCTAAGGAGGAGCCAGCGGACATCTGTGGCAAATGGCAATGAAACCTCAATGAACCTCGTCCATGAGCAGGGTTTTTCAGAGTTCTGCAATGTAGGGAAACCCTTTAGTAGTGATCGACAGAACTGATCCCTTGCAGGATAAGCCTATTTCACTCTGTAAGAGCAATACAAACTCAGAAAGTTGCCATTTTTCCTTTTCAATGCTGTCTTCAAATGTCCTTCCATCTTAAAGCGGTCCAGGAATCCAACTAAGGTGAAGAGCCAGGGTCCTTGCCTACAACATAAAGGAAAGACCAAAGGGCATTGTCCTTGAACTGCTAAAGTAACCTTCACCAGACAGGTTCTGCTGGTATTTTGTCCCATTCTAATCTTTCTGTGTTCTCCCTTTGAGGACGTAGGTAGAAGAGACTGCAGTAATACTGTCAGTTTTGGGAGAGTTCAGAATGTGTTTATTCATATTTTCTTGTGCCATCCCTTGCCCAGAGTGAGTGTCATTTATGGAAAATTGATCCCAACCAAAGGCATGATGTATATTTTCCTTTCCCACAATTTTGAAAGGCTTAATGTTTCTGTTCACATTTTCCAGGTTCACCAGTAGTGACAGCAAATTAGCAATGACCTGCTTGAGTCTATGTGAAATAAATCCCAGTAAAATATTTTATCTGTAAGCAAGTTTGACATAAGCAATGCCAGCATCAACTTTTGAGTCAAAGTCTGAAAGTCCATAAATAAAATTCTAATTTGCAGAACCAGTCTTACACAATAGTGACTCTTCAAACAGTTTTTAATGAGTGCTCATTAAGCATTTTCTGTGCTTCCAAATGAATGATGTAACACCACTCCCATGTTGTGGCTAATTTCCTGTTGAACAATTTCTCCAGCCCCATCATCACCACAGTTGCCAAATCCCACCAGGCAGCCTCTTGTGGTGGAAACTTCCTTTCCAGGCAGGTGTTGGTGATGGCTTCTAAACAGCTCTAAGTCAGCAGACAGAAAGTGTTAATGCTTCACAAACTCAGCCATCTGGCCTTGAACTAAGAATGCCAGGAGGGTGCAGAAGGGAAATCAAGAAAGGAGAAAAGTAAGACAGTGCCAAGGCTCTTGGGAGCTAGAGGTGTTCCTGGAGAAGGATCCTAATGTGATTCTGGACTGGAGATGAAGGGAAGGCAGGCCCTGTTAAGCAGTAGGGCTGAGAGTTGGAAGAAACTCTCTGAGTCAGCTTTAAGGTTAAGCAGCTTATGGAGGATATAAGAGAACATTCAGTAGCTGGGACAGAGCCTGAGCTCAGGGGCTGGAGCTTAAAACTGGCTCTCTTTCCATCTGAAAACTGGAAGGAATCAAAGGAAAGGCTAAGTAGAATGTTGGAGTTTTTTGGTTTTTTGTTTTTTTGTTTTTTTTTTTTGCGTGGTTTTTTGGGTTTTGTTGTTGTTGTTGTTTCTTTTGTATTTTTCAGCTTAATTGAAATGCTTGCTACAGGAATCATGGGAAATACAGAAAATTAGAAAGAAGAAAACAGTTGTCTCACAACTGAATTCTCTGTCATTGTATCTCTCAAACAAGGATTCCACTAACATTAAGGTTTATAATACTTCATTGCTTTCTGTGACATGGTTCCCACTGTTCTGTAGAAAGGGGTTTCTTGCATAACTTTGGGGTTTTGATTGTTTTAACTGATGCCATTTCATAAGTATTTTCCCCAGTATTTCACATTGCAATTTGTATCATCATAATTAGATACATTATTGCATGACATGCACACTTCCTAAACTATCCATTTACTTTGTGCTTTTTCTAGTGTTAGCTTTTACACATAATACAATTATATACAGCTAGTTATAAAGCTTACTTCATAGTGTGATTATTTCATTGAACAGGATCATGCACACAAACTTTTGAAATGAATAGACATTTTAAAAGCAATGGACGCCTTACATAATTCTTGAAAAACTATGTGCCAATACAGATTGAATATTTCATTCATGATCATTCATAAATATATTCTTTCTCCACCTTTTCAGGATTGACATTATTACATAAAGTTGTCATCTAAAACAACAAAGTTCTAAGTTGGCTTTGCCCCTAGAAACATGGGGGAAATAGACTATCAGTTGTATTATTTGACTACATGCCAAAAAAAAAAAAAAAAAAAACCACAAGGTTTGTAAGTTAAAAGTGGCATCATTGGTACCAGCACCACAGAGTATTCAAAAGACCATTGTTGTGGTAGTAAAAGTTGATATTAAACATCAGAAGAAAGAGCATAAGGGATCTTTAGTTAGACCAGGTAGCTACCACCAGGTGAGAAGCTGAGCTTTGTAAATCCTCCCAGGTGGGCATGAGATAATTTTTCCACCATATTGAAACATTCCATCCTGTAAGGAAACTCCTTAATCCAGAAGGTAAACAACTCAAAATAGCTTCAGGATTTCCCTGAAATTGACCAGATTCACTAGGCCACTCCTTCCCAAGAGTAAACAACAAAGACTGCTGACAGTCACTCTTAGACAATCCAACCTACAAAGCAGATTCTGAGACTAGAGAACAATTGCTTCGAAAGTCCAACTCAGTCACTTGGAAAGGACATTCTCCACCCTGTTGAGCTGCCTTCAGGCTGTGTATTGTGCTCCATGTTCCCAGCCTTTGTGAGCTGTCACCCATGCTGGGGTGGGCTTTAGTGATGTAGCACTCTTTGAGTCATTTTCTGCCCCTGTAAGTAACCCCTCATATATATTTCTTTAAATAACCACAATAAAACTTACTGGTTCACTATGTTGGACTTTGGTGACATTTGTAATTTCATTTGTCATGGGATCCTTATGAGTAGGGATATGTGTGTGTGTGTGTGTGTGTGTGTGTGTGTGTGTTGTTTCCCCTAGAAAAGGTCTTCTTACATAGCAAACAGCAGCAAAGTAGAACTGATATATAATACCAACCCAACATAAAAACACCCAAAGCTTCACTATTGGAAGATCTTGTTGCTTTCAGGTATCACCCTAATTCTATAAGTCATATCATAGTAAGCAACATTTTGAAACAAATGCAAACAGATGTTTCTCTTTTACTAAACATTATTTATTCACTTCACTTCCTACTACAAATGGTTGAAGTATCTCCTTCAAAGTCAAAAGACTATAATGATTTGGAATATACACTACCAGAGAATACTGAAACAAAACCTCTCTTCTTTTTTCCAGATTTCTGTACTTTTTCCATCTCATGCTCCTCTGAAAGTGTCAGGGCACAGAGTTTTCAAAGCAATAGCCACATCCTCCCTTTCCATATATGGACACTGTGGCCTGACCAGAGAATGGACCCTGATTAACTCCGAATTAGAAAGGAAAGAGCTACCTGTGATTTCCCAGTCCACTCCTTCCTGCTTTGCTATCAAAACATTTGAATATCTTGTTGATATACCAACTGTGTTTCTTAGTTTTCCATTTTTTGCTTAGTATATGCCTTCAAAATCCATTTTACCTATGTATATTATGTTTTTTAAATGAGAAAGTTCCTAATCCCTAAAAATCTACTCTAGATAGCTTCTATTCCTTACAAAGTTATAGTTGGAAGGGTACAGTCATGGTTTATCACCATTCATACCTTACATAGGAAGGAGAGTCTATCCATCTTAACCTGAATATTACCCTAAACAATTGGAGACAGTCCCATTGATACCAAAATTTGCTTGATATAAACAAATCACTTTAAACAATAAACACATTAATTATAGACATTTCTGCCATGGCAGAAATTGTAAAACAGGACAATCAACAATAAAATAATTTTAATTATTGCATTATATTCCTATGAGCAATTTCATGAGAAAAAGTTCTTGTGAAGACTCTTAACCCAGTTTTAGCAAGAAGTTTTAACAAAATGGAAGGTAATCAGCCTTTGTGCATAATGTCATAATGATAGTAATCGAAACCATGCAATCACATAGACATTATGCTCTCTATAACTAACTCTGAATAACCAGTGATTTTCAATGGTAGAAAAGTGGCCATTTCAAATTGCAATACAGAAAAGCATTGTGATATTTACATTTAACCCAGTTATGTTCTTTTGGTGGTATTTATAAGGAATAAGATTCCTACAGAAGAGATTGAGAAATAAAGGTTGTTTTTAATATTTCACATTTGTGGAGTGCTCATAAAATCCATTATTCATGGTTTGGCCAAACTTTTTGAAATGCTACCACAAGAACACAAGTATCATTAGACATTGTCTCAGCTGTTCCATATTCCTCATCATTACTGGGAACATAGTGATTTTCAGAGCCAAGTTGGACAGAGCACAAGATTCTCAATCCCTGTCATTATAGGATGGCTTTGTCTAGCCTCTATCACTCTTTGAGAATGTCATATACTCATGGTTTTCATGTTCATATTTTACACAGTTTACAACAGGGTTCATAGTATCCCAACCTTTCCACAGCTATTGCTCACATGCCAAGCCAGAAAATGACATCAGCAGTCTAACAGGAGTAATGAATTACATGAATAAAGATAAAAGTAAATTTTGGGAAAGAGAGTTGATAGCATTTCCATTGGTCTCAAAGTGATTTGACTAATTAAAATGTCCTGAATAAAGATACGAGATTTTAGCTAGGTTTTTTTTTTTTTCATTTATGTGTTTGTTTGTCTTGTCCCAGCTACATCAAAATCAGGCCTCTTGCATGCCAGGCAAATATTCAACCATGAAGCTCAATCCCCAGTCCCCAGGTTCTTCCCAATCAGATTCCTTATCATTCTCTGAGTCCTACAGCAAAAACATTTACAGTTCTATCTTCTCCTTGACTATTCTAGGGTCCCTGTTGCATCACTACAGGTGGTATCAGTCCTTCTAAACACTTGAATTTCTTAAAGATTAAAGAAAAGTTCACTCTTCTTACAGGAAAATTACTGAAAGATTCCAAATTACATAAAGTCAATTTCTAAGATATCCTTTACAACCTTCAAAATTTAGAAATATTTATAACTTATAAACTTAGGAAAAACACATTTGCTTAAGTTGAACTGGCGTGCTTCATACTAGGGTTTCAAATGGAATGCAGAGAAGGAAGCAATAAAAACATGGAAACTCTGAATGATCTCAATTAGACCATGGAAATAACAGCAAGGGGAGAAACGTCTGAGGAAAATAAAATTGGAGAAGCCATCAGGAAACATTGTGACTGCATTTGATAGCTATCTGTATCCCATGGGTGGAGTTGTGTAATACACAAAAGGAGCCCTGAGTATTAGGAGCAGTCATTCATCACAAACAAAAAAGTTCAAGGAGCCAGTAAAATAAAAATAAGCATATGGAACATTGAGGCTCCACCAGCAGCAAAATGATACAAGAAGTGGCTGCTCTTTGTTGGACCAGAAACAGGAGTGCAGGTGTTACAAAATAAACATCAAAAACCATGAGGTCAAAATCATGAGAATAAGAGAATTTCAAACAGTTTTTTGAAGCATCAGGAAAATCCTGAAGACTTTAAGAAACTTTGACGTTATAAAAATTTGTTTTATTTAACAGTGTTCTATAAACATTTAAATACAATGAAAATGTGTTTTTTAAGTCATGTCAGCTAATATCCTGTAAGCTGGTGTTTTGGAGAGTGTATTTGGGGAAATTAAAATTGACCTATAATCCTCCCAAAGTAACTTAGCTGTCAAAGAGGAAAGTTCTAGATTCAGAATGTCTGGATTTAGGGCAGCTCTCAAATTTAATCCTGATGAGATTGAACTTCTCATTAGAGCATTATGTCCCCAAATTTGTTTCTTAACTATAAAATAAGGGTCTGAATTTTACGATGTTTTTATAGGTTTAACCTGGGTAAAATCTGAGATACTTGTATCTCTGTGTCAATGACACTGGAAACTTAACATCAGTTTGCACCACCATTGTCATCATCTTCATCCTCCTCCTCATCCTTATGATCTTCACAAATAAATTAGTTGTACTGAAGAATTGAGACAAGTATAAACCAAAGTTTCCCTGTGATTACAACTTCACAATTCCAGTTTCTTAAGCCTGAGCCAGCAAGGAATTCTGCCCTTGCAGCTTGCAGTTCTTACTCTGACATGTGCTTCCGTGCATCCCCGCCAAGGCTGTAATCCCTTGGGTCTCTAAGGACACAGAGAAGAACCACTCTGGAGATGGTTTCAGTGAGCAGTGTCTGTTTTGTTGTACATGAGCAGCCACTTACATAGTGTAGCCTGTTGACTATCATTGGTTAGTGCATTATCTCAGACTGAACAGTGAGCACTCAAACCACCAGAGTCTCATGGATACAGCACATAAAAAAGACACAAAGAGTGCAGATATGGCAGAAAGTAGCTACTCATGCTACTTAAGAATCCAATGTTCTGACTTCTGGGAAGACTCAGAAGCATGATGTGCCACAATTCTTACTTAGAAGGGCAGTGTGCCAGGTCGTGCCTGCATTTTCCCCTAAATTGCCAGAAACAGCCATGTTTGTGTCTTTCTACAATGACAATTTTTTTTAAGCATTATATTCACAAGATACCATTATCACAACCATAGCAATTTGACTAATAATTTGACTTTCCTTAGTAATCTGGCCCAAATGAACATAGGATCTCTTTGTTTGGTTTTTTTCTTTTCTTTCTTTATTTATTTTTTATTTCTTCAAGTTACATCTCAATCACAATACCCTCCCTACACCCCCTCCAGTCCCACCCACCCACCCTCTTCCACCTCAACCCCCCATCCACTTCCCCCCTTTTTGTAAGTATAAGGTATATCTTTTCTCCCCAACAGCTCTCCCTTTCAGTCCAACAAATGGTTCTTTCTATTATAACAATAAATACAATACAAAACAACAGAAATAAATAGGCCACAATTATGAGAATTATATGGCTTAGCATACATTCCCAATGTCAGGTCCATATATATTTGGCACCTGATTTTAACAATCTACTATCTAACCATCTCCATGAATTTAAAGTTCTGTATCTAACTCAGCTTTCATACTAACTTGCATCACAATTTTAAAAACATCTTCTTAGATCCAGAACACCCTCTTGATTCCTAAACAACTCAAAATTTAATTATGAGATGCTAGCTATCTATTCTTCAACCATCTCAGAGACCTAAGAGGGATAAATATATCTGATTATATAGGAAGTGCAGGGCCCGCAGCTTCCAAAACTGAGAAATGACATGCCAGTGGCTGCCTGGACAAATCCCATTTTCTCTCCATACATTACAGAATCAATCTTCAGTCATTTGTCCCCCTTTTCTCTGATAGACATTGATTGTAGAGCAGGAATTATGTAGGACTTGCCTACCCTGTCTTGGCAGAGCTAGACTGTCAACTTACCTGCTTTCAAGTTTTGTCCCTTTTGGACAGCATTCTGTCTACAGTTGAAGCAAGGGGTTTTTCTTGCCAAGAGATAGGCTTGCCACTAATTCAACCATCTCCCACTGGAGAGTCTTCGATGCTCATCTTCTACTTGGAGTAGAATAGGGGGGGTGCTGTCAGGAGCTGACATGTCTTAATATCAAAAAATCTTAAGTTAAGAAAACATCTTTGAATGCCATATTTTTCAGATCTCTTGAGGTTTTTGAAGATGCCCTATCTCTTATATTTAGATAAGCAAATGTTGCTTGTCTCTTAGCAACTAGATTTCTGATTAGCTTAGAAAATAAATGTGATAGACTGTCATAGTACCTAACAAAATGACAAGCTTGAATGACTATTAGTTTGCATTTCTTAATTATCCTAAACAGTTTTTAACAGTTGGTAGCAAAAGGCTGAAACGTCACATTTCATTTTTAAGCATTACTAGGTACAATACCTTTAAAAGCATTACCCGTAATTTTGTATCAATATACAAAGATCAATACCAATGTGGCCAAATATAATCTTAATTTTGTATCAATATATGAAGATCAATACCGATGTAGCCCAATACAATCTTAATTTTGCATTAATATGCAAAGATCAATATCAATTTATCCAAATATAATATTAATTTTGTATCAATATACAAAGATATAAGGGCATATTCAATAATCTGTCCATTTTTCTTGATATTTCTTATATTATGTCTATGTCCCATTTTTTTCTCAAGTCTGTTCACTCCTACATAGGAGAGAAAGAAGGATACAGAAAAGAAAAAGTGAGAAGTCCCTGGGTCTAACCTCCAAAACCTATTTAACAAGACCATTCAACAGCTTGTAATCTGTTCTCCTAAATAACAAGATTTTCTATTATCCATCAAATGATGAAAGGGGGGAAAACACCCTCCCCACTTTCTGGGGATGGGAAGTCGCTCTCTTTTTTTTATTTTTTATAAGTACTTTATTTTTTTTTCTTCAAGTTACATCTCAGTCACAAACCCTTCCCTATTCCCCCTTCCTGTCCCACCCTTCCACCCTCTTCTCCCTCCCAACAGCTTCCCTTTTCAATCCAACAAATGGTTCTTTCTCTTATAACAGTAAATTCTATACAAAACAGCAGAATTAAATATGCCACATATATGAGAGTTAAATGGCCCAGTATACCTTCCCAATACCCAGTTCATACATATTTGGCCCCTGACTTTAACCTTCTACCTTCTAACCATCTCCATGAGTTTAAAGTTCTATAA
>CAJQZJ010034102.1:549451-648045 GCA_907164525.1 Lophiomys imhausi | reverse complement strand
GAAACAATGAAATCATGCAATTTGCAACCAAATGGATGGATCTAGAGAAGCTCATCCTGAGTGAGCTAACCCAGTCTCAGAAGGATGCATAAGGCATCTATTCACTTATAGTAGGATTTTAGCTATATCGTACAGGATATCTGTACTACAACCAAAACACCAAAAGGAACATGTTCATAAACTTTTTTTTTCATCTTTTTCTTTTCCTTCTCCTTTTTTCTTTTTTCTTTTTCCTTTTCCCTTTTCTTTTTCCTCTCTTTTTTTTGTTGATATTCTTTGTTTTTGTGGCTTTGTGTGTTTGTTGGTCTTTTTTAGTATTCCCCCAGTAGCAGGGAGACACCTTTCACTGGCAGTACTGCCTTGTAGGCCCCCGGTGAATGAAGAGGCTCTTGGCCCTCATATGACTCCTGATCTGTGGTGACAGACTGTTAGGCAGGGACACTCCACCACAGAGGAACAAGACAGAAGGTTCATGGGTTATAGCATGGGAAGGTGGGGCTGGGAAGCGGGAAAAGTGGACAATATGATAAAGATGTAACCTGAAGCAACAAACAAATAAATTTATTAACTAAAAAAAAAAGAAAAAAATGGGGCAGGTGGCAGGGCTGAAACACTGTGAATGGAATAGAGGATACAGCCCTTCGGCCTAGTTTTGCAGACCTCCAGGTGTCGAGAAGACTTGGAGCTAAGGTAAAATACAAGAGAATTGTGGTGTTGGCCCATGCCTTTGACGTCAGCGGAGATGGGGGGAGCACCGTAGAGTTAGTGGTCTTATGTATTCTGGAGTCATACGGAGCGGGGTGGTGAGGGTGCACACTCTTGGTCCCACTATTCAAGAAGAGTACACCCTTGGTCCCAGCACCCTGGAGACAGAAACGGGCAGATCTCGGAGCTCAGGGTCAGCCTGATGCAGGGCAAACTCTAAATAGAGAAAGACTTCGATCCAGGAGTGGTGGAACACATCTTTGACCCCTTCAGATGGGAACCACAGGTCTCTGATCCCAATAATTAGAGTTCAGAGACACACACATGGGATTTGGAGGGACCTAGGTTTGGAGGCTACTTACAAAAGGCCTTCTCGATGCAGGCAAATTGTCCTTTGGGATCTCAAAATATATACACTGGAGCTGGTTTAGTTCCAAGGTGACAGAATGATTTCTTCTTTAACCCGGATTGAAAGATAACGCTTTGTATGTTGTCAGAAGGCCAAATTTGCTTCAGGAGAAGTATTACCTAAACCCCCCCCCCAAAAAAGAGCGTAATTGTCCCAGGGTTGGGATTGGGGCAGGCCTCTGTTCTTATCTTTTTCCAGGAGAATCCAAGCGTCCATTCGGGGAGCGTGGGGACTGCTGGACAGCGGAAACCTCAGCAGAGAGCAGAATCAGGCACCAAGGAGCACTAGTGACACAGTTGAATCAGCCTGGCAGACTTCCTCAATAGCTGTCTCCATCGGGGGCCTGCAACCACCACAGCAATCCAATGTCACTGGGACCGCTCAGCTCTACACAATGCCCAGGCAGGAACCTCAGTGAAGCCTGCAAGATCAGCTTCTGCCTACAAACCCCTTAGGTCATCTAAACAGCTGAGAACAGAAGGACTGAACATAAAAGGATTGTACTAACATTTCTAACCATTTTTTTCCATTTGGGTTCGGGCCTCAAACAGGTTTACTACGACCCAAACCAGCAGGAAGTCAGTTTAAGAGAAAGATATCCCATGCTCAGAGGGTGGGGAGGGTGTTTCTCCGCCCTTCTTTTTGGTTATTTGAAGGATAACTGAAAACTCTGATATTTAGGGGAAGAGATTACAAGCTGATAAATAGTCCTGTTTAATGGGTTTTGGAGGTTAGACCCAGGGACTTCCTACTTTTCCTTTTCTGTATCCTTCTTCCTCTCCTATGTAGGAGTGCATAGGCTTGAGAAAAATGAGACATAGACATAGCACAGGAAGGTCCAAGAAGAAGGGGCAGATTATTGAATATGCCCTTATACCTTTGTATATTGATACAAAACTAGTAGTATATTTGGCTAAAGTGGTATTGACCATTGTTTATTGTGCAAAAATAAGATTGTATTGGATTACATCGGTATTGACCTTTGTATATTGATACAAAATTAAGATTATAGTTGGCCACAATGGTATTGACCCTTGTATATGGACGTAATATTAAGATTGTATTAGGCTACATAGGCATTGATCTTTGTATATTGATACATAATTAAGAGTATATTTAACCACAATTGAATAGATCTTTGTATATTGATACGAAATTAAAGGTAGTGCTTCCTAATGGTATCATACCTAGAGATACTTAAAAATAAAATGTGAAGCTCTGGCCTCTTGATACCAACCGTCTAAAACGGTCTAGGATAGTTAAGTAAAACAAACTCCTAGTCATGCAAACATGTCACTTTGTTAGCTACTATGACAGTCTATCACAGATATTCTCTAAACTACCCAGTAATCAAGTTGTTAAGAGACAAGCAACATTTGCTTATCTAAATACAAGAGATCGATAGGGCATCTTCAAAAACCCCAAGAGATTTGCAGAATATGGCATTCAAAGATGTTATCTTAAATTAAGATTTTCTTTTTTTTTTGATATTGAGACATATCAGCTCCTGACAGCACCCCCTATTCTACTCCAAGTAGAAGATAAGCATCGAAGAATCTCCAGTGTGAGATGGTTGAGTTAGTGGCAAGCCTATCTCTTGGCGTGAAAAAATCCCTTGCTCCAACTGCAGACAGATTGCTGTCCAAAAAGGACAAAACTTGGTAGCAGGGAAGTCAACAGCCTAGCTCTGCCAAGACAGGGTAGGTAAGTTCTTCATAATCCCTGCTCTACAACAAATGTCTGTAGAGAAACAGGACCCAAAGACTGAAGACTGATGCAAGAATGTATGGAGAGAAAATGGGAACTGTCCAGGCAGTCACTGGTATGTCATTTCTTAGTTTTGGAAGCTGCAGGCCCTGCACCTCCTATATAAGCAGATATATTTATCCCTCTCAGGTCTCTGAGGTGGTTGAAGAATAGACAGCTAGAGTCTCATTGTTAAATTTTGAGTTGTTTAGGAATCAAGAGGGTGTTATAGATCTAAGAAAATACTTTTAAAATTGTGTTGCAAGTTAGTATGAATGTTGAGTCAGATTTAGACCTTTAAACTCATGGAGATGGTTAGATAGTAGAATGTTAAAGTCAGGGGCCAAATATGTATAAACTGGACATTGGGAATGTATACTGGGCCATTTAACTCTCATAAATGTGGCATATTTATATCTGTTGTTTTGTATAGTATTTACTGTTATAAGAGAAGTAACCATCTGTTGGTCTGAAAGGGGAAGCTGCTGGGGGGAAGAGGGTGAAAGGGCGGGATAGGAAGGGGGAATAGGGAAGGGTTTGTGACTGAGATGTAACTTGAAGAAAAAAAATAAAGTATTTAAAAAAATAAAAATAAAAAAAAAGAGATAGCAACTTAGTTAGGAGATCTCAGAAGTAGACTGATAGAAATGTAAATAAAGTCTGTATAAACAAGGTAAAGAACATGAATCAATTTTAAGAAATAAATTATTCCATTAGATTCAGATGACTGTGAAGTCAAGGTTGAGAGGACAGATCCAATGAGTCTAGACATAAGGTGAATATACAGGACAGGTTTAGATCCAGAGCAGACAGCCAATGGATGGCAGGTCCAGACAGGCAAGAGCTAGCTAGATTCCAGGAACAGGCACAACTTCTTTGTTATCAGTCCTTGAGGCATATACTAGGTGTCAGATGACTGGCAGTGGGGAGTACTCCCATCTCAGTGGTAGGTGTCATTGGGCCCAAATGAGAGCCTTGCATTCTCTCCAAAGCCTGGTGTACTTGATAACTCTTGGGACTAGTGTTTCTGTTACAATGTTAGTACACACATGTACCCCTATTAAAGTCACCCTAAGTTTATAGGGTGGCACCCTTTCTACCTCAAGGAATAAATCCTTCATTAGTCTTCACAGCATGGCTAGTACCAGAGAGGTGATATTGTTTGTAAGTCCACCTATGCCCACAGTCATCACCCATCCTCATAAGGGACTTAAAAGATGCTGGTAAAATGAAAATAATAAGAGCATAGAACATCCTGGAAAAACACTATTGAACACAATATGAAATAACTTCAAGTTATTCATTTTTATTCAAGAAGATGGCAACATGAGTTAATGAAGGCTCCATTTTGTCTCTTGTTGTTATAGTTACTGACCCAGAGCAAGAGGGTGGAGAATTCCATACAATATACAACCCTTCGAACCAAAATGTAACTCTTTGACACTTGGGTTCAACTTTTGTCATTCTTTTGTCTTTTTAGTACCTGCTGGCAACTTAGTATCCATATTTCTCTTCACTTAGCTTCCCCTCTTTGCTAAATGTTAAAAAAGTAAGAATTGACTAACTTTTTAAAAATGAATAAGTTTGATTAATAGCTGTCCAGCTCTGAAAGCCCAATACCTTGTGATCTTAAAATCTTTTGTTCCTAAAGGAGTAAGATTCAGACCTTCCTGCTGTCAGTTTCTGACCACAGTCTATCTTCTTTATGACCCATGTGCCTTATAATGGTCATTTTTAGCCTTTCAAGCAGATTATAAGGTACATGGTTTATAGCTTACCAAGTGGCATCCTACATGCATATAACTACTCAGAGTCTTCTTTGAAAACAAGGTCACTGGTGACTCCACTCCCCAAGCTCTTAGTGACACCTTAGCAACTCCTAATAATTATCCTTTTGTGCTCAAACACATTCTGGAATATTTCCTGGAGCTGGTCATGGTGTATGCACACTAAGGCAAGTCCTCTGAGTAACTTTTACAGGGAAAAAAATTCTACTTACAGGAATATCCACAAGAAAAAGACTGGCAAGGTAATACCACAATTTCAGGTTAATATTGGGGAGAAAACTATCATCTATCATCTGCTTCCAGGCTTGAACATTTACAGGGAAGAAAGCGATGTGAAAGCGAAAGTAGATTGATGGGCTTCTCATTTTGGTCAGATGCTGGTTGAGGTGACAGATAAACCTTTGATTGTGGTTTGTCGTAATTTGGAAAAGGACATGACAAGGTAGAGAGACAAGTGGCTAAAGAAACAGTTCTAGAGGTTGTTGAAGTGGATCATGATGAAGTGGAGCATCTGAGATGGGGTGATGAGGTGGGAGGGAAGCATCTAAAGAAATAAGGTACTTTAGTTCTAGGTTGAAGGAGTTCTAGGTTGAAGGTATCACCAGGAAGGTAAAGATGGGATCCTGAAAGGACTTCCGATAGTTAACAATGGTCATGATTCTACTAAAATGGAAGAGTGTACAATACTGTATGACCTTGGCTAAGATTTGCCAACTGCATTAGTTACATTTCTGTTGCTGTGATAAAAACACCATAACCAAGACAACTTAAGGAAGAATTTAGTTATAGGGATTTAGTTGTAGGGAGATAAAAGGTCATCATGGCTGCGAGGGATGGCAACAAACAGTAGGCGTAGCAGAAGGATGAACATTCACATCTTCAAACACAAGCATAAAGCAGAGAGAACAACTGGAAGTGGCAGAGGCTTTAAACTTCCTCTTGCAAGGCTGGACTTCCCATACCTTCCCCAATTTGGGGCAGGGGGACAATTGTTCAAATGCCTAAGACTATGGGGAACTTTCTAATTCAACCCAACTACACAATCTTATCCTTATGCATAACTGGCCATGCATATGATTAGAATCACATGAATCATAGGAAAGAACATGCATAGTGAACAAAAGAATGCATAACCTCATTTTATAGATCAAAATAGAATAACACATCCCACACATAACAATCAACTCCTCTTCCCTTTGAAACCACAAAAGGAATTCCTCAGAAGCAGCCAAGAGGCTCCTGAGCAAATCATACTCAGAGCAGGTTGGCCTTTGCAATATTTCAACATGAGCTTTGGCTCCATGTTTGAATAAAATCTTCTGTTACTTTGCTACCTGTAAGGACTTCTTAAATTCTTTGAACAAGATGCCAAAAATCTAGAAACACCAATTGCGGACAGATTCTCCAGGAACAATGAAAGTCACCTCCCATTTATTAGTGATACTGGTAAAGGAAATACAATATTGAAAAAATACTTAAGGATAAAGTGAAAGAATTTTAAAAACAAAACCCGACTATTTTCTTATTGGCTCAAGCAGTCCAGAAAAACATAGTCACAAAGTAAAACTGAAATAAAAATCCTAGTGATTTTCATTTAGATAATAGATAAGAGCATATGGATTTTAGCACTGTGTCCCTGTGTTTGCACCTGCTTTCCCGCAGCGTATAGCAGTCTTTCTAAAAGATGGTTTGCCAAAAAAAAAGGAAAATTCCTAGCTTCTGCCTCAGATCTACAGAATTGGTTTCTTTGTTTTGTTAGCAAAATATCTGAGGTATGTTATGTGCTCAGTAAACTACCACTATTTTATTATTAGCAGGTTAAACTTCTAAACAAATTATAACGTATTGAAGGCTAGCTTTATTTTTCCACACAGTATAATATTTTCCATTTCAATCCCTTCACCTACTCATTTTTCTTTCAATGGAATAAAATTTCATTCTGTATATGTTTCACATTTTCATTATTCATTCATCAGTTAATGATATCAAAGCTGTTTCCATTTCTTCGTTATTGTGAATTACACACCATTGAACATGAATGGGCAGATGTGTCTGTAGTAGTTTATAGAGACTTTGGGATGATATATGTAGGTAATATGATAGCTCTAACTTCAGGTTTTTAGCACATACTACACTGATTTCTATGGTGGGTGTATATAGATTTTCACACTCAGCAATAGTGAATAAGGATTCCACTTTTTCGACATCTTTCACAGCATTTGTTATCATTTGGTTTCTTGATGATAGCCTTTTTCACTTGAATGAGAAGGAATTTCAAAGCAATTTTCATTTTCATTTTGTTGATGGCTAATGGTGTTAACATTTTTTGAAATGTTTATTTGCCATCTGTGTCTCTTGTTTTGATAGTTCTATGTTCAGATCTATAGCCCATGTTTTATTTGCATTGTTCTTTGTATCTTTATTTTGTTTGTTTGTTTGTTTGGGGGTTTGTTTTTTGTTGTTGTTTTGTTTTTTTTTAGCTCTTTGTGTATTCTAGATATTCATCTTCCATTATATGTATAACTGGCAAGATTTTTTCTCCCATTACGTAAGCTGTCTGTTCATTTCATTGACATTTCTTTTCAGGTCTTTGTCTAAGCCTATATTGTATATATTATACTCCCTACTTTTTCTTCTAGAAGTTTGACCGTTTTAGGTTTTACTGAAAGGCCTTTGATCCATTTATAGTTAAATTTGTGCAGACTATGAGGAGAGAATGTTTCATTCTCCTGCACATGTAACATACAGTTTTTTCCCACTTGTTGAAATTACTGTCTTTTCTCCAGTGTATGTTTTGGTCATCCTTGTAAAAATTCAAGTGGTTGTAGTTACAAACACCTGTGTCTGGGTCTTCTATATTATTCCATTTTACTACGTGTCTATTTTTTCTGTCAAAGTTATTCATTTTTATTACTGTGACTCTACTATCTACCTTGGAATAGGGTATAGTAATGCCTTCAGCAATATTATTTTTGCTCAGAGGAGCTTTGGCTATCTAGGATCTGTTGTGTGATGGATTTCAAATTCCAGTATTTCTTGATTATTCTGCTATAAAATATGTTTAAATTCTGGCTTGTTTTAGAAAGGTAGAGGTTTAATGCTGCACATTGTTGATTACTTGAAGTCAGGGCACTTCAGCTAGTTCAATGTGCTTCTACATGCTTGGAACCCCTTTATTATCCTCTACCTCTCTGACTTACTATCCACCTATGTTTCATCACTCATTTGTGTTTTGCAATAAATCTATCCTGACAATACCACAAATCCCCCTTGATTTAGTGCAAAATCATGGAGCTTAACTAACCTCCCAAACTCTATCTTTGAGTCTGGATTGCGCTTTAAGATGTAGAGAAAGGCATCTTAAGCAAAAGGATTATAATCAGAATGGACAATCCCTAGAAAGGTAGCTGGCTCTGCCTAACGGAACCCAGACAGCTGTTCACACTCATATGAATGACAAGTGCAGGTCTCAGAGTTCCTTGGAGGGTGGCACACAGCAGAAAGCTCACAGCTTGATCTTCAGATGACAATTTGAGCTTGCAGCCTGCTATGTGTTTTGATTTGAGAACACCACAGACTAGATGAGAAAGTCATAAATGGGCAGATGATTATGGAACACAAAACACCCTATTCTTGAGAAGTGATCACCTTCCTTTTGAGAGGCATGTTTTTCACAGGTGACAGGAGTTAAATGTTTGAGATTTGAAGTTTTCCATTTAATGACACACAGATATTAGTGTTTAGAGAAACTACTGCTAAGAATGAAAGAGTTCTCTATCTTAATATGACTTTGTTTTCATGTAGGAACTGTTATAGAAATAGAAATCCAGCCTCTAAGCAGGATTTGGGTTCATGTCAAGCATCCAGGTGTATCATCAAGGAAAAAGGAACTGACAGCTGGAGCCTTCTACTTCAGAAATTCCCAACAGTGATAATGAGCAGGTCAGTGGCACACCTGCTGCAAGGAGGCTGTTGCTTTTCCTCGAGTATTTGGTCCATCAGGGCCAAAGAGATGTCTTTGATATAATCTAAAGAACCTTAAGAAGTATAATTAATAAAAGAGCAAAAATTCAATTTTTCTGTGAATCTAAGACCCACTGTGGGAGTTTGTTAATAAAAACATACTCTAAACCCATGAGACTTCTGTTCAGCTGGATTGGGATTATACAAGTTTACATTTTCAATAAGCTCTGAGGTGGTTTCATAGAATTATAGACTCAGAAATGTAGAAGAATGGGGTGTGGGAGTGGAGCTGCCTTTCTTCTTCCAAATATTAATTTAATCCCTTACTATAGACCAAGTTCTTACATATCAAGGATACCATAGTGCAGTTCTTTCTTATTATTACTGTAACAGATGGCTACAAATGTAGCTTCAAACAAAAGAACATGTTTTCTTACAGTTCCATTGACCAGAGGTCCATGATTTAAGTTCTTTCTAGAGTCCCTGTAAAGGACTTGTTTCATATTAAATTCTTGTGGTTGCTAGAGATTTGTAGTGCCCATTGGCTTGTTGACACTATCCTCCAGTATTTGCCTCATTGTTCACATCCCCTTCTGCACCATGTGTCCTCTTATGTTTCTTAAAAATACATTCCCTATAGATTTAGGACTCATTCTTTTCTGGCACAATATAATATCAATCCTTACTCTAAATACTCTACAATGATCCTCTTTTCAAAGAAGAACACATTCTGAGACTCTTGGTGGAAATGTAACTTGAGAAGAAGATACCGTTTTGCCCACTGTAAATGGTAAGAAAAATTACAATGTTCATAGTCCAGTTGGAGAGAAAGACATTAATGAAGTAATGACACAGAAAATATAAAGGCTTAGGATGGATAAATGGCTCAAGAAGTAAAGTACTTACTGAACATCATGGAGACATGAGTTCAGTCCTTAGCATCAGTATGAAGTAGCACTTACTTATAATCCTAGCACTGGGAGAAAACAAAAACAAACAAAAAACAACCAGCCAAACAAACAGATTCATCTCTAGGACTTTCTGGCCAGTCATTCCATTTGAATTGGCCAGCTCCAAGCCAATTTCAGACCCGTGTCTCAAAAACAAAACCAAACAAAAACAAACAAACAAAAACAAGGCGGATTGCATCTGAAGAATGGCATCTTAGTTGACCTCTGACTTCTACATGCACACACAGATGGATGCACATAAACTCAGACTCTCAAACACATGCACACTCACACACACACAGGGACTTGTTCATATGCACCCACATGTGTAATCACATGAATGTGAACACACATGTGTTCTCATGTGGACATGTACACATGAGAAATCTAAGTGTTCAAGTGGTGCATCAGAGCTTACTGTGTCATGAAAAAGTCGTGCAATCCATCATTTGAGATCTAATTTATTTGTTATTTCTACCCACTATTCTAAATATTATTTTTTTCCTAAATATATTGTAATATAAAGTACACTGGTATGTTGTTATTTGTTTAAGTTTACTGAGCAGTTGCTTATGGAAGTGGAGTAGACACACCCTTCCCTGCATTCAATCCCAAGCATAATCCGCCAAAGTATCCTCCAAGTCCCTTTGTGTAGGGATGAGACAAGAGAAAGAACAGCAACACACACTACAGGGTAAAAACATCATGCTGTTGAGAACAGATGGAAAGTAAATAGTGTGAGTAAAAGCATCATTCCCTAAGAACAACTCAAAAGAATTCCTTTCCCACAAATCCCTTACTGTTTATTGCATGACACGAAAAACGTGCAGAGGGAGCAGGAAAGCAAAGGTTTATGCATGCAGAGAACTCTTCATCTTCCTGGAATTGTATAATTGGGAACTTCTTCACTTCCCTTTCAGTAGACCTTCCCCAATTATGTCCGAATACCATAAACACCCAATATGAAGGTGTTTTTCTATCTGATGCCTCTATCCACCTGCTACTTGCTGTTTGTTACTTATCTTTTGCTTGCTATATAGATCATAATCACATTCTTTTAAAATCTAAACTGTGGTACTGTTGAACAGCTCCCTATGGAGTAATGTCAAGCACAGGCTTTGAAGCCTATTTGAGTGACAGAACAAACATATTAGTGGCATGTAAAAGAATGTATCTTGCAATGTAAATGCAGAAGTTCTATGATGAGCCATGTGCTAAAAATTAGTGCAGAACTCTTTTTTTTAAATACTTTATTTTTTTTCTTCAAGTTACATCTCAGTCACAAACCCTTCCCTATTCCCCCTTCCTATCCCGCCCTTCCACCCTCTTCCCCCCAACAGCTTCCCCTTTCAGACCAACAGATGGTTCCTTCTCTTATAACAGTAAATACTATACACAAAACAACAGATATAAATATACCACATTTATGAGAGTTAAATGGCCCAGTATACATTCCCAATGTCCAGTTCATACATATTTGGCCCCTGACTTTAACATTCTACTATCTAACCATCTCCATGAGTTTAAAGGTCTATATCTGACTCAACATTCATACTAACTTGCAACACAATTTTAAAAGTATCTTCTTAGATCTATAACACCCTCTTGATTCCTAAACAACTCAAAATTTAACTATGAGACTCTAGCCGTCTGTTCTTCAACCACCTCAGAGACCTGAGAGGGATAAATGTATCTGCTTATATAGGAAGTGCAGGGCCTGCAGCTTCCAAAACTAAGAAATGACATACCAGTGACTGCCTGGACAGTTCCCATTTTCTCTCCATACATTCCCGTATCAGTCTTCAGCCTTTGGGTCCTGTTTCTCTGACAGACATTTGTTGTAGAGCAGGGATTATGAAGGACTTACCTACCCTGTCTTGGCAGAGCTAGGCTGTCGACTTCCCTGCTACCAAGTTTTGTCCTTTTTGGACAGCAGTCTGTCTGCAGTTGGAGCAAGGGGTTTTTTCATGCCAAGAGATAGGCTTGCCACTAATTCAACCATCTCACACTGGAGATTCTTCGATGCTTATCTTCTACTTGGAGTAGAATAGGGGGTGCTGTCAGGAGCTGATATGTCTCGATATCTAAAAAAAAGAAAATCTTAATTTAAGATAACATCTTTGAGTGCCATATTCTGCAGATCTCTTGGGGTTTTTGAAGATGCCCTATCCATCTCTTGTATTTAGATAAGCAAATGTTGCTTGTCTCTTAACAACTTGATTACTGGGTAGTTTAGAGAATATCTGTGATAGACTGTCATAGTAGCTAACAAAGTGACATGTTTGCATGACTAGGAGTTTGTTTTACTTAACTATCCTAGACAGTTTTAGATGGTTGGTATCAAGAGGCCAGAGCTTCACATTTTATTTTTAAGTATCTCTAGGTATGATACCATTAGGAAGCGTTACCTTTAATTTCGTATCAATATACAAAGATCTAGTCAATTGTGGTTAAATATACTCTTAATTATGTATCAATATACAAAGATCAATGCCTATGTAGCCCAATACAATCTTAATATTACTTCCATACACAAGGGTCAATATCATTGTGGCCAACTATAATCTTAATTTTGTATCAATATACAAAGATCAATACCGATGTAATCCAATACAATCTTATTTTTGCACAATAAACAATGGTCAATACCACTTTAGCCAAATATACTACTAATTTTGTATCAATATACAAAGGTATAAGGGCATATTCAATAATCTGCCCCTTCTTCTTGGACCTTCCTGTGCTATGTCTATGTCTCATTTTTCTCAAGCCTATGCACTCCTACATAGGAGAGGAAGAAGGATACAGAAAAGTAAAAGTAGGAAGTCCCTGGGTCTAACCTCCAAAACCCATTAAACAGGACTATTTATCAGCTTGTAATCTCTTCCCCTAAATATCAGAGTTTTCAGTTATCCTTCAAATAACCAAAAAGAAGGGCGGAGAAACACCCTCCCCACCCTCTGGGCATGGGACATTGCTCTCTTAAATTGACTTCCTGCTGATTTGGGTCGTAGTAAACCTGTTTGGGGCCCGAACCAAAATGGAAAAAATGGTTAGAAATGTTAGTATAATCCTTTTATGTTCAGTCCTTCTGTTCTCAGCTGTTTAGATGACCTAAGGAGTTTGTAGGCAGAAGCTGATCTTGCAGGCTTCACTGAGGTTGCGGCCGGGGCATTGTGTAGAGCTGAGCGGTCCCAGTGACATTGGATTGCTGTGGTGGTTGCAGGCCCCCGATGGAGACAGCTATTGAGGAAGTCTGCTAGGCAGAATCAACTGGGTCACTCGTCCTCCTTGGTGCCTGATTCTGCTCTCTGCTGAGGTTACTGCTGTCCAGCTGTCCCCGGGCTCCCCGAATGGACGCTTGGATTCTCCTGGAAAGATAAGAACAGAGCCCTGCCCCAATCCCAACCCTGCGACAATTACGCTCTTTTTTTTTGGGGGGGGAGGAGGGCTAGGTAATACTTCTCCTGAAGCAAATTTGGCCTTCCGACAACATACAAAGCGTTATCTTTCAATCCGGGTTAAAGAAGAAATCATTCTCTCACCTTGGAGCTAAACCAGCTCCAGTGTATATATTTTGAGATCCCAAAGGACAATTTGCCTGCATCGAGAAGTCCTTTTGTAAGTAGCCTCCAAACCTATGTCCCTCCAAATCCCATGTGTGTGTCTCTGAACTCTAATTATTGGGATCAGAGACCTGTTGTTCCCATCTGAAGGGGTCAAAGATGTGTTCCACCACTCCTGGATCGAAGTCTTTCTCTATTTAGAGTTTGCCCTGCATCAGACTGACCCTGAGCTCCGAGATCTGCCCGTTTCTGTCTCCAGTGTGCTAGGAGCAAGGGTGTACTCTTCTTGAATGTTGGGACCAAGAGTGTGCACCCTCACCACCCCGCTCCGTATGACTCCAGAATACATAAGACCTCCAACTCTACGGTGCTCCCACCGTCTCTGCTGAAGTCAAAGGCATGGGCCAACACCACAATTCTCTTGTATTTTACCTTAGCTCCACGTCTTCTCGACACCTGGAGGTCTAGTGCAGAACTCTTATTGGGAGTAGGAAAGAAAATATTTTGATAATAGCTGGTATAATCCAACACCACCCTCATAGTTTCTAGTAGCCCCATGTAGAACAGGATTAGAACAGTCATTCTAACAGAGTGTGCAGATGACTTCTATGCAGATCAAGTGTGTGGCATTCACATGCCTATAGCTATGTTTCAGGTAATAGTACACTGGAGTCAGTAGGAGACTTACCTATATGACATATTCAGTGGTTCCTTCCCTAGACTTTGAACACTACTGTAATAAGGCCTCAAACCAAATAATAAATGCTTGCTGAATTACTTAAGTAAAGCAGGTCTCATAAAAACAAACCTCTCTCTAGCCATAAAAATAAGACAAAAGTGTTGATGGGAGATAATGGAAAAAGGCCTAGTTGTAGTTACTCATATCACTTTTAAAGTACATTCATATTTGCTGTGTTTGTGTCCATTGATTTAAAACCACTCATCATTTATTGATCACTTAATATGTTCCAGAACTTTACTAATGATTTATTTTCATTATCAGACAAATATCCCATAAAAAGGTGTTCTTGTCCTCATTTTATAAAAGAGAATATTCCAGAATTTTAAGATAAAATTCTTAAGACTCCAAATTCATGCTAAGATCATAGGCCTCTGTATTTGGTAATGAAGGAAATTTGCAACATGAATCAAGTCAGTAGGTCCGTCTAATTTGGGATGGTACATATGCCTAATGACATCTAATAAAACCACCTGGTATCTCACCTCTACCTTGGAAACACTATTGTTTTCCCTTCCCTCCATCCATTCTGAAATTAGAATCATTTTATGCTTCTTAACTTTGACCTCTGCTATATTTTCCCTTTGGGTCTGTCTTCTATAGCTTTCAACAACACACTTGCCTCATTTAGAAGCCTCTCTCTGACCATGTTTGCCAGTCCTCAAACAAGCCTGGCTCATTCCTCTTCTAATTTTAAGTGGTAATTTGTAATCCCCAGGCCCCAGATGCCTTGGTGATGAATTGCAGGAGTGTATGAATGCTTCACATTGGGAACCTGTAAGGAATTGTTTCTTAAGGAGATTTAGGGCCGCAAGAGCAGACCACATATGCGGAGAGCGCTACAAAACCCAAAGGCAACAAAAGCCCCATTTTGATTGCTGCTTTTTTGAAATAACAGTTTCGGTTACCCATGAATTCCTTTTCAGTGAACCAGACTGATCACTGTTTGGCCTGATTGTCACAGTAAGCCTGCCTATTGAAACTTTCTACAGAGAAATCTGCCTCTTAAACTAAACTGGCCATTTTTTTCCTGCTGGTTTAATATGGCCTGTTTTTGTTATGCTAATGTAGCCTCTGTCATGGCTGAGAGGACTTCCCTCAGTTAAGATGTGTGGGAGCTGCATTCTGTAAACCAATTAATATTTGCTGGAGTGGAGACGCCATCAATCTATTTGGCAACTAACCACCTTAAGCCCATCATAGGCTAAAAAGAGATGAATAGTGAAATCTCAATTTTTTAAAAGGGGGGAAAATCCACCATCCCAGCATCAGTTACTGTGTGCTAATGTAAGAAAAGTAAGTACTCTGCAAGAAAATGTCATGGTCACCATGTCTTCTTAGCTGTCCAAGGGAAGGGGATCCTACTAGATTCCAAAATTCTTTTCTCCTCCACAGGGCCATTTTCAGGGTTGTGATTCTCATACCTGCATCTGATAAGAAATGTTTCAATACACTCACATTCTCACTAAGCATATACATTAGGGCAAACATTTTGGAAAATTTTATTTATAACTTTGCCATCAAAAATACATGATTCCAGCACACCCAAATGATTGGTAATCTGGACTTGATTTCAGAAATCATTTCACAGTTTCTAGAAGAATGGTAAAATATTTTTAACCTTAATGCAATGTAACAATGAGTAAAACTGTCATGATTTATTTTGTACATGTGTAAATAAACACCTAAAACTTTTGATCTTGTTATTTTTTGTGTTTGAAGCCAACTTTTAAAAGAATCTAATCATCTCCATAGGACCTTGAGAAGGTCCTAGCCCAAGGCAGTGTTCTGTGTGTGCAGTAAACATAATAGTCCTGATATGTACTCTGATTTCTCTTAGTTTGATGAGCCCAGTCATTATGATTTTCTACTAAATATACTTGCTTCTTTTATAATGCTTTCTAAAAACATCTCCTAATAGAGCTGGACACTCAATAACTTTCCTATGTCAAAGAAACATGCTGCAAGTCAAGCCCAATAGGGCATACAATAAATATGTACTCAAAAAGTAGTTATTATCTAAGGAATTTATTGGCTGATTACTATATGGGGCACAACAATTTTATTTCCATCGGCCTATATAAATGTCTCTATGCTCTGTAAGTACAATTGATTAGGAAGGAAAGAAAAGAAACTGTAAAGAGATGGAGATTAAGGAAGATTTAAAAAAAAATAGAGCACAATAACATGTAGTTTCTCATCACTGTACTGCAAGGGAGCCCAGGGTTCTACCTCAAGCCATATTCAATACAACTTAGGTGATCCTGATACTGAAGGTCTCTGAAATTGAATTTCATCATTTATGAATACAACTGAAAATAGCACCCATTCCAGGCAATTCTTTCAATAATTAGAGGACTCACTATATTAAGAACAGAGCCTGAAAAATGATGAATGTTCATTTAATATTATTTTAATTGACTCTTCTTGGAAAATTAACTTGATTTTGGATCTCTCATGAGCCCCAGTACTAAGCAACACAAGTAGGGCCAGTTGAGGTTCAAATAAATGACAAACTTTGTCTAGAATCTTCAAATGCTTTAATGTACCTAGAGGAAAACTTTGACAAGTTTAGGACTTAGGCAGAGATGTTGAATTCTCCATTACTCAAATTCTTTATTTTGCATCTGTTTCTTTAAAGTTAACACATCTTAACCACCATCCCACACTCCAACCCCCACCCTAGAAAATACGAAACATTAAACTGAGGAGGGAAAGCGCCTTCCATGATTGAATAATCTTTGAGGTCATAAAATCTTCAAAGTTTCTAAGTTGTGGCGAAATACTCTTCTATCCCCTAGTATGGTACAGATTTTCAGCACACAATTACAGCATTCCTTTCATGTCCTTCATTAAAGGATTTTTGCATGATAGCAACTCCAGATTCATTTCTCTGCTCTCTTTGGGCCAGTATCTTATCTGGCAGCATTATCAGTTAAATATTCATTGGTCAAATTAGAATTCAGCCAAATGCCTTCCCATTTAAAGTGGCAGGGTGAATATAGTGATCATTTGTCAATGTCCCTTTCTGAATTGTTGGTGAGATAGGCTTGCATGCAGTATTGAGACAAACAGAAAATGAGGTTTCAGTTGCTATGGTTACAGCTAGGTTAGGGGTAGTTGTTTGCAACTTATCTTTGCTTTTAGACTCTCTTACAAGGACACACATGAGCCTCTGTACATGTTTGCACACACTTAGTTGTGTGCTGAAGACCATGCTATTATAGTAAAGTGTCCATTTCAAATATTTTGCCCCAAAGTCACCATTAGTTGCTCTATTATTGTTAAGCTTTTCATCATATTTTTCTCACTGACAACTGCGATTTTATATATATATATATCACAAAAAGAGATGCCACATACTGTCAAAGAGATCTGTGGTAACTACTATCCTCATGTTAGATCTCGTAATTAACAACAATTTTGCCTGTGCTGAAACCCATTTTTCAAAATCACAGTTTATTTTCTTAGTCTTAAGAGTATCTGTTTAGTGACACAAATATCTTCACAACAAAATAATAATAATAATTACAGAAAAATAGTTAAAGCAGGCTATTACTTTTCTTAATTATTTAGACATTTCACTGAGTTCTTAATTATCAGAAGCAGAGAGAAAAGGGCAAAACAGAATAAAATATTAAAATAAGTGTAGCTTCCTAGATTCAGTAGGAGGGCTAAAAAATTTGTCTCAGTATTTTTTCTGGTAACTACACCCCAAGTGACTCTGTAGAATAAATATTTTTGATTTTGCTACTTTTTGAAATTGTGTTGCTGTACAACTAAGGTTGCCTCCTGTTCATAGTCCTTCTACATTAGTGTCTTGGTATGAAACAGAATATGGGGCTGTAAGGGAAGAAATAGAAAGGGGGTGATGTAATTATTTTTTAATTAAAATGTATTTTCAAAAGTGAGAATAGAAAGGGGATCCTTTTATAACTAGGATGCATGTTCTTGGGGTTCCGGAAATCTTGGTCTCCTTCATGTAAATAAACCTTTATCTTTAACAGTTAAGGAGTAAAGACAAAGTGGTATGGGACAAGGACAAAGTCAGTGTTAATGCATGGCTCCTCATTTCTCTTTTACCTTCAAACTTGTGCCTCCTTCACACCATATCCAGCACTCAATGAATCAAATCAGTTCTTAAATGGTTACATTAAATGTCTATACAAAATATATCAAGTACAATGCCAGCATTGGTATTTTGTAGCTGATTCTTAGCTTGGTCTTTATATGGGTCCCCTAACTATTGGAGTGTGTGGGTGCTGTCACTGACTTGAACTCTATTGGCTGCCTTTGGATCCCTTTCTCCTAGCTGGGCTGCCTTGTCTAGCCTCAGTGGAAGAGGATGTGCCTAGTCCTGGTGCAGCATGATGTATTGAGATGGTGGGTATTGTCGGGGTTTGGAGAAGATCAATGGGAGGGACTGGGAGGAAAAGTGGGAAGGGGGGTGTTATTCGGATGTAAAGTGAACAAATAAATAAATTAAAGGAAAAATCTTTTAAGATTATAAAGAGAATTGTTTCACTTAGTCTCAACTGCCTTGCTTAATTGGAGTGTTAGGTCTAAAATGAACACAGAAATACAGAATTTAGAGGGGAAGGCTGACCTAACATGAAGGAAAGATCTAACACCACTTGACCCCTGCAGGTATTCCTCACCAGCATAACCTCCCAATGTCTTTTCAGCTTCTGTTGCCCCACATTCTCCCTCTTGAGGCACCATTGCAAGTAAGATTGAATGTGGACTTGTGTGGATGTTTGGCACCACTGCAAGGAAATTCCATGGGTAACCATGAAAATGTTTCACTTCTCAGATGTATTTTAGCAGTGGATTCACAAAAATAGAAATACACCTGCTGGATTTTGAATAGTGGGTATCAATAAAACAAGGATAATGTCATAGCCAACACACACACACACACACACACACACACATAGTAAAATGGTCTGGTGTGCACTACAGAATTTCAAAAGTTGTAGAGGAATTTTAACCCACCAACATGTCTTCTCTGCCAAGGGATCACATCTAAAGACCTTCTAGGTATATAAGATCTGGCTAGAATGTAGGTAGACGTGCTGTGGATTACAATATAATCTGACTGAAATACAGACATGTCCTTAGTACACAACTTTAAACTCAAATAGTGAAGGTAAGGTTAGTTATAGAAGGAAGCTGCTACATTTGAAAGTGTTGTCTAATTAAGGGGCAGACAAAGTGATGAATCAGAGAAATATTTGACAGAATGAGTCAGAGATGCACTCAAATCTTGTGAGAACAGGACAGGAAAAAGACTATTTAAGAGCAGTGCAGGGAGAGATATTTTACTAAGAGTTTCTTAGTGGGACCGTCTTACAGAGACAGGTTGCAGAGAAAACAAGTTAGACACAGGTTAAGATAGAACAAGCCACAGAATGAGAAGGATCTGGAAGATTAAAACATATTTCCAGAATTAGTTTGAGGCCAAGCAGAGCAATTCAGTCAGAAGCTAAGAGAAGTCAATTTGAATCAACCAACTTGGAGAGGAGTTTAGGCCAGAGCAGCTGAGTTGAGCCAGCCTTTGAGAGTTCAGAAAGACCTAGAAATTCTGGGGGAAGGTTGTCACCTCAACCCCTCATAGGAGAAATTAAAAAATATATTTACAAAAGTATATACTGAGTATTTAAAGGATCAGTAGGGTTGTTTTACCTGTCTATTGTTCAAGTAAAAAATTTATAATGTAAAGCTTGGTAAAATATTCTAAATCATATACAGAAGAAAATAAGACATTATGTTGCATATATGTGTAAACAACACTAATTCTATAGTGATAGACAAGCTATGATTTGACTAGAAATACTCTAACTAAAGAAAGAGTTGACTCATCTTTAGTCATTAGGGAAACACAAATCAAAAGGACTCTGAGATTCCATCTCACACCCATCAGAATGACTAAGATCAAAAACTCAGGTAACATCACATGCTGTCGAGGATGTGGAGAAAAGGGAACACTCCTCCATTGCTGGTGGGAGCATAAACTTGTACAGCCACTTTGCAAATCAATTTGGTGATATCTCTGAAAATTAAGAATAGTTCTACCTCAAGACATAAGACATACCACTTCTGGAAGTATTCTGTACCAAAGCACAAAGATAATGACTCAATTATGTTCACAACAGCTTTATTCATAATAGCCAGAAACTGGAAACAACCCAGATGTCCTTTAACCAAAGAATGAACTAAAAAAAAAAAACAAAAAACAAACAATCAAACAAACCAAAACTGTGGTACATTTACACAATGGAATACTATTCAGCACTCAAAAAAAAAGGAGGTAACCCAGACCCAGAAAGATACACATGATATGTACTTACTTATAAGTGATTACCACCCACATAGTACAGGATAACCATCCCACAACTCAGAGATCTAAAGAGAAAGGAACCTAGCGTAACTATCCTACAAGATACCTCAATCAACAGTGGATCTAAACAGATGCTGAAACACAAACACAAACATTAGGTGGAACTCTGGGAGTCTTGTAGAATAGAGGAAGAAAGAAGAGAGGAATCCAGAGGGGACTAGAACTCCACATGAAGATCAACAGAACCAACCAACTTAGGTATCTGGAGGTTTATAGAGATTGAAACACCAATCAAAACAAACAATTTCAGCATGCCTTTTGTAAGTAGCTTTTAAACTTAAATCCTTCCAAATCCTATGTGCCTGTCTCTGCATTCTAAGTATTGGGATCAAAGACGTGGTTCCCAATTGATGGGATTAAAGATGTGCTCCACCACCCCTGGATAGAAGTTTTTCTCTATTTAGAGCTTGTTTTGTATCAGGCTGACCTTGAGCTCTGAGATCTGCCTGCTTCTGTCTCTAGTGTGTTGGGATTAAGGGTGTATTCTTCTTGAATGATGGGATTAAGGGTGTGCACCATCACCATCCTGTTACTTGTAACTCTAGAATTTATAAGACAATTAACTTTATAGTAATCCTCCTGTCTCTGCTGGAGATAAAGGCATGGGCTAACACCACGCCTTACATGTATTTTACCTTAGCGCTAAGTTTTTTCAACTCTTGGAGGTTTGTAAAACCAGGTTGAACAGCTGTAACCTTTAATTAATTTACAGTGTTTTAAACCTGTTACCTGCTTTTTAATGCCAAACCATGGAAATATCCTATACCTCTACAAAAAAAAAAAAAAAAGAACTTTTAATCTGCTATCAAGTTTGTGTAATCTATGTGGCCACCTGCAGTCTAACATTCTAATCTGAAATTAAGGCCATTTTCCTTTCATGACAGTAAGGCAAGTATACCTTTGGTAAATTATGGTTTGAAAATTTTATATTGTATTTTTATTATATTTTTTAAGCTTATTAACTCTTTTCTTAAAAAAGTATTATTTACTTTTAGAACATAGTTTCCTCCCACCTCCCCTCCTGGCCCCTCCCTTCCTCTCTCCTTCCCTCCCTCTCTTCTTCCCTCCTTCCCTCCATCCCTCCCTCCCTCCTTGTTCCTCTACTTGGTACTCTCCTTCTCCTCAGATGAGGTGGGCCCTCATATATCATACTCCCTCAGATCTTGCATCATGTGAGGGCCAAGAGCTTCCACTTGTACTGGAGCTTGATAAGGCACACCATCTAGGGTGTGGTGTTCCACTAACCTGCAGCAGATTCCATGACTCACTGGTGGATAGAATTTTTCCTAGGATAGATATGTTAAGTTCCTATCTATTTGGGTATGTGGGTTGTAGGATAGTTATCCTGTGATGTATGGTTAATATCCATTTATAAGGGAATACATACCATGTTTGTCTTTCTGGGACTGCATCAGCTCACTTGGGATGAGCTTTTCTAGTTCCATCCATTTGGTTTCGAATTTCATGATTTCCTCATTTCTGATAACTGTGTAGTATTCCATTGTATAAATGTACCATAGTTTTTTTATCCATTCTTCAGTTGAAGGACATCTGGGTTGTTTCCAGTTTCTGGCTATTACAAATAAAGCTGCTATGAACATTGTTTTGACAATGTCCTTGTGGTTTCGTTTCGAATCTTTTGAATATATGCCCAAGAGTGGTATGGCTAGGTCTTGAGGTAGATTTATTCCCAATTTTCTAAGATATCTCCAGATTTATTTCCAAAGTGGTTGCACAAGTTTGCAGTCCCATCAGCAATGGGGGAGTGTTCCCCTTTCTCCACATCCTCGCCAGCATGTGCTATCATTTGAGTTTTTGATCTTAGCCATTCTGACAGGTGTGAGATGGAATCTCAGAGTTGTTTTAAGTTGCATTTCCCTGATGACCAAAGATGTTGAACATTTCCTCAAATGCCTCTCGGCCTTTAGAGATTCCTCTTCTGTGAATTCTCAGTTTAGCTCTCTACCCCATTTATTGATGGGGTCATTTGATTTTTTGGTGTTTAATTTCTTCAGTTCTTTATATATTTTGGATGTTAGCCCTCTGTCAGATGTTGGGTTGGTGAAGATCCTTTCCCAGTCTGTAGGCTGCCATTTTGTTCTAAGGACAGTGTCCTTTGCCTTACAGAAGCTTTTCAGTTTTATAAGGTCCCATTTATTGATTGTTTGTTTTAGTGCCTGAGCTATTGGTATTCTATTCAGTGCCAATGAGTTCAAGGCTTTTCCCCACTTTATCTTCTATTAATGTTAGTGTGTTTGGATTTATGTTGAGGTCCTTGATCCACTTAGACTTAAGTTTTGTACAGGGTGATAAGTATGGATCTATTTGCATTCTTCTACATGTTGCCATCCAGTTAGACCAGCACCATTTATTGAAGATGCTTTCCTTTTTCCATTGTATGTTTTTGGCTTCTTTATCAAAAATTAAGTGACCATAGGTTTGTGGGTTTATTTCTGGGTCTTCAATTCGATTCCATTGGCCAACTGGTCTGTTTCTATACCAGTACCATGCTGTTTTTATTACTATTGCCCTGTAGTACAGCTTGAAATCCAGGATGGTGATACCTCCAGATGTTCTGTTATTGTACATGATTGATTTAGCTATTCTGGGTCTTTTGTTATTCCATATGAAGTTGAGAATTGTTTTTTCCAGATCTGTAAAAAATTGAGTTGGTATTTGGATAGGAATCGCATTGTCCCTTGAGATCTCAGAATATATACACTAAAGGTTTGTTTAGCTCCAAAATATCAAAATAATTTCTTCTTTAATCCGGATTGAAAGGTAATATTTTATATATTGTCAAAATAACAAATATGCTCCACAAAAAATATTACCTGACCCCCCCCCAAAAAAAAAAGGTAATTTTTTAATCACCAGAGTTAGGATTAGGGCAGGGCTCTGTTCTTATCTTTCAGGAGATTTAAAGCATCCATTCAAGGAATCCAGGGACAACTGGACAACGGAAACCTCAGCAGAAAAGAGATCAGACACCAAAGAAGACGAGTGGCCCAGATGATCCAGCCTTGCAGACTTCTTCAATAGCTGTTTCCTCAAAAGTCTACAACCACAACAACTCAAAATCGCTAAGATCGTTCAGCTCCACGGACTGCTACAGCGAGAACTTCAGTAAAGCCATGAAGATCAGCTTCTGTCTGTGAACTTCTTAGGACATCTAAATAGCTGAGAACAAAAGGACTGCACATCAAATAATTCTACTAATATTTTTAACCATTTTTCCATTCTTATTTGGGCCCCAAACAGGTTTACTATGTCCCAAATCAGCAGGAAGTCATTTTAAGAGAACAAAATCCCATCCCCAGAAGGTGGGGAGGGTGTTCCTCCCCCCCCCCTTTGGTTATTTGGTGGATAATAGAAAATTTTGTCATTTAGGGGAAGAGACTTTTAAATGGGTTTTGGAGGTTAGACCCAGGGACTTCTCCCTTTTTCTTTTCTGTATCCTTCTTTCTCTCCTATGTAGGAGTCAACAGACTTGAGAAAAAATGGGACATAGACATCATATAGGAAAGATCAAGAAAAAAGGACAGATTATTGAATATGGCCTTATACCTTTGTATATTGATACAAAATTAATATTATATTTGGCTAAATTGGTATTGATCATTGTATATTAATGCAAAATTAAGATTGTATTGGACTACATAGGTATTGATCTTTATATATTGATACAAAATTAAGGTTATATTTAGCCACATTGGTATTGATCTTTGTATATTGATACAAAATTAAGGGTAATGCTTCTTAAAGGTATTGTACCTAGTAATGCTTAAAAATGAAATGTAAACTTTTGGCCTCTTGTTACCAAGCGTCATAAACTGTTTAGGATAATTAAGAAATGGAAACTAATAGTCATGCAAGCTTGTCATTTTGTTAGTTACTATGACAATCTATCACAGTTATTTTCTAAGCTACTCAGAAATCAAGTGGCGAAGAGACATGCAACATTTGCTTATCTAAATATAAATGATAGATAGGGCATCTTCAAAAACCTCAAGAGATCTGCAGAATACGGCACTCAAAGATGTTTTCTTAACTTAAGTTTTTTTGATATCGAGACATGTCAGCTCCTGACAGTATCCCCTATTCTACTCCAAGTAGAAGATGAGCATCGAGGAATCTCCAGTGGGAGATGGTTGAATTGCTGGTAAGCCTATCTCTTGGCAAGAAAAACCCTTTGCTTCAACTCTAGACAGACTGCTGTCCAAAAAGGCAAAACTTGGAAGCAGGTAAGTCGACAGCCTAGCTCTGCCAAGACAGGGTAGGCAAGTCCTTCATAATTCCTGCTCTACAGTCAATGTCTGTCAGAGAAACGGGGCCAAATGGCTGAAGATCGATGCTGTAATGTATGGAGAGAAAATGGGAACTGTCCAAGCAGCCACTGATATGTCATTTCTTAGTTTTGGAAGCTGCAGGCCCTGCACTTCCTATATAATCAGATATATTTATCCCTCTCAGGTCTCTGAGGTGGTTGAAGAATAGATAGCTAGAGTCTCATAGTTAAATTTTGAGTTGTTTAGGAATCTAGAGGGTGTTCTGGATCTAAGAAGATGTTTTTAAAATTGTGAGGCAAGTTAGTATGAAAGCTGAGTTAGATATAGAACTTTAAACTCATGGAGATGGTTAGATAGTAGAATGTTAAAGTCAGGTGCCAAATACATATGGACTGGACATTGGGAATGTATGCTAAGCCATATAACTCTAATAATTGTGGCCTATTCATTTCTGTTGTTTTGTATTGTATTTGTAGTTATAAGAGAAAGAACCATTTGTTGGACTGAAAGGGAGAGCTGTTTGGGGGTGGGGTGGTGAGGGAAGAAATACCTTAAACTTAAAAAAAAAAAAAAAGGGGAGGGGATGGGGGGGGTGGGGGGGGGGAGGGTGGGAGGGCGGGACTGGAGGAGGGAGTAGGGAGGGGATTGTGACTGAGATGCAACTTGAACAAATAAAAAATAAATTATTAAAAAAACAAACAAACAAAGACTGGACTTAGGCCCCCTAGGCCCAATATATAGCTGGTAGGCAACTTGGTCTTTATGCAACTCCCTTAGCAAGTGGAGCATTGGGGAGGGACTGTCCCTAACATGGACTCTGTTGCCTATTCATGGAATACCTTAACCTAGCTGGGCTGCCTTGTCAGACTTCAGTGGAAAACAAAGCACCTATCCCTCAGGCAACTTGATGAACTGAGATTAGTTGACATAGGGGGTGGGGGGATTCCCTCATCGAAGGAGAAAGAGGAAGAAGAGAAGGAAGAGGGTGGGACCAGGTGTGGAAGAGGGAGAGGGCTTCAATTGAGATGTAACTTGAATAAATAAATTAATTAATAAAAAATAAAAGAAAGGAAGGAAGGCCCTCAGTCCAAGCAGTCTTGGGCTGTTGGACTTCCAGACTCCCAGACTCCCCTCAGGCCCAGGCGAAGCTCCTGCCAAGCTGCTGGTAATTCTACTGGCCTAATATAACAACTTATATTAATTACCAGAGTTTAGGTTACAGCTGGTGTAGGCCACCCTTGCTCCCGGGGCTCTTTCTCCAGGAAAAGTTAGGCAACTGGTTAAGGCACTAGGGCCAGGCCACCTGCTCCTCTGCCAAGCTGTCAGCTACTCCACCAGCCTAATCTTACAGTTTATATTTACTAAAAGCTACAACAATTAATTAATTTGCAGTTTCAATTGATCAGTCTTATAATAGGTCAAAAAGAGTGCCTCCTACATCTTAAGGGTAAACCTTGGCCAGTGATGACTCCTACTGCATACATTTTTCATGACAGGAAATTTGCAGAAATGGGAATATTTGTCAGTTTATTCCTTAACAAACTTATACCATGGTCCCTACCTACTGTTACACATCAAAGAGATTTGTTTGCCTGTTTGCCTGATGGGAAATGCAAAATTGACTTGATATTGACTGTTGATTATCCTGGGTTTTAAAGAAACTTTTCCAGCCAAAGTTTATGTAGCCAGGGAAAGTGTTACCCTGTTTCACATAGATGTATTTTTTAAATTGCAAGAGTAGCATTAGAATAATTCCCTTAAAATCAGATTTTGACTCTTTACCTTTGTCATCTTGGCTGTATATTTACAAGTTTGTTTCTGGGCTAAACAATTATAGCAAATATTAGATGAATATGCCAGTGTGAGAATAATAATAGCTGTGCTGCTGTCCCCAATGGAAGCCCCTTAACAAATGTCAGTGAAGTGCTCTCTTCCTTCCCAGGGAGGAAGTGATATTCTGAACTTGCCCCGGTGATCATTAATACTTAACAAGAATTTCTTTTTAATCAAGGACAGCCCTGGGGACCATTCTCAAAGCTTTATAATGGAGAATGAAATTAACCTTTGGTTGAGAAGCTCCCAGGTCTATTTGGGAATTCATTATGTAAGTGCTGGCTAGTGAAGGAGCTCCTATAATCTCTTTGGCAAACAAAATGCTTTAATTCAATATTTGAGGTGTTAACATATTTTTTCACAGTAGTGGTTCAATTGAGCCTTATCCTTCCAAATGTTTATCTAAACAGGCATACCCATGTGTCTACAAATTGGTCTGTATTGACCAGTCTCAATGTTCAAGACAAGTTCAAGGGAACTAGTTGAGAATTTAGACAAAAGCAGTGTGTGACAAATGAAATGTATAAGTGGCAATGCCTGGCAGGAATACTCTTATTCTACAGAAGATTTAATAAGAAAGGCTCATGCCACATGACAACTGTCCCTTACTAGACACTAGGCTATATTGATATGCTAAGTAATGTGAATGAAATAGGAAACTTCTCATACTCTTTTTAGACTTGTAGAAATTGAAATTCTATCTTTGGTATGGCAAATACACTCCTGAATAGCTTGTTCATCCACAAAGCCCATTAATCCAGAATAGAAATCAGAGAATCAGAGAGAAAAATAATTCACACACACACACAAACATTCTTAGAGAAATATCGTATTTCATAAATACTATTACCCAGGGGATGGGAATCATTTCCACCTTTCAAATAGAAGGACTGAGGGGGCCCAGGGATGTTAATTAAGTTGTTTAAATTTACATCTTAAAGAACTGGGACAATGAAGAGTCAGACATATATGCATCAGTTTATCTTTCCATTGTTCCTAAGATTGATATTCAAAGGAAACCACCTATGGAGAAGAAAGCCAAATATATTAAATAAATGTGTTTCTTTGGGGGAAAAAAGATGTACATGGAATAACTGTTATCAAGGCTGGAAGACTGGCTCTGTTCATGTGAAAATCCTCTTCTAGTCACCAGGCATAAAATCTCTTATTAAACTTGTAATTCACAAAGAACTGATGAGCATGAGGAATCAGTATTAAACACCACTTTGTGGTTTGTTTTTTAATTATAAGTAATCATAGACTTGGTTTAGATGTCAAATAATGTCTAATTCCCATAGCAAAGACCTGCGTTGTTCCAAACTTCCCACTAATGATTTCCTCAGCACGGGGCAGCATTGCTTATGTATGTACATTGCTGCATAGGTTTGGGCTAATGCTGTTTTTGTTATGGTTTGGTTATTTAATTTTATTTTAGAACATTATTCACTGAACATGATGTGAATAATGAAAAAGGAGGCCATGAATTTAAAAGAGAGCATGAAGGGGTATATGAAAGATTTGGAGGGAGCAAAAAGAAGGAAATTATGTAATTATAACAATTTCTCAAAAAATAGAAGAGAGATCCCAGACAGCAGTATATCAAAACAGATGCTGAGATACTCAGCATCTGTTTTAGGTAGAGCTCTGGGACTTGTAGAAGAGAGGGAAGAAGAATAGAGGGATCAGGGGGAAACAAGAACTCAACATAAAGACCGTCAGAACCGACCAACCTAGGGCCCTGGATGCTTACAGAGATTGAAGCACCAACCAAAAAGCGTATATAGACTGGACCTAGGCCCCCTACACATATGTAGCTGATAGACAGTTTGTTCTTCATGCAGATCCCTTAACAAGTGGAGCTAGGGGTGTGTGGTTGTTTCTGATATAGACTGTTGCCTGTTCCTGGAACACTTGACCCTAGCTGGGCTGCCTTGTCAGGACTCAGGGGAAAAGGATGATCTTAGCGCTGATGCAAATTGATGAACTGGGGTAGATTGATATGGAGGTGGCTCCTCTCATCCAAGGAGAAGGAGAGAAGGGAGAGGGGAAAGAGAATGGGAGGGTGGGACCAGGTGAGGAGGCTGAGGGGCTGCCATCAGGATGTAACTTGAATGAATAAATTATTTAAAAAGAGGGGGCCAAAAAGAAAAGAAAAAAAGAGAAAGGGTTAACCATCACAATAACATTCTCAATAATATAAGAAAATAACATAAGACAAATTAAAACAAAATTTAAATTCTTACATGATAGTAACTTAAATAAGTGTGTACTTTGCTAAGATTCAGAATGCCTATTCTTTTTCTTTGCATCAGAGTCCAAATGTGGCCAATTGTCTTCATGGACCATTAGATTGATTTTTTTTTTAAGGTAATTAGTCAAACTCTGTAATGTCATACATACAGAGCCATGTTATATTTCAAAGACTGAATTCAAATCAGGTTGAGCATTTATTTGAATTAGAAATTCCCTTATTTTTCTTTTTTGTCAATACTGAATTGATAACCGTGTAAACCAAATGAAGAAGACAAATGCCATCTTCTAAGACTCTTTTCCAATGGAAAGTTTTTTTTCTTCTTCACTTAGAGGATGCTTTTGGGCTGCAATGTTGTAACTGGTGCCTTGGAGTGACCATCATCATCAAACACAAGCACTGAAGACCCAAGCTTGTTCTTATTCTTTGGCACTTCCCTGTCATCATTTAGAATCATGTCTCTGCATTGGTTTCAGCTTCCCTTTGTAAAATATTTATTAGCATGGAGTTGAGTTCTTTACATTCCTCTGTCTTTGCCTTTTTTCCTGTTTGTTTTTCTGTTGGGAAATTTCATCCGATTTATATTTCAGTACCTGCACTGAACTTCAACATCCTTTTAAATAAAAGCCTTTAATTTTACAGCAATGTTGAAATATCTTTGTGCTAACCACCCTCTTGTTTTGAATTTAAAATTTTATTAATTTTTAATTTTCAATATCATTTTTATAGTTCTCCAGCTATTTCTACATGAGGCATCCCTATATTATTTCAAGGCTGTGATGTTTTCTCTTATTTCTCTAAGGAAACTTTAGAAACTTTTCTCCAGCTCTCTGTTCTGTATTTCCTTGTGGTGGTTTGCAATTTTTCTCCAGCTTTAAAATCCTTTCATGTCAGCCCCTGTCTGAGTGTCTGGTAGTCCTTGGCTGTGTTTACATATCAGCAGTAGAGGAGTTCCATACAGCTAGTGGCTTCTTCTGTCTCTGGGAGAAAAAAATCTGAAAGCAATAACAATAAGGAAAATATTGTAGACTCTATTTGATGGTACTTTGGGAAACAGAATTCTTTTTAAAATATTTTAATTTTATGATAAAAAAATGCTTGAAAATAAATGAAAACACCACAAAGTCTATACAACCCAATGAACTTCTACCCAGTTAGAACAGGCATTCAGAAAGAAGTGGTGGTACTCTCATCCACTTAGTTTTTTTTTTGCCTTTTTGTTCTCTTTTTCATGTTATACTGTACCCACATGTATGACTGCTTACCTATAAACATGTTTTATTGGTTAGATTCCATAAATGAAAGAGAGTATTTGGCCTTATCTTTTTGAGAATCTCTAATTTCACCTAATATTACATATTCGAAGTCTATTCATTTTCTTGCATTTTTAATGTTTTCTTTAGAGTTGAATAGTATTCACACACACATTCACACACCAAAACACATACACAAACACACATACCCCAAATTTTCATTATCTATTCATATACTGACGGACAACTTGGTTGATTCCAATTCCTTGCTCCACTTACTAAAGCAGTGATAAACATGAAGTTACACATATCTCTATGACAGCTTATGGAGTTCTGTGGGTATATGCCTATGAGTAAAATAGGCAAGTCAAAATATTTTCAAAGGCAACACCAAAGAACTAAATTACATGGAGGTTGAAGTGTAAGTGACCTAAAGACCTCAATTGGACTGAGACGCTCTGGGCAGGAAAGTTGATATTATTGATAACACTCGTGGGAGTTTCTAATCAGGAAAGCAATATACAAAATCCCCCTTGTATCTACCCCTCCAGACAGCAAGGGAACTGACCTGCACATGGCCCCTTCCATCTCTAAAGTTCCCCCTTCTCCATCCTATGTGTGCCTGGAGCAGCCCACTCTACAGGTGTACAATCTCACATATGTGGAGAGACTGCATCATTCATTTGTTGATACTAAAAGAAAAATTCTTCTTCTGGAAGAGGTAGGTCTGTCTGCCTTTTTTTATTTTTACATCTCCTCCATCAGTCCTGATCTAATGGAAGTCAAAGGGTGGGGAAGAGCAAACTGAGGAGAACACACTATAGGAGGCCTCAAACTCACTGAAGGGGAAAATCCTACTTCCTGATGTCTAACTGCAGCTGATGGAGGAGAGAAAATGAGCCAGGAGAGAGCAAGAGTCACCCTCCGGAATTTAATTGTAAAAAAAAAACAAAGGAAGCAGGGAGACCAAATGTATTTAAAATTCCTATTTAAATGAAATCTCAGTTTTTATGAAAACTGAGAGACTGTGGGGCTTTTGTTGCAAATATAGCTGGCTTCCAAGGTGAGTTGAGTTCTCCTTGACTCTTGCTGGTGACTGGTCAGGCAAAACCAACTTATTCAAAGGTAGACTCTCTCTCAACATACACAAAGGTATTATATCAAAAATAAAGAAAAAGAAAAATCTAGTAAGAAAAAACAAATCAACAAACAAATACTTCCATCAAAAATTGTCATTAGGAAGAAGCTGAGAAAATGAAATATCCTGGATAAACCTGAAGCAACAGTCTGGCTGCACTGTGGAATCAAACATTCCCTGGGGTAAGGGTAAGCTATCCTTCAGACTGGTTGGGAAGCCACAGAACAGGGATGGTTAAAGTTGTCACTTTTTGATGTTGTTCATATAAGTCTGTGCTCTCGGATTCATTTATCAATACTTCTGTCTTGTTCTGGTGTATTTTTTCTCAATTAATTTTGGCTGGCAGAGAAAAATGTTGTTGTTTATTCCTAAGTAAAGAAGAAATAAACTTAGTGTATAATGTGATGTTATTAGGATGCCCCAGGGAAGAAGTGTCCACTCCTTCTGTAAACAGGTTGAGCTCTGATTAAGTGGTTTTACTATTCTGGTCTGCATCCTACTCAGAAGAATCAGATGCTAAGACCTGATTTGATCCTCCAGCTCCCCAAGGATAATCAGTTTAAATGAGGGTAGAGCATAATAACACTGAAAACAATATCAGCTACCTCAACAGATCTGCTTGAAGGCACAGGTAATGTGGAAGAGATGTGGGTACCGCACTATTTATTTCTCTTTGTTCTTGGGGCACGTATGTATTTTTTTTCATTTGTTTAAAACCCCAGTGCTAATAATATTGGCCAACTACATGGCTCAATAACTGAAAAGAAAACCATTCAATATTTTATTCTCCAACAGTCGGTCTAGCCAATAATGCCACAAGAAAAATTAGAAAGGCCTTTTGGAAAGAATTTGCTGTTTAAAGTAAAAAGTGTCAACACCACCTGTGTGGGTAAAGACATTTGTTTCATTTTTCAATGACTAGTGACCGGAGAATCAAATCCTCATGTTAGTGAGTAGAGCCTGGGAAGATCTTAACCCAACCAGGCTGGGTTTTCCCTATTCATTCCTCTAGCTACACCAAGAGGAGACAGCATTAATAGCTTTATATCTTTTTCTTCTCACTACAAATGGGGTATGAAGGCACTGTGGTTTAACTCTCCCAGCCTCATGTAGATGTGTTAGTGTGAGTCAGTTTCACAATATGAGAATCAGATTCTGAGAGATAGATCCCACCTCGAATGATCTCACAAAAACAAGCCAAGAGGTAATCAAACACTAAGCCAGGACAAGAATAAAGTGACTCTGGAAGGCTAGATTCTTTATGATTAATACTGAGTACTTCTTTGAGAGGGAGCATGCTGACTTAGCAGATACTCACATGTGATTTGGGCTGTTGAATTGGAGAGGGGTAATGCGTAGTCAAGAGCAGGGACAGAATCTCAGTTAAGGGTGTGCCTCTGCTTCCTGAAGTCCTCCATTCATTGTGTTAACAGTCGGTGATCACTTAAAGGACCTCAAGTGGAGAGGCTGCATCACATGGCACTGTTTCCACAGCATGGGCTAAGCAGGAACCATCCTTGAGGGACGGAGCAGGGAATCCACCCAAAACTGCTAACCTCCATGAATGCCCACAGCTCTCATAGCTCAGCTGGGCCTCTTCATTACTCCACCTTCATGATTAGAGTGAGGATGGAGGAGATGGGAAGTGAAGGCCCCTTCTCTAGTCCTCACCAAAGAAGCACTCCAGATGTGTGTGCCTGCCAGTCTCTGTGTCCCCCACACCTGGTCATAGTGGCACCAGGTTGGTATCTGTCCCTTGCTAAGCAATCTTCCATCAGTTAAGCTGCTGAGTTTACAGGCTCCAATTCTCAGAACTATGAGTAGTTTGAAGGACATATGGATTTTTGCACCCATTACCTCTTAAAGTCACAATTTCTTTTACTGAAAGGAAATTTGTCTTGTTTAACACAGTATTTCTAGCATGCAGTAGTATCTAGTAAGTAATAAGCAGATAGGAACTTTTAACTGATGTGAGAGTACCCCAAGCTTACTTCCCCACAGTCCTGTGTAAGAACTGAGCACAGCTTGGTCTTGACTGCATGTTTGTCTGATTGATGAACAATGTAATGAAAGCAGCTTGTCCCCAGGGAGCCTCCTCAACCCCATCATACCACAGGCCTTGTTAGAATATTATATTGTGCCTAAGCCAAGGCAAGCCACTGGCTCCTTCTCACACAATCTGTATATTAAGGCATGATTCTAATCCTGCTACATATGTTCAACCAAAAAAGGTTTATTACCTTCTCCTAAACTGGAGGGGTAGACACAGAAGCTTTTATTGCTTTGTGCAAAGTTTCCCTGGAAAGTAGGGTTACCACCCCCACGATGTCTGACTCCACTCTTTTGTAATGGGAAACAGAGCCACATACAAGTTAAATTTAACTAATGGCATTTTGGAAAATTAGCTGGGTAATCAATGTGGTTCTCTGAGTCAAATCCAATATTAGGAGAAACCATCCACATCCCTGGAATCTTTCTCCTGGGCTGTCTCTCCTCTCTTCAAGGATGGCCCTGGAGGACCTGCCTTGTGATTAAGCTTTGAAGAACAAGGTCTGAAGGGACTTGGGAACCACTTGTTTTCCTAATGCCCAGCGAGTTTATAGTTGCAGATGAATTTTTCCCTTTATTGCAAATGGCTTTGATTTAATAATAACATTTTCTAAGCCATTGGCCCATAATGAGGATTACTGCTTCTGGGTATTTAATACAGGACAAAAGAAATGGACTCACTTCACCATGCAAATGTTTGCCACAAACTCTGCAGTGGAGGCACTCAAGGGACATTTCTACTACAGGACTGGCTGAACCTGGGTAACAATGGAGACAATCAGTCTTACTTTTTGTGTAAGCTATGGCTCAACCAATCCACAAAAGATATACTTTAAGAAGTCACTTTTCAAAGTCAAACTCCAGTTTACCTTGGTGCTATAATCAGGACATGTTGACTGTACAAATATATCTAGGAGTCTTTTCACCAAGACAGGGGTAAGCTATGTAGGCACCAAGGATAAGCTGGGTAAGCTGGGGTTGGTGGAAGCAGAGGCAAATTCTGGAGGTAAGAGAAAGGACGGAGCTAAATGTGATTTCATTTCATTCTCATATCAGCACCTGTGCTAGCTGCTACCACTATGCATATTCAGGGAAGAAACTGATGTGTTTGAGAGACAAGGACGTTTCTCAAATCACAGATAAGCAGAGCATAAATCCCAGGGGAGATTTGTTTGGCATGGAAGCCCAGGATCTTCCAAAGTATGATATGGCCTATGTGTCCCCTGTTGTCCCTTCACTAATGCAACACAAAGCTGACGTTCTCTGTGACTCTTTCACTGTTGCTGTGCTTCCCGCACCCTAATGTTCTCAACTTCTGAAGCCACTTCCTCAGCTTCCCCATAGATTACTGCTGTATGCTGTGGGCTTTCGGGGAATCTTTTTTTTTTTTTTTTCCCCTAGTAGGAGTTTGGTCTGCTTTCTGTCTGGGAGGGCTCTAGAAGCCTCATCCTTCCCTAATCTTACATGGAGATGTGTCTCCTCCACAGGCAAAGAAGAGTGGTATTAGGAGAGAAAACACATTTCTGATAGTTTCAGAGAGGTTAAAACTACCTCAGCTTGTCTTCCCTGACTGGCCAATTCTGGAGTGATGCTGGTACTGCAACTACTCGTAGTAGTATGTGGGGCTGGGAGACATAAGAGAATGAACTTGAGGGGCACATTCGGTCTGGCCATCTAGCAAATGTTCTCTGCTGCCTCCCTAGCCCACTCCTCTTGTGTCATCAGTCTGACCTCAATAATATTTCCTTTGTTTCAGATAGCTCACCAACTATCTTATGTGCATCAAGTCATCTGATGCTCTCCCACTTGTTATTACCCAGTTGGCTTGTGCACAATTGGGTTGGAGAGAAGCTAAGCAATTAGCCCTGGGCGTCACAATTGGTCAGTTGTAAAGCCAGGATCCTGCACAAGCAGCCTGACTCCCAGGGAAGCTTTCCCAGACTGCTATCAGTGTTTCTCATGATTGCTGTGCCTTCTGAGGCCAAGGAATTCTGCCATTTTAAAATGGTTCTGCAATATCATTATTCCCCTGGTGCTTGCTCCATCTACCACACGGCTTCTCTCTTTGTCATCTTTGTACACAGATTCTTTCTCTCGGAATGCTTCTGTCAGTACATATCAACAGCTGTGTGTCTAGCTTGTTTGGTGGTTCCTGAACTGCTCTTGAAGTGGTAGTTAAAATTTGAAAGAAAATTCAACAAACTCTAAGTGTTGACTGAAAAAAAAAAAGACGACAACATTCTGAGCTTGATCACAGGACTAATGGAAAAGACTGCAATCTGTAGTTAACAGTAAAGTGGCTCTTCACTTTATTTTGTTTTTAATTACCGTCATGTGCTGGCATTTAATTTGTGAATGGTTTTTGATGATATCCTTTTTGTTCCTAGTGACAAAGCCACCCTTACAAGCACAGTTTACAATCTACCCAGCCACAAAATACTACCTTGCAGGGTCCTAACTACCTGGCTTTGAGCCCTATCAGGAGTGCTAGCCAGGTGATCCATGCTGGGCTTTGGACAGTGGCTGTGTCTAGATGGCCAGATATATAAAGAGCCAGAGGGAAAAAACAATCACATATTTCTGACAGGTGTTGAAGTTGCACAGCCTGGTAGACAAAGCAGGAAAATAAAGTACAGTGCTAAAAGGTGTCCAGAACTGAAATCTAGAAGAGAAAGAAGATGTTGGTGGTTGATACAGAATGCTGTGTAGCAAGCACCAACAGGCTCCTGTTCAATGAGTGTTTCAATTACTTCAGGTAACTGGATGTACTCACATGAACATGTATATCAGTATGGACGTACTGGCTTAGAATGTACACTAACTTTCCAAAGTGCAGTTTCAACCCAACCCTTGTATGATCAATCTGCTCAGAACTATATGAACCTACAGATATGGATCTTTGCCTGCTGCCCATGGTATACGCAGAAGGAGGGACAGGTGGCACCAGAAGTATGACCTCACTAGCTGTGTGGAGTCAGTGCACACCTGCCCAGGGTTCCTATACACAAAGCCCAAGCACCAATGGAGGTCCAAGGCCTTAAATAGCTACAACATAGTATTGACCAGTATTCTATGTAGTCATGACCAGAACAAAAAGTCTTTCTTTCCACATGGATCCTTCCTAATAGAAGAATGTTAAGAATGTTAAATATAGTGTTAAATATAGCTATCCTGGAGACTTCAGTCTCTAAGGATTACAGGTCAGAGAGGTCACATGGTTTTCACAAGCTGAGATGTCTCAATATCAAAAAAGTCTTAAGAAAAAAAGTATTTAAATACCATAGTCTACAGATCTCTTGAGGTTTTGAAGATCATCTATCTATCTCTTTATATTTGAATTAAGCAAATGTTGCTTGTCTCTTAGCAACTTGATTTCTGATTAACTTGGAAAACATCTCTGATACACTAAACTAGTTCCTAAAAAAAAAAAAATGACAAGTTTCAATGACTATCAGTTTGCATTTCTTAATTATCATGAACAGTTTGTGATATTTGCTATCAAAAGGCCTAGAACTTCACATTGCATTTTTTAAAAGAATATTTGGAGATGGCTGCATTAGTGGCAAGATAGCCACTGGGAAAGAAAAAGTCCTTGCTTCAACTATAGACAGAATGCTGTCCAAAAAGGACAAAACACGGAAGCAGGTAAGTTGACAGCCTAGCTTTGCCAAGACAGATTGGAAAAGTCCTTCATAATTCCTGCTTTACAATTAATGTCTGTCATAGACACTGGGCAAAAAGGCTGAAGACAGATGCTCCAATGTATGGAGAGAAATTGGGGACTGTCCAGGCAGCCAGTTGTCTGTCACTTCTTAGTTTTAGAAGCTGCTTGCTCTGCACTTCCTGTTTATTTAGATATACCTATCCTCAGGTCTCTGATGTGGTTGAAAACTAAATAATTATAGTCTAACAGTTACGTTTTAACTTGTTTAGGAATTAAAAGGATGTTCTAGGTCTAAGAAGATATTTTTAAGCTGGTAATGCAAGTTAGGATGGAAACTGAGTTAGGAATAGAACTTTAAAATCATCAAGATAGATAGATAATAGAATATTATTATCAGTTGCCAAACACATATGGACTGGACATTGGGAATGTATGTTATACAATATAATTTTCATAATTATTGCCTAATTGTTCTTATTGTTTTGTATTGTATTTTTGTTATTTAAAAAAAGTAATAAAGTGAAAAATAAGTAGAAACAAAAGAGGTCACATGGCTTTGTGACATCATCAGGCAAGTTGGAAAGAGCATTGGCACATCCTTACCCAATAGTCCTAGCCAGGTAGTCCTGGAGAAACAGGGCAAATGTTAGAATCTTACAGTTGACCTTCAGTCCCATCCTTGTCGAGTTTTGTCTTCTGGTTCTGAAGTTCCCCTTAAGTTATCATATTTTATTTCCCCAGCGACTGAATTGCTGGCTAACAATTGCAGTTTCTCCTACATCCTCTTATTCTACCATGATGGCCTCACCTTCACATTCCTTAATCTGTCTCATTAAGCCTAAATATCATCCAGTTCTTTTACAACAGCTTCGAGACTTGCTTGATTCCATCTCATATGGTAACTGTTAGAGTATAACAGTAGCCAAAGCTCTATGAAGTCTAGTGAGTCCTGAGGGTTTAGGCCCCTGTGTCCGGGTGGAAAAGAACATGGAAGAAAAAAGACAAAAACCCTTGTCATACCCTAATTTACTCAGTTACTTCTTAATGATTTGAGTAAATATTTAATTTATTTACAAAAGGGATTTTTAGAAAGGTTTATTTTGGATTCAAGAAGATATCAAGTGGTAATATGACATTTCCCATGCTGACTCTTCAGGCCTGTGTCAGGAAATTTCTGGTTGGGTTCTGAAAATTCAGCAGGGAGATATTTACCTCCTCTTTGTTCAGAATCAGTCAATAGCAAGTCCATAAGAAACATGCAGTGCTTGGTACTTCCTAGTTGACTCTTCATTTCCATCTACCTGTATGGCTGAAACAGAATTTTAATTTCATTCATAAAACATAGAATCCCAATTTTTAGAGAAATACTACTAAACAATCTCCATAGCAAAGGAGGAAGATGTCAAAATGAATGTGTGGAGTGTCTCCTTTTACCTAATTTGAGGTTTGAGGTCCACAACTAGTTCAATGTTCCATGTTCACTGATGCAATGTCTTATGGGCTCTTTTCCTTCCTTTCCTTTTTCTTTCTTTCTTTCTTCCTTCCTTCCTTTCTTTTTTTATGTTTATTTATTACTTCAGGTTACATATCCATCACAGTGCCCACTTTCCACCCCTCCCAGCCCCGCCTCTCCCACCCTCTACCCCCTATCACTTCCATCCCACTCCTCTAAAGTGGAGTGTCCCTACATATCAGTGCCCCACCCCAGTTTAGCAGTCATTTGAGGGCCAAGATCCTCCTCATACACTGGGGTCCTACAAGGCAGAACCACTAGGGCAAAGTGTCTCATAGACAGGTAACAACTCTATGTCCCTGCTCCCTTTAGTGCATTGGTTGTAGTATAGTTATCCTGTATTATATGGCTAAAATCCGACTATAAATGAATAGATGTCATGTGTATCCTTCTGAGTCTGGGTGAGCTCACTCAGGATGAGCTTCTCTAGTTACATCCATTTGGCTGCAAATTGCATGATTTCATTGTTTCTAATGGCTGAGTAGTATTTGATTGTGTAGATGAACCACAGTTTTTTTCTTTTTTTGTTTTGTTTTTTGTTTTTTTATCCATTCCTCGGTTGAGGGACATCTGGGTTGTTTCCAGTTTCTAGCTATTACAAAGAAGGCTGATAATAACATAGATGAGGAAACATCATTGTGGTTTGGTGAGGAATCATTTGGATGTATACCCAGAAGTGGTATGGCTGGGACTTGAGGTAGAGCTATTCCAAGTTTTCTAAGATATCCCCAGACTGATTTCCATTTTGTTTGTACAAGCCTGAATTCTCACCAGCAATTGAGGAGAGTTCCTCTTTCTCCACACCCTCACCATCATGTGTTGTCCTTTGAGTTTTTGATCTTAGCCATCTGACAGGTGTGAGATGGAATCTCAGAGTCCTCTTGAGTTGCATTTCCCTGATGATTAAAGATGCTGAGCATTACTTCAAGTGTCTCTCAGCTATTATGGATTCTTCCTTTGTGAATTCTCTTTTTAGCTCTGTTCCCCATTTTTTGATTGGATTATTTGTTTCTTGGAGTTTAATTTCTTGAATTCTTTGTAAATATTGGATATTAGCCCTCTGTCAGATGTGGGGTTGGTGAAGATCTTTTCCCAATCTGTAGGTTGCCATTTTGTTCGAATGCCAGTGTCTTTTGCCTTACAGAAGCTTTTCAGTTTCATGAGGTACCATTTACTATTGATTGTTGGTCTTAGAGCCTGAGCTGTTGGTGTTCTGTTCAAGAAGTTGTCACCTGTGCCAATGAGTTCAAGGGTTTTCCCCACTTTCTCTTCTAGTTGATTTAGTGTGTGAGGGTTTAGGTTAAGGTCATTGATTTACTTGGACTTAAGTTTTGTGCAAGGTGATAAGTATGGGTCTAATTTCATTCTTTTGCATGTTGACATCCAATTAGACCAGCACCATTTGTTGAAGATGCTGTCCTATTTCCATTGTGTGCTTTTGGCTTCTTTGTCAAAAATTAAGTGACCATAGGTGTGTGGGTTTATTTCTGGATCTTCAATTTGATTCCATTGATCCAGTCGTCTGTTTCTATACCAGTACTATGCTGTTTTTATTACTATTGCTCTGTAGTACAGCTTGAAATCTGGGATGGTGATACCTCTAGATGTTTTTTTTTTTTTTATTGTACAGGATTGATTTAGCTATTCTGTTTTTTTTGTTTGTTTGTTTTTTTTGTTTTGTTTTGTTTTTTTTGCTATTCCATTGAAGTTGAGAATTCTTTTTCCCAGGCCTATAAAGAATTGTGTTGGTATTTTGATAGGAATTGCATTGAATCTGTATATTGCTTTTGGCAGGATGGCCATTTTTATTATGTTGATCCTACCTATCCATGAGCATGGGAGATATTTCCATCTTCTGATGTCCTCTTCAGTTTCTTTCTTCAAGGTTTGAAGTTCTTGTCATACACGTCTTTCACTTGCTTGGTTAGAGTTATCTCCAGGTATTTTATATTGTTTGTGGCTATTGTGAAGGGTGTTGTTTCCCTAATTTCTTTCTCTGCCCATTTATTTGTTGTATAAAGAAGAGATTCTGATTTTTTTGAATTAATTTTGTATCCAGCCACCTTGCTGAAGGTGTTTATCAGATGTAAGAGTTCTCTGGTGGAATTTTTGGGTCACTTATATATACTATCATATCATCTGCAAATAGGCATATTTTGACTTCTTCGTTTCCAATTTGTATCCCCTTGATCTCCTTTAGTTGTCTTATTACTCTAGCAAGAACTTCAAGTACTATGTTGAAGAGATATGGTTAAAGTGGGCAGCCTTGCTTTTTCCCTGAGTTTAGAGGAAATGCTTCAAGTTTCTCTCCATTTAATTTGATGCTGGTTACTTGCTTGCTGCATATCACCTTTATTATTTCTAGGTATAGTCCTTGAATGCCCATTCTCACCAGGACTTTTACCATGAAGGGGTGTTGGATTTTGTCAAATGTGTTTTCAGCAACTATGAGATAATCATGTGTGTGTGGGTTTTTTTGTTTGTTTTTGTTTTTTTTTCTTTCAGCATGTTTATATGGTGAATTACGTTGTTGGATTTTCATAAGTTGGAACTTCCTTACATCCTGGAATGCAGCCTACTTGATCATGGTGTATCATACTTTTGATATGTTCTTTGATTCGCTTTGCCAGTATATTATTAAGTATTTTTGTGTCTATGTACATGAGGGAAATTGGTCTGAAGTTCTCTTTCTTTGTTGGGTCTTTGTTTGATTTAGGAATCAGGGTGATGGTGGCCTCATAGAATGAGTTTGGCAGTGTTCTTTCAGATTTTATTTTGTGGAAGAGTTTGAAGAGTATTGGTATTAGCTCTTCTTTGAAGGTCTGGTAGAATTCTGTGCTGACACCATCTGGCCCTGGGCTTTTTTTGGTTGGGAGATTTTTTAAATGACTGTTTCTACTTCCTTAGGGGTCATAGGGCTGTTTAATCTGTTAACCTGATCTTGATTCATCTTTGGTAGATGGAATCTATCAAGAAAATTGTCCATTTCACTTAGGTTTTCAAATTTGGTGGAGTACAGATTTTTAAAGTCAGAACTAAGGATTCTCTAGATTTCCTCCATGTCTGTTGTTATTTCTTCCTTTTCATTTCTGATTTTGTTGATTTGGGTTTTTTTTCCTCTGCCTTTTAGTTAATTTGGCTAAGGGTTTGTCTATTTTGTTGATTTTCTCAAGGAACCCACTCTTGGTTTCATTGATTCTTTGTATTGTTCTTTTTCTTTCTAAGTTGTTAATTTTAGCTCTAAGTTTGATGATTTCCTGCCTTCTCTTCCTCTTGGGAGTGTTTGCTTCTTTTTTTTTTTTCCAGTTCTTCCGGTTCTGCTATTAATTCACTGATATGAGCTGTCACAATTTTCTTTTTGAAGCCACTTAGTGCTATGAACTTTCCTCATAGCACTGCTTTTATTGTGTCCCATAGGTTTAGATATGCTGTTCCTTCATTGTTCTTGGACTTTAAGAAGTCTTTGATTTCCTTCTTTATTTCTTCCCTGATCCAGTGGTCATTCAGTAGAGAGTTTTTCAGTTTCCATGAATATGTAGGCTTTCTATTATTTCTGTTGTTGTATAAGTCCAGCTTTATTCCATGGTGATCTGATAAGATACAAGGGGTTATTTCAATTTTCTTATATCTGTTGAGGCTTGGTTTGTGTCCAATTATATGGTGAATTTTGGAGGAGGTTCTATATGGTCCTGAAGATGTAGATGTAACCTTTGGTGTTTGGGTCAAACATTCTGTAGATATCTGTTAGGTCCATTTTGTTCATGACCTCTGTTAGGCTCATTATTTCTCTGTTTTGTTTCTGTCTCAATGACCTGTCCATTGTTGTGAGTGCGGTGTTGAAGTCTCCCACTACTAATGTGTGGTGATCAATGTGAGTTTTAAACTTTAGAAGAGTTTCCTTTACAAATGTGGATGCCCTTGTATTTAGGGCATAGATATTCAGTATTGTGATGTCTTCTTGATGAATTTTTCCTTTAACAAGTATGTAGTGCCCTTCTCTGTCTTTTTTGATTAACTTCATTTGAAGGTCTATTTTATTTGATATTAGGATGGCTACTCCAGCTAGCTTCCTGGGCCTATTTGCTTGGAAAACCTTTTCCCCGCCCTTTACTCTGAGGTAACATCTATCTTTGTTACTGAGATGAATTTCTTATATGCAGCAAAATGATAGGTCGTGTTTATGGGTCCATTGTGTATACTTGTGTCTTTTTATTGGGGAGTTGTGTCCATTGATGCTGATGGATATTAGTGACCAAAGGCTGTTACTTCCTTTTATGTTGATGTAGGTGGTGGTTGTACATTTCTTTTGATTTAGCTTCAGTGGAGTTTTTTGCTTCCTCTGTTTTCTTGGGTATAATTATCTTCCCTGGGTTGAAATTTTCCTTCTAGGATCTTCTGTAGAGCTGGATTTGTGGGTAGATACTGTTTAAATTTGATTTTGTCATAGAATATCTTGTTTTCTCCATCTATGTTGATAGAGAGTTTTGCTGGATATAGTAGTCTGGCTGAACACTTCTGTTCTCTTAGGGCTTGTAGGATGTCTGCTCAGGCCCTTCTGGCTTTTAAAGTTTCTTAGGAGAAGTCAGGTGTAATTCTGATGGTTCTGCCATTATATGTTACTTGATGTTTTTCCCTTACCACTTTTAATATTCTTTCTCTGTTCTGTACATTTGGAGTTTCAGTTATTATGTGGTGAGAGGAATTTCTTTTCTGGTCTATTCTGTTTGGTGTTCTGTATGCCTCTTTGAATTTTATTGGCATTTTTTTATATAAGTTTGGGAAGTTGTCTTCTATGATTTTGTTGAAGATGTTTCCTGGACCTTGAAGTTGGGAGTCTTCTCTTATATCTATGCCAATAATTCTTAGGTTCCATATTTTCATTGAGTCCTTGATTTCTTGGATGTTGTGAGTGAGAGCTTTTTTTTTTGTAGATTTCTCATTTTCTTTGGTTGTTGTACTCCTTTCTTCAATCAAATCTCCCATGCCTGAGATTCTGTCTTCTATCTCTTGTATCCTATTTTTGATACTCATGTCTGTAGTTCCTGTTCTCTTCCCTTGATTTTCCACCTCTAGGGATATCTCTGCTTGTGTTTTCTTTATTGCTTCCACTTCCAATTTCAAGACTTGAACAATTTTATTCATTTTAGACGTTTCCTGCTCCAACTTGTTTGTCTTTGTAGGCAAATCTTTCAGATCTTTTAAATCTTTCATTGCCTTTTCTCTTTCACATTCATGTTTAGCTGCATTGGCTTGGAGGTCTGTAATGGTATTCTCCATCACTTTTCATTTGATAAATTGAGAATACTTTAAATCTTCTTTCAGAGTTTTAATTTCTTCTTGTAAGGACTCTATCACTTTCCAAAGTATAGATTTGTTATCATTTTCATGTGTTTCAGCTGTGGTGGGATGGTCAGAGCTTACTGTACTAGCATAGCTGCATTTGGTTAGAGTCATATTTCCCTGACTTTTGTCAGATCTGTTCTTTTGCTGACCTTTAGCCATCTGGTTGTTCTTAGCTGTTTGTTCCTGGTGCCTTCTGGGCTTGGTGCCAAGAAGGGCGCTTTGGTGTAGAGGCCATGTAGCTTGGTGATCTGTAGCTCTCCACAGGCTGGATGGGTCCTTGTGTGGAGGTTGGTTCTCAGTGTGTTTCCCCGAGCCCACCCCTTCCTGTTGTGTCCCAATTGGGAATTCAAGTCAGAGGTTGTGGTGGGATGTGTTATTCCTACCTGCCTGTTCCTGAGATCCAACTGGTCTTCGTAGTGATGATGGTGCAGGTTAGCAGGCCACAGACTGTTGGCTGGAGCTGCAGCTCTCCTGCAGCTTATGTGTTGGGACTGTGATTGTGGTTCTCCCATGCTGTTCTTAGGAGGTTCTCAGGTGCAATGTGCACTTTATAGCCAGAAGCACTGCAATCTGGTACAGCCCATGTCACACAGGCAATGAGCAATGGTCTGGAGTTGTTTCACTGTTCCTGAGTCAGAGCTGTCTGTGTTATAACCTGGGTATTCAGCTGAGGGGAGAGGCAGGTGCAGTCAGGGAGATCTGATGTAGAATTCACACCCTGTCCACAGTGTTTTGATTGAGGGATGCACAGCTGCCTTTTCCCAGCCAGAATCTCTGTGCTCCAGTGTAGCTTGCCTCTGCCAACATGGCTTCTGGCAGTTTCCCTGTAGCAAGGGTATCAAGACTGTGGTTATGGTCCTTCCACGCTCTTCTCTGGGGGATTTCAGGATCAACCTGTGCCTCTCAGTCAGAAGTTCTTTGGGTTGGTGCAGTCCACCTGCTCGGGCTGTATGCAGTAGTTCAGAACTGCTTTACTACTCAAGACTGAGATCTCGATGCTGTAAACTGAGGCAGCAGACTGAGAGCCCTCCCAAAGTGGGTGTGGGCAGTGAGTTCACAAAGCATCTCCAGTACTTGGACAGGGAGTGGGTGCCTCTCTGTCAGAAGTTCTGTGGTTGGGTGTCGCCTGATCCCTCAGGGAGCATGGCCCAGTCTAGGACTGTTTCACTGCTCTGGGCAGAGATCTAAATGTACTAGACTGAGGTTGTAGACTGGGTGCGCTGCTGAAGTGAACATGGGCAGAGAGTTCCAGTATGGAATTCACTCAGGGAATCTCAGCATCTTCTCCCTGCCTGGATTGCAGTGTTCCAGAGCATCCTGCCTGGGTAGGCAGGGGCTTCCACCAGACCCCCTGTAGCTACAGTTTCAGGGCTGTGGCTATGGTCCTCCCAATCAACTCTCAGATGAGTCTTAGAACCAGTCTGTACCTCTCAGTTTGAAACTCTGTGAACCTGTGAGTGCTGTCACTGTTTCTGTGCCCTGTTGCACAGCAGAGAGCCCAGCCTAATGGCCAGGCAGAGGGAGTGGAGCAGGGAGGTCCACTTTGGAGATCATTCACTGAGTCCCTGCCTGTATCGCAGTATTCCAAAGCTGCCTGCCTGGGTTTGCAGGGGCTTCCACTAGACCCCCTGAAGTCAGGCATGGGGGGGCGGGGGGGGGGCAGGGTGTTCCAATTTGTATTCTATATCCTGGCCGCAGTGTACTTGGGCTAAGAGAAGCTTGGAGGCTGGCAGCTGGATCCTGCTGGCAGGTTTTGCCATACTGAATATCCCAGGGAGAATCGCCCTCAGTCTTAAAGTGTAGCGGCTCTGCTGGTATCCTCCTAGGTGTCCAAGCCTAGCCCAAGCACAGATGCTGCAGAATCAGGAAGTCCTATGTTTGGAGGTTGAAACCAACAGTTGTCATCCTGAAAGGATCCGATATCCTGTCTCTTCTGCTGTGGCTGGGAGCGAGTGCAGTGGGAAGCGGTTACTGTCCATGTCTGGTGACTCTGATCATCCAGTGTCTATATTTCCAGTACTGAGTTCTTTATTGTCCCTGGCTTAGCTGGGCAAGCCCACATAGGCTTGTGCCTCACAAACTGTCTTTCAGCAGGAGTATATCTCTGCTGTTGTCCAATCGGTCTTCCTAAAGATCAAAATGTGTCCACCTTGATCATAGCCATCTTGCCCCTCTCTTTCATTTTCTTTCATTCATTCATTTATTCTTTCTTTCTTTTTCTTTTCTTTCTCTACAGATTAAAAAAAAAGCTTCTTTTGGATTAGGTTCAAGATACTTCACTTTTGAGAGAAGATTTGTCTAGACTTCTGACTTGTTTCTTTGGCTGTCATATTTGTGTTCTGATTTTTAACTGTAATCTTGTCATAGGATAAGAAATGATTTCTGTAAACAATATTTCTGTAAAGGACAGAAATCATGGTTACCACTTACCAGTTCTCTTTGCTTTCTTTCATCCCTTTCTTCTCTTCTGGTTTGCTGTGTGGAAACCCTTTACTTTTTACTATGGAAAGCATTTCTCTTAGGTCCTGCTCAATCACTTTTTCCCAGTCTCTGGGTACCCAGCAGAAGCCAGAGAGAGAGAGAGAGACATACTGAACTGAACAGTGCCCTCTCTCCTCCTGTCCAGAGCTTACAGACTGCAACATTTGTAGACACAGTAGTTTTACTCCTCCCATCCTTCAACTTCTTTGTCTTCACCTTTGAAATGAATCTTCTCATGACTCTTCAGGATCTAGAACTTGCTATGGATTGTCAGGTGAATTTGACTGCTACAGATGAAATTTTCCTTTCTTGGGCTTGAGCCTTGCTCTAACCTAGTAGTTCTCAAGCACCAAGATATAGCAACTGTATCACTTTGGCTATGGTGTTATACATCCTGAGAAGACCCAGAAGCCTCTTGGTTGTTGCTGGAGCTACAACTTTTCTCAATTGAGAAAAATAAAAACTTTCTCGGGGCTTATCTGACACAGCTGGATACAAGAAGGTGTTAATGGACCAGCAACTGCTTCAAATACATTTTAATAAAATTACTTCCAAGAAGCCATGTGCAACTGAGATAAGAATATGAAAGCAATTCTGAAGCTGGAAGGAGGTGGAGAGACAACAGAAATAGGTTAGTGTGGGCCTTCTGGGGAGGAATAAAGTTAGGCCTGAAGGGTGTGTGTCTTCCAAAAACTTCCACTGCCTTCCACCCTGGGCTTGCTTTTTTCCTTTCCAGTCTAAGGGATTTCTGCAAAAATGGAAATTACAACTGAGTTATGCAGGCAATGGAGAGACAGTACCTACTTTGAGTCTGAACCACTCATGTACTACGAATCAAAATATATTAATACGTGTGTTGTAATCTGTCACTTGCATAAGGATGAACAAACCCATCCCTCAGCTAAGGAGCTATCATCTAGCAGACAGTTGGATAACTGATTATCTTTGTTACTCTTCTCATTACTGATACCCTACAGAAGTTGCCTGGTAGAAGAGGATATTTTATCATGTCAGGAAAGGGACAATGGATGGATCAACCCAGTCTGGGGAAACAAGAGCATGTGGTGGCTGCTCACATTATAGCAGCACACAGATTGTCAACATGTAGGCAAAATCAGATGAGGACAAAAACCTTCAAGAGACCACCCTATAGTTTCTGTCTACCAGGCAGATCCCATGCATGAAAGGTTCCAAAATCATCCAAATGATATAAGATATAAAGAGAACCTAAATAGAAACCATGGTCATGGGAATAGAGAGGGCACAATTGGAAACTTGTTAGACAAATCTCCCAGGACTCAGAAATTTGAAATATTATGGGTTGTATGGGAGAAATAGTGTACTCACTAGAAAACCCTCAACACAAAGAGCAGTAGAGACTATCCCCATCTGAGATGACAGCCATGAATAAGTACCCTGGGTTTAATTCCCGAGCTTTGGATTTTAGGGAAATGTGGTATTCCATATATAATCCTTCCATATGCTTTCTCCCCTGTGCTAACCACAGCCTGTGCTTGGGGAAGGCAAGCCTCCCTTCTGACATACTGATAAAGGATTACATATATGAAGTTCTCTGCACTGTAATTCAGAAAATTAATGTCACCCAGCTCTCATTAAAATGTGAGTGTACAAAATGCAGATTCGTGAGAGGCTTTGTGAAAACTGGGAAGGACACAGCATCCTCCCCTAGTGAATAGCTCTGGTAGACAGAGGAAGTATATAATGTGGACCATCAGCCAAGCTTAAAATATCCTCCTGCCCAGCACCTGGCATCTTTGGCTCTTTTCAACTGTTATTGGAAATTCAGGATGCATACTTTGGTTAATATGTTCTTTGGAGTGTTGTTCTTCCTGGGATAAGGTTCCAGTCATCATCACTGGACAAAATGGAATGTGGAAAGATAGTGCCCACAAGGGAAAACATCAGTAGAGATTTTTACATGACAATTTTCATGCAACAAGAATATACAAAAGTGAATAACAGTCCCTTTGTTGACTTGGTCAATGTGGTGATCAATACACTAAGCAAATGCCACACTTGAGAAGGCTTAGATATTCCTCAAACTGGGGGCTTAATTTTCTAAGAACTTGAGGGAAAGAAGACATGTTAGAATACTGCTAAACCAAGTGGGTTCCTCACATGATACCATGTGATCATGATTTTAGGGGATATGTTTTAGGAGGGTATGTCAAAGAGTTAATTTATCTGAAAATTTCTTCATTGAGTAATGTTTTGATTTAATTTATTGTGTGTGTGTGTGTGTGTGTGTGTGTGTGTGTGTGTGTGTGTGTGTTTCATCTAAGAATTCCAGGTTGGGATTTGGAAAGAAGATATGTCTGGATGGCCAGAAACATGAAGAGCCTGAGGAAAAAGGCAAATACATACTGAATGTATTGAATATGTGTAACTTGGCAGCCAAAGCAAGAAAATAAAGTGCAGTGGTAAAAGGTATCTAGAACAAAAAGATGGAAGAGAAGAGAAGGCCATCATGGTAGAATAAGAGAATGCAGGAGAGACTGGCAGTTGTTCGTTAACAATGTAGACAAGTCAATGTAATAGAACATGATAAAGCAGAGATTCAGAATCAGAAGGTAAAGAGACTTAGGAAGGGATTGAAGGTCAAGAGTAAACTGGCATATACTCTATTTCTTTATACACACACACACACACACACACACACACACACACACACACACACACCATGACAGGCATATGGAGGACAGGGAACAACTTTCAGGAGTTGGTTCTCCTTCCACCATGTGGGTACGAGGGGTTAAGCTTAGAATGTCACTAGAATGTCACTCTTAGAGGTAAAGTGCCTTTACTCACTGAGTTCTCGAGATGTCAAATCTCCGTGGTAATGTAATTCTCAAAATGAGTGCTTATGGATCACTTGGATAAGCCAGGCATGGTGATACACACTTTTAACCTTTGTATTTCAGTGATAGAAGTGGCAAAATTAGAAATTCATGGTTATGCTCACTTGGAATAGTAAGTTCAAGACGAACCTATGTTGTATGAGTCCATGCCTCAAGAGAAAAAGGTAAAGAACAACAACAATAAGCAATCTTCTGGAGGAGCCTAAAACTTAGATCCTGCAAGTCAGTACATTTGGAGATCCTTGAGGAATCTTCATTTTTAATGCACACTCCAGGTGAATCTGGGCCCACTTTGCAAAGAAGCTCTGATTGGAAGCTGCTACTTCCTCCATGAGTTTCTCTTTCCTTTTCTTCTTTCTTTCTCAGAGGCACAAAATGGGGAATATGAGGAGGAAACAATTGTTCCCAAGAAAGTATACCCAAAACGTGAGCAAATTCCATCTTCACCTGCTGCAAGGAATGAAAGACAGGAAACATCCAAGGACTGCAAGATTCATATAAGGCAATCATCCTTTCCTGGGGGATATTCGGCTCCCTGAGGAGAAAGAGATTACAGATTACTAGTAGTTCATATAGCAGAAAATTGCAAATTTGGACAAATTAAATATGTTCTTTCATTTCTAGAGTTTACATTTGACTGTATGGTAGGAGGATAGAGAATTTTTAGGGAGCTGTCAAATAGGATGGTGATGTAAAACAACATAATCAATTTAACATTCTGGATCTCTTACCAAAAAGAACTGCTGTTTCTGTGCTACTTATTTAGTGTTATCCCCATTCTCAAGGTTTTGGTCTTTTATTTCTCTATTCTTTTTCACTTTGGGGGACAATATGACATATCAAATTATTCCATAAATATCTGTATAAAGGATTCCAGACTAGCTGACTTTTCTCCTTTAGACATCTGAGGATGAAAATGAGAACATAATCACCCTTGTTGAGCTGCCTGAGCAAAGTTGGTGCAAGCAATCAAATGAAGCTGTTGATTATTCATGGAATCAATATCTGATTCATAGTAGGCTCTGAGAAGAAGGTGAACAGAATATTGGCTACACGACTCATGTGGATGTATGTACATGTATAAGTGTGAATCTGCATATGCACATGTGTCCAAGGTGAGTGGGGTCAGCCAAAGAGATATTTGAAAAGTCATTACTTTACTTTAGAGCAAAAGATTTTTGTAGGAAAGAATTCTGAATCTATTTCTGTAGATAGTGATGAAATGGCACATTCTTTCTCATACAGCCATAGCATATAAGCTTCCTCTCATGAGTCAACTAATGGTAAGCAGTTCTCTGAAACCCTATATTGAGAAGCATTCAGAGAAGAAATAAGGCTGAGTCAAAATTGATAAAATCTCTCACAGAGAGCTGTGAGGGTACACAGCGGAGCCTTCTAAGAAGCTGTAGCTACATGCATCAAGCAAAAGCAGTGATTGAAGGGCTTGGAAGACTCAAGTAGAAGTCTTTGGGATGTAGTGTGTGTGTGTGCTGAGACTCTTGTTTAAAACAGCTAGGAATCACTCACAGCTTTCTTTCATTAACTGTTGCCTACCAGGTTACAAGAACCGTGCTATGCCCCGAGGCTGTAATGGAAAACAGGAGAGCTTGAGTAGAAAACTAAGCATACTGACAACCAGTGAGCTTACATCCAGACTCTGATTGATTTAATGTTGTGAAATCAAGCCCCTGAGCATGCATATAAAGGGCAAATAACAGGTGATTGTTATATATATATATATATTTTATGTTCACAAATGACTGAATGATAGTAATTGCAGGGGAACAAGAGTGGCCATGAGTATCCTTAGACGTCCTGTTCTTTTTGGGCTCCAGCTCAGTAATGAAGTGAACTTCAAAGACCTTAACAATTGTAATTCATCATTTTGGAAGGCTTAGGGACAGAAAAATCTATTTGGTTCTTTGACCACATTTTCAATTTTGAAAGTTTCCCAAGTGAAGCAAAACCTGGTAGTCAACAGAGAAGGATAAAGTGATGTAGCTCTTCTCAGCTGGGTGGAAAAGAGGTCAACAGAGAGAGATACAGTGATGTCAGTGATAAAGCATTTCTCAGGGAGAGGTGCAGATAGAGATGTGGGGGTGAAGTGAAAGTAGTTGTGGTGTACAAAGGGTTTTGGAAATAAATTCACTCCTATGATATTTGTCTCCTTTCTACTGACAGGAGCCCGAAGGAGTGGCCCCAAGGTCTTCCCAGACCTACCTGTGCTGTGGGCAGTTCTGTCATTGCTTATTTACATAGGTTTGTTCTTGAAGCTTGGGAACAATATAAAAGCCTAACTCTCTCCCATCTTCCCATCTGTTTTTCCTTATAAGTTGGTATATATACAAGAACATTTTCTAAATTAATTTTGTCTAACTCTGACAGACCATAATTTAATTCTGTTGCACAATTATTTAGTTTTTGCCCAATAAACTATGTCCTGATATTTTTTCAGCTAGTTTCTCCTTGTCTTCATTGTGTGTACTTCAGATCTTCTCTGTTACTGTATTTTTAAGACTGTCACTTGGGATTAAGTTCATAGCACAGGTCCTCCAAATGCTACTGTGTGTGATATATCTTAAATTAAGTTTTTTTCTGGTTAAATTGCAAATAATTATAATTTTATCCTTTCTAGGACAGGGTCTAGTATGTAAAGATATAAAAAGTAAGACTTTTTGTATAGATAGATTCATATTCCTTACAAAAGGTTAACATAAATGGACTACAGAGAATTTAAAATGTAAAACTATAAAACCGTGAAGAGATCAAGTAAGAAATTATAGATATCTTTGATTCTCATGAAAGATGCTTATGTACATCGTTACAGATGCATGAAATAAAGTGTTTTGCTAAGTGAATGATATGTAACATAAGAAGGGAAGCAAAATACTCAGAGAAAATAGTATAGAGGATGTTTTTTAGGGAGTAGTGTTATCCACAATATACAAGGAACTCTTAAAACAGTGGTAACAAAGCAAAACAAAACCCCTTAATTTAAAATAAACCAAAGGATTTAACAAAATAGATGGTCAATTAAATTACACAGATGTCAAGTAAACATGTGAAAAGAATCTACATCATGTCACCAGAAAAATGTGAATTAAAACTTGGTAGTCACTACATACCTATTAAAATGGCCGCAATCCAGAACACTGACAGCATCAAATGCTAGTGAGCCTGTGGAGCAACAGGAAGTCTCACTCTTTGTTGGTGCTGATGTAGAGCAGCACAAATACTTTGTAGAACAATCTGGTGATTTCTTATCAAATTAAGCATGTTGTGTACTAAAATGGTTCCAAATATTTAACATAAATGAGTGGGAGGGGAAAATTTCTATACAAGGTCCTGCCCATTGATATTTATAGCATCTTCAATTATAACTGTCAAAACATAAAAGCAATTAAAATGTCCCTTCTGCAGATGAATGGATACTGTTAGATATCCAGACAATGGATTCTATTTGCAGCTCAATGGAAATGAATAGAAAGATAAAGAAGAGTCTAAGTGCACATTAGCCAAAGAAGCAATCTGAAAAGTTTATGCACTGTATGATTTGAATAACGGAAAACCAGAAAAGTAACACTATGAGTGGTGGGAAGAGGGGTGAATCTAAGGAATCTAGGAAATCTAAGGACAGAGAAACTATTCTCTGTGGTGCTCTCTGTGATGTTGCTTGTCATTATCCACTTGTCTAATACCACAGAAGGAACAACACCAGAGTGAACCTTAATGTGCCAGGAACAATTTTAGTTATTTGGATGAAAATTTGTAAGTGCAGCTTCAACTGAAGCAAGTGTATGCCAGTGAGAAATACCAATAAAATGAGAGCTGTGTAGGTGTAAGAGAAAGAAGAAAGGTGAGAAATTTTCTACATTCTTATAAATTTCACATTGAATCTAAAACTGCTCCAAAAAAATAGATACTCTCAAAAAGTCATTATACTGTCCATTGTTGTTTAGCTGATTGACAACTATATGGCCAACACATTAATCTGAAAGTATATCAGAAAATTAGTTATACATTTTATCATTTTTGTCTCAGGAAAGTTTGCTTCTATTCTCAGTATACTGAAGAGTATTTTTTTCTTGTTTTTCTTCAATCTTTTTAAAAATTTTTATACATTTTTATTTATTCCTTCAAGTTACATCTCAATCATAATCCTCTCTCTCCTTCCCCTCCAGTCCCACCCTCCTACCACCCTCTTCCCCCTCACCCTCTTATCTGCTTTTTTTTTGTTTAAGGTATATCTTTTCCCCCCAACAGCTCCCTCTTTTAGTCTAATAATTGGCTCTTTTTCTTATAACAATAAATACAATACAAAATAATAAGAATAATTAGGCCACAATTATGAAAATTATAAAGTATAACATACATTCCCAATACCCAGTCCATACATATTTGGCAACTGATATTAATATTCTATTATCTATCTATCCCAATGAGTTTAAAGTTCTATACCTAATTCATTTTTAAACCATGAAAATGTGAATTTAATCATGTGTTTTTCCTGAATTTATGTCTATTATCATGTGATTTTTCTTATTTTCTTCATGAATGAAATACTATGCTTGTTTTTCAATGATGACACAACCTTAGGTAGTACAGTAAATATCATTTATTTTTATAGTGTATTATTGTCTTTATATATCATTATTTTGTTAGATAACATTTCCTGAGACCTTTAAATCTGTATTCATGTAAAATAGAAGACAGGCTTGTATTTATTTATTTATTTATTTGTATGTAATATTTTTCATTATTTTTTCAGAATTTTATATATGTATAAAATGTATTTGAGTAATATTAACTACCCACTCTTCCCTTCCTACATTTTCCCACATCTACACCATCATCATGTCTTCATATTTTTTAATATCCCACCGAGTCTAATTAGTGATATTCACATATATATAAGTGTGGGCCCATCTACTGGATCAATCTCAACCCTCTATTGATAATACTTCTACAGAAAACTGACTCTCCCTCTGCTAGCTGCCATCACAGTAAATACCTTCTAAGCTAGAGATGGGATCTTACGTGCCCCTCCTTCACCATCCTGGAAGTTTGATTTATTTGATATTGTTTGAGTCTTGAGCAGGCAAGTTGCTTTGAGTTAATGGGTGCTACATTTAGTCATGCTCAGAGACACTATTTCATCCTGTCTTTCTTGACCTTGGGTCCTAAAACATTTCTACCCACTGTTTCCTAATTCTTGTGGTTAGAGTATGTGCTAGATATTGTTCTGTTAACTTAAGTCATCTAAGAGGAGGGGACATCAGTTGATAAAATGCTTCATAAGATGGGGGTGTAGGAAAGCCAATAAGACATTTTATTAATTAGTGATTGATAGTGGAGGGTCCAGCCCATTGTGCACAGTGCTAGCTCTGGACTGGTTGTCCTATGTTGTATGAGAAACCAGGCTGAATGAGCCATGAAGAAGCAGTAAGCAGTATTCTTCCATTGTCTCTACATCAGCTCCTTCCTCCAGATTCCTGCCTTTTTTGAGTTCCTGTCATGATTTCCTTCAATAATGGACTACACTGTGGAAATGATAGCCAAATAAATGCCCTTTTCCTCAAATTGGTCATGGTGTTTCCTCAGAGCAATTGAAACCCTAACTAAGACAAAAATTGGTATCAGAAGAGATCTGACCATGCTGTTTTGGGCAAGATTGTGGAAGGACTTTGGAACTTTGGGCAAAAAAAAGCCATTGAGTGTTTAAAGCTTTGGTGAGTTAATTTGTGTCTGCTTGGAAGAAGAAAAGGAAGGCAGAGGATGGAGATCTTGCTTATTTTTTTCAGAGGGAAGTTTGATAGTTACTTGTTGCATATATGATACTTTGAATTAAGATTCCATGGTTCTGGTCAACTGGGATTGAATAGTCAGTACTGATTAACAAGAGACTAGTACCATTGAAGAGAAACTTTTGCTTTACTGGTACAATTGATATTGCTTAGCTGTAGCTAAGAAATTAGAGATGATTAAGGAGAGACCATACATGCCCCTAGAGGCTTTGCAGGTGTGGTTGCTGTGTCACATGTGTGTCAGTAGGTAACAGAGAAGAGAGAGGCTATGTCTATCTATGCTCAGTGTTCTGACCTGTGAACATCTGAATGATTAGTAGCCTAACATTCCCTGAAACAAAAAAAACAAGCCTGGCAGGGTGAGAAGAACCCATCCTGTGTCCATGGCCCTGGGAAGGAGTAAGCCCGAGATAGACTACCCACTCATGGAGCCACTCAGATGGACCTGACAAGGAGCAAGCCCAAGACAACAACTAAAGGGTTGTTACCATGGGGACTGGGAGCTAGCCTGAGGTGACTATCAGTCTGGTGCCATACAGGACTGGAGGGAAGATGGGCCATGCTTCAAATGATCCCTGCCTGGTGCTTGCAACTTAAATACAAATTATATTTATTAATAAGTATAAACCGTAAGATTAGGCCAGCAGGGAATCTGGCGGCCTCGCAGGATATTGGCCAGTTACCTGGCTCACCTTAACTAGCGGCCTGACTTGTCCTGAGGAAAAAGCCCTGGACCAAGGCTGGCCTTCACCACCTGCAACCTGAACTCTGTTAACTAATATCCTCATTAATAATGATAAGTTGTTATATTAGGTTGGCAGAGCAGCCAGCATCCTGTCAGGACAGTTGTTGTGGTTCAGCAGGAGGCCAATGGGCCGGGATTGCTTGGATTGGTGGCCTGTAAGCTGCTGTGGTCCTTTCCCCAATAATTAAATACACCAAGGTCTTTTAATGTTTCAATGCTTAGCCCTCAGCTGGGCAGACTCTCAATTAGCTAATCTAAATTAACCTGGACCACCTAATCCCAAACTGCCATGTGGCCTATTATTACATTCCAGAGATCTCAAATACATCTATTTGCTTCCATGTCTCCTGGTGGAAAGAGAGATTCCTTTGTGTAAAATGCAGGGTTCCTGTTTCTGTCTCAGGAAGTCCCACCTTCTTATATTCTTTTCTGCCCAGCTAATTGGCCATCAGCAACTTTTATTAACCAATCAAGAGAATGCCTCTGAAGGGGCAGTAACCAGATCTCAGCATTGAAATCAGACTATTAGAAGCAATGTATTAGACATTTCCCAACAGGTTCCATAATGCATGAGTGGGGTGTAGCACTCCTGAAACCACTACTAAGATGACCCAGACACTCAGAGATTCTAGTGACAATGAAGAGAGGCAAAGCTAGAAACTTAATGGTAGTGAGGAACAGCCTGATGTTAGTACCCTATGATGCTACCTGGATCCATGGTGGAGTCCTGACCAGTGCTGCCATTGGGGAACATGTTTGGGTCCATGACCCTATAGCAGTAGGGATCTGTTATCACCAAAGGCCAGGCAGATGTCCCTGGTCTGGGCTGCCACCCAGACACATGACAGTATGTGAGGGCTGTGCAGAATTGGTTGCACCCTTTACCTGGGCATCTTGGGAGAACTAGCCCTGGGGGCATGAGAGCAGGAGAGTTGATCTTGCCCTTAGTCAGCTGTTGTACTCCTGAAAAGTGGCCATTACATTGCAGGAGTTTCAGAGTGAGCCAGCCCTGAGGGTGTGAGTGTGGGAGAGCTGGCCCGACCTTTTTTCTTCCATGTGGTAATGTGGATGAGGGAGATATCTCTTCCTCTCCCTTTTGTACTTATACTCCCATGCAGTGACAAGGGCAAGGGAGAGATTCCCTACCCCACCCTTACCCCTTGCCATCTACAGCAGGCAGGAGAGCTTGTCTTGAGGTCACCAGAGTAGGAGAGCTCCCTCACCTACTGCAACATTGAGGAGAGTAGGCCCTGTACCTTGCCTGAGCAGCATAGTAAAGCTGAACCTGGATGTGAGGGTTCCAGGGTGAGCTAGCCCTGAGGGTGTGAGTGTGGGAGAGCTGGCCCTACCTCTTGTCTTCTTTGTGGTAGCAGAGATGATGGGGATATCCCCTCTCCTCCCCTCCCTTTTAACCTTGCCACTGGTGGTAGGTGGGAGAGCAGGCTCTGCACCTCACCTGGGCAGCACAGTAGAGCTTGTCCTGGACATGGGGACTATGTGCAAGCCACTCCAAACGTATGAGCACTGGAAAGCTGACCCTTACTTGTCTTGTATGCAGTTCTTCACCTGGTGCAGATGAAGGAGAGACTCCCTCCGCCCCTCCCTTATCCCTTGCCATCAATGCCAGGCAGTAGAGCTGGCCCCAGGATCATGAGAGTGGAAGAACTGCCCCTGTCCCTCACCATCTGCAACACTCAGGAGAGTGGCCCTGCCCCTCACTTGGGCAGAAGGGTAGAGCTGAACCTGGTTATGGAAGTTGCTGGTGAACTAGCCCCAAGGTCATGAGAGCAGGAGAGCCGGCCAGCTGTCCAGCTTAGATACCTCTCAGGCCCAGATCCAGGGCTTTGAACTGGCTCACTGCAACACCTATCCCATTGATGAACTGCTGGAGTACAGGAAGATATCCAAAACTACAGGATCTCCACAACACAGAGCAACAAAAGGATATCCAAGAGGAGTCCCAGTAAGGTTCCAAAATTGATAGAGTAGCAGAAGCCAGAGGCTTCATGCCAGATCAAGGACCCATTGCAATGAACATTTGCAAGCAGAGTGCAGACAAAGGGTATACAACTTCCACAATGATACATTTTTTTTCTCTGTTGGGGAGGAGGATGCAAGGGTGAAGGACAGATATGAGGGAATGAGGAGATGGGTATGATTGGGATACTCGATGTAAATTAACAAAGATCCAACAAAGAGTTTTTAAAAAGCAAAAAAGACAAATAGAAGAGACTACAATTACTGAGGTGAAATCTCCCACTGAGGTGTTTCCTGAGAGTCAGCACCAGAACCCTTGTCCTAGAGGTGGGCCAAGGTTGTACATTGTGCTGACACCCAAACTTGGTTGTGTAAGAGTCACCCAGGTACTACTGACTTTGAAGATATGAAGGTGTCCTGGAAAGCAACTGAGGCTTGTCACTATGTGGCAAGACTGGAACAACTGAAGAAACCCCAGTAGAGGCTATTGGTAAAAATGCAACCCAGTTGCCCCAAGAAACCCCAGTATTTTAGAGATGCTGGGTAATAAGATGACCAGAATGAAAGGTTGTGGCCAAACAGTATCGTGCATCAATTTGACAAAGAGTTATGTTGGAATAGTGTTAAGCATTCTAAATGTTAATTGGCCCTGTTTGCTGTCTGTTTCTTACATTGACTCTGATTGGTTAAATAAAATGCCGAGGCCTGAGATTGGGCAAAGACAGAGAAAGGTGGGACTTCCTGGGATTAGAACAGGAAACCTGCGCCTTAGACAGAGGATTAATTCATTCCAGCCAGGAGCAGGAAGAAGGAGGCACACACCATGGGTTAGAGAAAAGAACCTCATTCCTCATGGCCAGGAACTTTGGCATATCGTGGAGAATGGCAGTCCAAGGGAACATATGTATATATGGGGTCATATTTGGGTAATAGAATTATGAGCTAGCTTAGTTGGGCTAGTATTGCACAACTCAGGCCAAGGTATGTTAAAATCCATGTGGTCTTTGTGTGCTCATTTATAATGGATGGTTAAGGATTAGCCACTGAACCAATTAAATATAGTATAAATACTGGGTAAATACTTTAATTAGCCATACATTTTTTACAGAGTTACCTATGCTGGATAGTTTTATGTCAACTTGATATAACTTAAAATCATCTGAGAGGGGAAACCTTAATTAAGAAATTGCCTCCAGAAGATAGGGCTTTAAGTAAGCATATAGTGTATTGTCTTAATTAGTGTTTGATGGGGGAGAGTCCAGCCCATTGTGGGTGATGCTATCCCTGGGTTGGTGGTTCTGTGTTATATGGGAAAGTAGGTTGAGCAAGCCATGAAGATTCAGTAAGCAGTATTTCTCTATGGCCTCAGCATTAGTCCTTCCTCTAGATAACTGGCCTGTTTAAGTTCCTGTCATGATTTCCTTCAATGATAAACTATGATGCAGAAATGTAAACCAAAGTTTCTCCTCAACTTGATTTTGGTCATGACATTTTATCATGGCAATAGAAACCCTAACTAGGATAAGGTATCTAACATATAAGTCCCATTATGGCTGAGCACTCCACAGACACTTGTTTTCTGAAGTTTGACCAATTATGAGGTTCTGTATTAACTGCCATCCACTACACAAAGACACATAACTCTCTTATGAATACAGATAGTAGCACTAATCTATGTGCATAGAGATTTTTTATTTTAAAAGCAGTTTGGAGCAGTGTCCATTTAGCAAAATAATAGTAGTAAGTTCTATCCTAGGGCCTATAAACCTCCCCCTCCCCAGACACAAGTAATTTGTTGGATTTACAATTCCAGGCAATTGTCCTTTTGTGTGAAGTGGACCATAAATACAGTCAGAAACCAGTTTTGATCACTCCTATAACATTCATGCCACTGTGGCTCATGTTACCAGCATGGACATTACTGTAGTCTATAGAGTTTACAGCTGAGAAAGACTGCTAGTGTCTTTTCTCACCAGTAACTGGCATAGTACCTCATGCTTGACATTGTTCAGGTCTTGTGTTGGAAACCACAACATACTATGTTAATCAGCAATGAAGAAGCTTCCAGATCAGTACCAGCTTGATTTCTCCATTTTCCCTAAACACAGTAAAGCTGTTGGACTTTTCATGTCTTGCAATGACATTGTCTAGCTTTCACATTAAGGTAATGCTTATCTCAGAATGCATTTGAGAATATTCTCTCTTCTTCTATCATCTGAAAAAGAATGGAAAACACTAGTATAATCTTTGTCTTAGATATTTAGTAAAATTCAACAGTGATACCACCTAGCTCTAGAATTTTTTTTGAAAGTTTAACCATCTATCTAAATGTTAATAGGTAAAACCATACCTTGATTGCTCTTTTGCGAATTTTGACAAACTGTGTTCTTCAGAAAATTAGCACCCTCCATATAGGTAAACATGAAGAATTTATAGTATCATTTCATTTTCTTAAATATCTATGATTCTTAACAGTTTGTGTCTTTTCTTCTTGGTTCCATAGTCTGACTTGATGCTTATCAATTTTATTGTTCTTTTTAAAGAGGCCATATTTGATTTTGTTGTGCGCTACTGACACCCTCTCCTGATTTTTTTTTAATTCCTGTTCTAATTTTTGTTATTTTTTTAATTTTCTGTGACTTTTTAAGTTTGTTAACAGGAATGTCTTTACCTTCTATAATATATTGGTTCAATGCTACAAATTTTCTTTAACAATTGAATTCTTCAAATGTTAACAGGTTATGTTTCCAGTTCCACTTGTTTTGAAATATTTTCAATTTATCTTATTTATCTTGAAACTTCCTCTTCAACCTATGTGCTATTTAGAAGTATCTCTTTCAATCTTTGGGTACTTTGGGACTTTTTTCTGTCATTAATTTTGAGTTCAATTATATTGCATTCTATGAATAACTGTTACAGACTTTCTAATATTAAATTTGTTGAGGCACATTTTATGACTGATGCTATGGTGTATCTCAGTGAATATTCCATTTGTGTTTGATAATAATATGTGGTTCTAATGCTGTTGATGATATAGTGTATAAATGGCCATTGCACCAGATTGATTGACAGTGTAGAATTCAGAAAAAAATTTAGTGATTTCTGCCTGCTAAATCAAACACTTTGTGCTAGAGGAGTATTGAAGTCTCTAACTATAATAGTGGATTCATTACTTTCTCTTTGCAGCTTTAACAATTTTATCCATGTTTTGACAAGCTATTGTTAGTGACTTTCACCCAAATATTTTTGTGTATTTTTATCCAAACTGTAATTAGATTATTCTTCTCTTTTCATATAATATGTTTCTACTACAAAAGAATACTAAATTTATCCTAAGAGAAATCTTTTCCTTTTGTGTGAAAGGATAAGTAAAAATATACTTGTAGTTAATTTTCTGAATACTTTAGCTCTACACACTTGGAACACATTCTCTCTGAACTTCCCAATTGTCTGGCTAATCACTGTGTCTCATTTTACTAATGACTGAAAATAAGATCGGGAAAGGTTGTCAAATAAATTAGAACTGATGAATTTGGCTGTATTTTAAAACAATTGAACTCTACTCTTTTTGTTTCTTTTATTGTAGTCTTTTTTCTCTTTTAAAATTGACAAGTAGGGGGTTCCAAGATGGCGGCGGCCCACACAGATGCATTTTGAATGTGGGGAAAAGAGCCATAAAAAGCACAGAGTTATTGGACACTGTGCAAAAACCGGAGGGACTAGACCCTCCGGGAACACATCCAGCCCCAAAGAGACTATTAAAAGTCCCGGGGCAAGGCTCTCCACCCATCTCTTCCAGACACAGAAGCCTTAGAATCCGGGAATCGGGAACTCCCATCTGGAGAGACGCTGGGTAAGATTGATCGACTCTAATACACAGCAGGCATAATCAGAACCCCACACGTGATCACTCACCAGCCTACTAAGCACGCCACACCTCAGGCGGACCTTATAGCTATTTAGGAAACATTGCGGGCTAGTCGAAGTCTTAGCAACGGCAGAAGCAGGGCCCATAGCGGAAGGTCCGCAGCCGCGGCAGCGCTGGATTGGGTTGAGATCCCACACAGGATCACTCACTAGTCTACTGGGTCCCACACACACCACGCAAGCCCTCCACCTATCTAGAAAAGGTTGCAGACCCCTGTACACCTTGGCATCCCACTACAGTGGTGCTGCAGGGGGTAGGGCAGAGGCACGCACCGCAGCGAAAGAGCCAGACAGAAACACGCACAGGGGGATGGGGCAGAGGCACGTGCCCAACCGCAGTGAAGGAGCCTGGCGGAAGGGAGCACAGTGAGGTGGCAGGGCTGGGTGCACACAGAGGTGCACAGAGGCAGAACTAGCTACAGAGGTGCACAGAGGCTGAGGGCTGCAAAGCGTGGAAACCAGAAGCTGGGGGAACCATAGCTGTACTCTGGAAAACCCAGACATATTAGGCATGGAGCCAGGCCTTCTCAGTCTCCTTGGGTACAAACAACAAGAGTCCACAAAATCCTTGCCTGGGCAAACAGGTCCATACCATCAGAACCACTACAGGCTGATCACTCAGTGTGCAACATAGAGAAGTCTGACTTGGGAGCAGTGAAACAATCCTGAGCCATCCCTCATGACCTGGGAATAGGCTGCACCAGCTCACAGTGCTTCAGGCTATTAGAAACACAGTGACCATGAGATCCCCCTGTAAGCAAGGACAGATCACCAAGAAATTTGACTGCTACACCAAAGCATCCCCTGTGGATCCAAGCCCAGAAGACGACAAGAGCAGAAAACTAAACACATCCACATGGCCAAAGGTCCAAGAAAAAAACAGAAATCAAGGAAATATGACTCAGACAATGCAAAACTATCCTAGCTCATCCAATTCATGTGAGTTCCGACGAACTCACAACAGCAGAAACACATGAAAACGATGACAATTCTACATTATGGAAAGTGATAGAGTCCCTTCAAGAAGAACTTAAATCTATGAAGGAATTCAAAGAAGCCACAATTTTGCAAGTCAAAACAATGAATAACACCATTAAAGAGCTCCAATCCAAGGTGACTCAGCTTGAACAAGAAAAGGACAGGGCAATGAAAGATTTCCAGGAAAAAACAAGCAAACTGGAGCAGGAAATGTACAAAACGAACAATAACATTCAAGACATGAAAATAGAAATGGAAAAAATAAAGAAAACACAGTCAGAGTTAAAAGAGGAAAAAGAGAATCAAGGGAAGAGAACAGGAACTACGGATGTGAGTATCAAAAATAGGATTCAAGAGACGGAAGACAGGATCTCAGGCATGGAAGATTCGATGAAAGAAATCAGTACAACATCCAAAGAAAATGAGAAAGCTAAAAAATCTCTCACCCACAACATCCAAGAAATCAAGGACTCAATGAAAAGATGGAACCTAAGAATTATAGGCATAGAGGAAAGAGAAGACTCCCGACTCCAAGGTCAAGGAAACATCTTCAACAAAATCATAGAAGAAAACTTCTCAAACCTGAAAAAAGAGATGCCAATAAAAATCCAAAAGGCTTGCAGAACACCGAACAGATTAGATCAGAAAAGAAACACCTCTCACCACATAATAATTGAAACACCAAATGTACAGAACAAAGAATATTAAAAGCTGTAAGAGAAAAAGGTCAAGTCACATACAATGGCAGACCCATCAGAATTACATCTGACTTCTCCTCAGAAACTTTAAAAGATAGAAGGGCCAGGACAGATGTCCTATAAGTCCTGAGAGAATATAGGTGTCCAGCCAGACTACTATACCCAGCAAAACTCTCTATCAACATAGATGGAGAAAACAAGATATTCCATGATAAAATCAAATTTAACAATATCTACCCACAAACGCAGCACTACAGAAGATCCTACAAGGAAAATTCCAACCCAGAGAAGAAAACTACACCCAAGAAAACAGAGGGAATAGAAAATTCCACAGCAACTAAACCAAAAGAGGCACAGGACGATCACCTATACCAAACTAATGGGAAATAACAACCCCAGGTCACTAATATCCATCAACATTAATGGACTAAACTCCCCAATAAAAAGACACAGGCTTACAAATTGGATCCATAAGCAAGACTTATCTTTTTGCTGCATACAAGCTGGAGTAGCCATCTTAATATCAAACAAAACAGACTTCCAAATGAAGCTAATGAAAAAAGACAGAGAAGGCATTATATACTCATTAAATGGAATATTCATCAAGAGGACATCTCAATACTGAATATATATGCCCCAAATACAAAGGCACCTACATTTGTAAAAGCAACGCTTCTAAAACTTAAATCGCAAATCAATCCAAACACTTTAATAGTGCGAGATTTCAACACTCCACTCACAACTATGGACAGATCATCAAGACTGAAGCCAAGCAGAGAAATATTGAGTCTAACAGAGATCATGAACCATATGGACCTAACAGATATCTACAGAACATTTCACCCAATCACAAAGGAATACACCTTCTTCTCAGTACCTCACGGAACCTTCTCCAAAGTCGACAACATAGTTGGAAACAAAGATAGCCTCAACAGATACAAGAAAATTGAAATAACCCTTGTATCTTATCAGACCACCATGGAATAAAGCTGGTCTTCAACAGCAAAAGAATCAACAGAAAGCCTACACACACATGGAAATTGAACAACACCTCACTGGATGACTACTGGGTCAGGGAAGAAATAAAGAAGGAAATGAAAGACTTCTTAAAATCCAATGACAATGAAGGCACAACATACCCAAAACCTATGGGATACAATGAAAGCTGTGCTATGAGGAAAGTTCATAGCACTAAGTGCTTTCAAAAAGAAAATTGTGACAACTCATATTAGCGAATTAACACCTAAAATGGGTGAATAAGAAAAAAAGAAGCAAACACTCCCAGAGGAGCAGAAGACAGGAGATCATCAAACTAAGGGCTGAAATGAACAACTTAGAAACAAAAACAACAAAGAGTCAATGAAACCAAGAGTTGGTTCTTCGAGAAAATCAACAAAATAGACAGACCCCTAGCCAAATTAATTAAAAGGCAAAGGGAAAGAACCCAAATCAACAAAATCAGAAATGAAAAGGGAGAAATAACAACAGACATTGAGGAGATCCAGAAAATATTTGGGCATTACTTTAAAAATCTATATTTCACTAAATTTGAAAACCTAAGTTAAATGGACAATTTCCTCGATAAATTCCACCTACCAAAACTAAATCAAAATCAGATTAACAGCTTAAACAGCCCAATAACACCCAAGGAAATAGAAACAGTCATTAATAATCTCCCAACCAAAAAAAGCCCAGGGCCAGATGGCTTTAGCACGGAATTCTACCGGACCTTCCAAAAGGAACTAACACCATTACTTTTCAAACTCTTCCACCACATAGAAACAGAAAGAACACTGCCAAACTCATTCTATGAGGCCACTGTCATTCTGATTCCTAAACCACACAAAGACCCAACAAAGAAAGAGAACTTCAGACCAATCTCCCTCATGAACATAGATGCAAAAATACTTAATAAAATACTAGCAAACCGAATTCAAGAACACATCAAAAGTATCATACACCATGATCAAGTAGGCTTCATCCCTGGAATGCAGGGATGGTTCAATATACGAAAGTCTATCAATGTAATTCACCACATAAACAAGATGAATGAAAAAAACCACATGATAATCTCGCTAGATGCAGAAAAAGCATTTGACAAAATCTAACACCCCTTCATGCTAAAAGTTCTGGAGAGAACGGGCATACAAGGACCATACCTAGAAATAATAAAGGCAATAAACAGCAAGCCAGTAGCCAACATCAAATTAAATGGAGAGAAGCTTGAAGCATTTCCTCTAAACTCAGGGACAAGACAAGGATGTCCACTTTCACCATATCTCTTCAATATAGTACTTGAAGTCCTTGCTAGAGCAATAAGACAACTAAAGGAGATCAAAGGGATAAAAATGGGAAATGAAGAAGTCAAATTATCCCTATTCGCAGACGATATGTTAGTATACATAAGCGACCCCAAAAACTCCACCAAAGAACACTTATAGCTGATAAACAACTTCAGCAAGGTGGCTGGATACAATATTAACTCAAAAATATCAGAAGCCCTTCTTTATACAACAAACAAATATACCGAGAAAGAAATAAGGGAAACAACCCCCTTCACAATAGCCACAAACAACATAAAATACCTGGGGGTAACTTTAACCAAGCATGTAAAGGACCTATATAACAATAACTTCAAGGCCCTGAAGAAAGAAATGGAAGAGGCCTTTAGAAGATGGAAAGATCTCCCATGCTCATGGATAGGTAAGATCAACATAATAAAAATGGCTATCCTACCAAAAGCAATATATAGATTTAATGCAGTTCCTATCAAAATACCAACACAATTCTTTATAGACATGGAAAAAGCTATTCTCAACTTCATATGGAACAACAAAAAGCCCAGAATAGCTAAATCAATCCTGTACAATGAAAGAACATCTGGAAGTATCACCATCCCAGATTTCAAGCTGTACTACAGAGCAACAGTAATAAAAACAGCATGGTACTGGTATAGAAACAGACCAGTGGATCAGTGGAATTGAATTGAAGACCCAAACATGGACCCACACACCTATGGCCAACTAATCTTTGACAAAGAAGCCAAAACCACACAATGGAAGAAGGACAGCATCTTCAACAAATGGTGCTGGTCCAACTGGATGTCCACTTGCAAAAGAATGAAATTAGACCCATACCTATCACCTTGTACCAAACTTAAATCCAAGTGGATCAAAGACCTTAACAGAAAGCCGGCCACACTAAATATACTAGTAGAAAAAATAGGAGAAACCCTCGAACTCATTGGCACAGGTGACAACTTCCTGAACAGAACACCAACAACTCAGGACCTGAGATCAACAATCAATAAATGGGACCTCATTAAACTGAAAAGCTTCTTTCTGGAAGGCAAAGGACACTGTCATTCGAACAAAACGGCAACCAACAGACTGGGAGAAAATCTTCACCAACCCCACATCTGATAGAGGGCTATTATCTAAAATCTACAAAGAACTCAAGAAACTAAATGCCAAGAAACCAAATAATCCAATCAAAAAATGGGAGATGGAGCTAAATAGAGAATTCACAAAGGAGGAATCCCTAAGGGCTGAGAGACACTTGAAGTAATGTTCAACATCCTTAATCATCAGAGAAATGCAACTCAAGACGACCCTGAGATTCCACCTAACACATGTTAGAATGGCTAAGATAAAGAACTCCAATGATAGCGCATGCTGGCGAGGGTGTGGAGAAAGGGGAACCCTACTCCATTGCTGGTGGGAGTGCAGGCTTGTGCAACCACTATGGAGGTCTGTCTGGCGATATCTTAGAAATCTAGGAATAACCTTGCCTCAGGACCCAGCCATACCACTTCTGGGTATACACCCAAAGGGCCTCTCACGGAGACATAGGGAAGTCTCCTCATCTATGTTCATAGCAGCCTTATTTGTAATAGCTAGATATTGGAAACAACCCAGATGTCCCTCAACTGCAGAATGGATTAAAAAATTATGGTATATCTATACAATGGAATATTACTCAGCTATAAGAAACAATGAAATCATGCAATTTGCAACCAAATGGATGGATCTAGAGAAGCTCATCCTGAGTGAGCTAACCCAGTCTCAGAAGGATGCACATGGCATCTATTCACTTATAGTAGGATTTTAACTATATCGTACAGGATATCTGTACTACAACAAACACACCAAAAGGAACATGGACATAATTATTTTTTTATCTTTTTCTTTTTCCTTCTTTTTTTCTTTTTTCTTTTTCCTTTTCCCTTCTCTTTTTCCTCTCTTTTTTTGTTGATATTCTTTGGTTTTGTGGGTTTGTGTATTTGTTGGTCTTTTTTTTAGTATTCACCCAGTAGCAAGGAGTCACCTTGCACTGGCAGTACTGCCTCGTAGGCCCCCGGTGAATGAAGAGGCTCTCATATGACTCCTGATCTGTGGTGAGAGACTGTTAGGCAGGGACACTCCACCCCAGAGGAACAAGATGGAAGCGTCAGGGAGTAGAGCATGGGAGGGTGGGGCTGGGAAGCGGGAAAAGAGGATAATATGATAAGGATGTAACCTGAAGCAACAAACAAGTAAATTTATTAACTAAAAAAAAAAGGGCAGGTGGCAGGGCTGAAACACTGTGAATGGAATAGAGGATACAGCCGTTCGGCCTGGTTTTGCAGACCTCCAGGTGTCCTGAAGACGTGGAGCTAAGGTGAAATACAAGAGAATTGTGGTGTTGGCCCATGCCTTTGACTTCAGCGGAGACGGGGGGGGGGGGGGGGGGGCGGGAGCACCGTAGAGTTGGTGGTCTTATGTATTCTGGAGTCATACGGAGAGGGGTGGTGAGGGTGCATACTCTTGGTCCCACCATTCAAGTAGAGTACACCCTTGGTCCTAGCTCCCAGCACACTGGAGACAGAAACGGGCAGATCCCGGAGCTCAGGGTCAGCCTGATGCAGGGCAAACTCTAAATAGAGAAAGGCTCTGTTCTTATCTTTCCAGGAGAACCGAAGCGTCCATTAGGGGAGCCCGGGGACGGCTGGACAGCGGAAACCTCAGCAGAGAGCAGAATCAGGCACCAAGGAGGACGAGTGACCCAGTTGATTCTTCCTGGCAGACTTCTTCAATAGCTTTCTCCATCGGGGGCCTGCAACCACCACGGCAATCCAATGTCACTGGGACCGTTCAGCTCTACACAATGCCCCGGCAGGAACCTCAGTGAAACCTGCAAGATCAGCTTCTGCCTACAAACCCCTTAGGCCATCTAAACAGCTGAGAACAGAAGGACTGAAAATAAAAGGATTGTATTAACATTTTTAACCATTTTTCCATTCTGGTTGGGCCCCAAACAGGTCTACTATGACCCAAATCAGCAGGAAGTCATTTTAAGAGAGCGATGTCCCATGCCCAGAGGGTGGGGAAGGTGTTTCTCCGCCCTTCTTTTTGGTTATTTGATGGATAACAGAAAACCTTGTTATTTAGGGGAAGAGATTACAAGCTGTTAAATGTTCTTGTTAAATGGGGTTTGGAAGTTAGACCCAGGGAGTTCCTTCTTTTTCTTTTCTGTATCCTTCTTTCTCTCCTATGTAGGAGTGCACAGACTTGTGAAAAATGGGACATGGACATAGTATGGGAAGGACCAAGAAGAAGGGACAGATTATTGAATATGCCCTCATACCTTTGTATATTGATACAAAATTAGTATTATATTTGGCTAAAGTGGTATTGATCATTGTATATTGTGCAAAATTAAGATTGTATTGGACTACATCAGTATTGATCTTTGTATATTGATACAAAATTAAAGGTAATGCTTCTTAAAGGTATTGTACATAGTAATGCTTAAAAATGAAATGTGAATCTCTGGCCTCTTGATACTTACCGTCTTAAACTGTTTAGGATAGTTAAGAAATACAAACTCCTAGTCATGCAATCATGTCATTTTGTTAGCTACTCTGACAGTCTATCACAGGTATTCTCTAAGCTACTCAGAAATCAAGTTGTTAAGAGACAAGCAACATTAGCTTATCTAAATACAAGAGATAGATAGGGCATCTTCAAAAACCCCAAGAGATCTGCAGAATATGGCATTCAAAGATGTTTTCTTAAATTAAGATTTTTTTTTGATATTGAGACATGTCAGCTCCTGACAGCACCCCCTATTCTACTCCAAGCAGAAGATGAGCATCGAAGAGTCTCCAGTGTGAGATGTTTGAATTAGTGGCAAGCCTATCTCTTGGCATGAAAAACCCTTGCTTCAACTATAGACAGACTGCTGTCCAAAAAGGACAAAACTTGGTAGCAGGTAAGTCGACAGCCTAGCTCTGTCAAGACAGGGTAGGCAAGTTCTTCATAATTCCTGCTTTACAGTCAATGTCTGTCAGAGAAATGGGACCAAAAGGCTGAAGATTGATGCTGTAACGCATGGAGAGAAAATGGGAACTGTCGAAGCAGCCACTGAAATGTCATTTCTTAGTTTTGGAAGATGCAGGCCCTGCAGTTCCTACATAATCAGATATATTTATCCCTCTCAGGTCTCTGAGGTGGTTGAAGAATAAATAGCTAGAGTATCATAGTTAAATTTTGAGTTGTTTAGGAATCAAGAGGGTGTTCTGGATCTAAGAAGATGTTTTTATAATTGTGATGCAAGTTAGTATGAAAACTGTGTCAGATATAGATCTTTAAACTTATGGAGATGGTTAGATAGTAGAATGTTAAAGTCAGGGACCAAATACATATGGACTGGACATTGGGAATGTATGCTAAGCCATTTAACTCTCATAATTGTGGCGTATTTATTTCTGTTGTTTTGTATAGCATTTACTATTATAAGAGAAGGAACCATTTGTTGGATGAAAGGGCGAGCTGTTGGGGGGAAGAGGGTGGAAGGGTGGGACTGGAGGGGGGAATAGGGATGGGATTGTGACTGAGATGTAACTTAATTAAATAAAAAAAAGTAAAAAAAAAAGCAACTGTTATTGTTAGTGGTGATGCTGGAATCAAATTCAGGGCATCACACATGTCAGGCAGTTGCTGTATCATTGAGCTGCATTCCTGATCCTGACTATGTATTTTTGGGGTTTGTTTGTTTTGAGAGAGGATCTCACTATATAACTCTGACTGGCCTGGAACTCAGTGTATAAACCAGGCTGGCCTTGACTTACAAAAATATACCTGTCTCTGCCTCCTTGAATGCTGGGATTTAAGGCATGTGCCAAGCTAACCATATTGTTTCTGATGAAATAAATCTCTTGCCATCTAAACAAGGAAAGCAAAAAAAAAAAAAATAAATAAAAACAAAAAATAAAATTGACAAGTTTGAGGGGGGTGCTTTTCAAGTATGCAAAGCCCAATTTCAGATTGCAATCAATTTCAGATTAGGAATTTATGCTAATTAATTTTTACATCAGCTAGAAACTGTCTGGAATTATTTTGGATGAGGAAACATCAGTTAAGAAAATGACACTGCGCACCTCATCCCCAGACTGGCCTGTGGACAAACCTGTAGTGGGTTTTCTTAATTATTGATTGAGGAGAAGGGGAGGGCATCCAACTGTGGATGGGACTACCTTAGGCTGGTGCCCCTTGGGTGTACAAAAACATCAGGGTGAGTAAGCCATGGGGATCAAGCCAAAAAAAAAAAAAAAAAAACCCATCATTCCTTCATGGCCTCTGCTTCAGTTTCTGCCTCCAGATTCCTTGCCCTGACTTCTATAGATGATGAACTAACTAAAAGCTGTAGCATGAAATAAACCCTTTCCTCCCCAAATTGCATTCAGTCATGGTGTTTTATAACAGAAATAGAAACCTTTACTAAGACATAGGTGTTAAAGGTTCTCTGCACCATTTTTATAACTCTGTGTAAACTTTGTGATTACGTTCTGGGATGACACAACAGGTGCTCACCCTGAATCAGCTAGAGTTCAAGGATTTTTCTCTTTTTGTATGGGAAATGCTTACATCTACATTCTTTTGAGTCAGGTAATAGAGCCAGACTATGTCCTTGAACCTTACCATGGAAGATAATAACATCAACTATATTGTTAGCAGATATCATTTCCTGCTCTATGTGGGGAGGAAATTGAATTTCAGGGAATTGGATTAATGTGTTCTTGCACACACAAAAAGATGCTAATAGACAAGATATGCAATCTTGTGCAGTATGTGAATTAGAAAGAAAAAGAATTCTAGTGCCCCTCCTCCAGTTGCCCACTTAACACATTCTCCTAAGTTGTCACAATGCTGCTGTCTCTTCAGCTGCTTAAAACAATTTAGTAGATTGTGTTTATAATTTTCCAAATGGTAATAAGTCTATCTTATAAACTACTGCCTTCAAATTTGATTTACTTACTTTCTTAAGCTACAAAGAATTTTTTTTAACATAATGTTCCTTCATTTTCCAGGAAAAAATATTTCAAAATTTCTATGCAAATAAAAAGATTATTAGGGACTCATATCAGCTGTTAAGCTCTGCATACTATTATTTTTGTGTATCAATTTACCAACTATGGCCTTTTGGACTTAGTCCAAGTGTTAGGGATGGGGAGGCGGGTTTGATGGCAAGAACAGCATCACCTTAGGCCCTGAAGCATCATTTTCTTTCTTCAACCATAGATTTTTTTTTTTATAGACTACAGAGACCAAGTCTCATTTTGGGTTCAGTATATTTGTGTAATACATGAATGAATCAAAACTCTTTTACAGCTTTTTTTTATCTGCATAGCCAATATTACCATATCCATTTGAGAGATAAGCTAATTGACTCTTAAGAACAGAGTCTTGCTCAAAGTTATAACCCTAATTAAGAAAAGAAACAGAGATAGAAACTCATCTTACTTATTTATAACTTCATAGATGTCTTTTCATCTTCTTGGTTTAGCATCTCACAAACCAGTACACAGGCAAACATCAGAGAAACTTCTTTTTGGAACAGCTTTTCAATACTATTTTCTCATGTCTTTGGTGGCCTTCACAGTCCCCACCCATTAATGTTTTCCTTTTCTGGATGACTATTGAGACCTTATGCCAGAGAGGCTGGTGTTCCTCAGTAAGGTCAGCAGAGACCTAATGCTTCCATTATGTTTGGGAAGGTAAATTTCTTTTACTTAGATAATTTGTGGGTGAACACATGTTATGAATTTTAAAATCTGTGGATAGTTTTGGGAGTCAAAGAAAACTCTTGCAGACCTGATAAACTAAAAGCTCATTTTATTTGAAGACAATGGCTTCAGTTTCAAGTATTTTGGGTACTGCTAGCTAGGCAAATATTAGATATTGAGGTCTTAAGTTTTCACAGTAGCTAAAAAGCCATGAGTGAAACACTAGTACTAACAAGAGTTGACATTTTCTAAGAGATTTAAATCATAGAAGTCTTTAAAAGCCCAAAATCCAAAAAAAAGAAAAGAAAAGAAAAAGAAAGAAAGAAAAACTTATTTCTAATGGAACATGTTAGAAAGCGAAAAAAGCAGAAGCTTTGTTCTTGTTCATCATGGTCCCAACATGCTTGAGTCATCAACACAGAGTAATACATATTTTCATGCAGGCATTGTATCTGAATGTTTTCTAATCTGAAGTTTGAACATATTGATGTAAAGTGCTCCACGGCATTGAAGTCCCCATTGTGGCTGACTACCATAGAAGCTGTACAAAAACCTACAAGTTGGCCTTATTTGCCATTATACTTGTCTTAGCCAGGTTCAAATGACATCCCTGGGTGCAGATCCTGGTTAATTATTTAGTAAATGGACACTATTTATTTTACCATATGACAGCATGGGGATCACTCAGGAAGTAAAAGTGGTGCTTCAAACCATTGTTTTTGGTGTGTTAGGCAAAACTGCTTATATTAAAGTTTATTGAGAACATTATTCTATATTACATACACAGTGGACAGACAGTACTATTGGCATAAGCTCAACTTCTAGAAGACTGTGTCTCCCTTTGTATTCTATAGTGATTCCTTCATTGTCTTCTTGAGAGGCCTTTAGGAAGCTCTCCTTGGCTTCTAATAAATTCTCTAATTATAGGATAGTGGTTCTTAACATGTGGGTCACAACTTCTTTGGGTGTCAAATAATCCTTTCCCAGGGGTCACCTAAGACCATCAGAAATCAGATGTTTACATTAAAAGTCATAACAGTAGCAAAATTACAGTTATAAAGTAGCAAAGAAAATAAATTTATCATTGGGACTCAACACAATATAAGGTATTGAAACTGCAATGTAATTATCAATTGTATTTATTGATAAGTATAAACTGTAAGATTAGGCTGGTGAAGCAGCCAGCAGCCTGGTGGGATATCAGCCAGTGGGCCTGGCCCACCTTAACTGGTGGCCTGATTTATCCTGGGGAAAAAGCCTGGGACCAAGGATGGCCTACACCATCTGTAACCTAAACTCTGTTAACTAATATAAGCTGTTATATTAGGCCAACAGAATTGCCAGTGACTTGGTGGGAGATTTGCCAGAGCTTGGTGGGAGGCTGATGTCCCTGGATTATTTGGACTGAAGGCCTATAAGCCACCACAGTCCTTTCTCCAATAATTAAATACACCAAGACCTTTTAATGTTTCAACGCTTAGCCCTTAGTTAGGCAAACTGTCAATTAGCTAATCTAAATTAACCCAGACCACCTAATCCCAAACCGCCAGTTGCCTCTTATTACCTTCCAGAGTTCTCAAACACATCTATCTGATTCCGTGTCTCCTGGTGGAAAGAGCAATTCCTCTGTGTTTAAAGGAAGGGTTACTGTTTGAAGTCCCACCTTCCTATACTCCTTCTGCCTAGCTAATTGGCCATCAGCCACTTTTATTAATCAGTCAAGAGAATGCCTCAGAAGGGGTGGTAACCAGATATCAGCATTGAAAGCAGCCTGTCAGAAGCAATGTTATTAGACCTTCCCCAACAACGTGTGGTACTAAAGAGTTTTCAGATTAGGAAGGTTGAGACCACTGTTCTAGTGAATTTACTGTACAGAGATGGGGTTGAGAGGGAAGCAGTTGAAGGCAGTCCCAAGGGATAATGTCCCCTTGTGTCTACTGTCCTGCATAATCAGAATTGTATAGCACACAGGCCACTTAAACCTAGCTAGAGCTGCCTTCTCTAACTAATAATATTATGACTGAATTATGGACTCCTCAGATTCCTATGCTAAGATCCTGGCTTTTAGCACCTCAAAATAGACTTTTAAATAGAGTCTTCAAAGGTGTAATTGAGTTAAAATGAACATATTTGAACAGCCCTAATCAAACAGACTGGTATTGCTTTAAAGGGATGAAACACCAGGGACATACATGCATGAAGAGGTGATCATGAGAGTCGGCTCAATGATAAGAAGCCACCTCCAAATGAAGGACAGAGATTTGGAATAGACCCCACATTATGATCCTCAGAGAAAACCAACTTTATCAGCATGCTGATCTTCAGTTTCTATCTTCTGTATCTGTGAGAGAACATTTCTTTTTATTTTTTAAGACATTTCATTTTGGGCTGGGTGTTGGTGACTCATGTCTTTAATCCCAGCAATTTGGGAGGCAAAGGCATCTCTTAAAGCCTTTTAATAGACACTTGGAACTCTGTGAGTTCAAGGCCAGCCTGGTCTACGGAGCTCAGTTCCAACTCAGTCAAGACTACACAAAGAAATCCTGTCTCAAAAAACAAATAAAACAAAACAAACAACAAAAGACATTTTATTTTTTATGTTTTACTACCCTAGCAAAATATACAACCTACTTCATAACACCTCTATAAAATTAACCAGCAGTAACAAAATTTGAAAGGGATTCCTTAGTTCATAGGTTCAACTAGACTGTACCCAGATACCCACTTCTCCTCCCTTTTAAAAGACACTAGTATCTCTATCAGTATCTTTCCATGTCACATGTAGTTGCTAGGAACAGTACGGAATGATACAAAAGATGTGTGCATGTTTGGGACATTTTCTCCTTTCCCTGTGAAGCCATTGCTGTATCTTCAATGTTGTTTATTAAAAGTGTGGATACACTTTTCAGTTCTGCTTCTTACCAGTCATATCATGCATTTATCTTTGTTATGGATCCATTACCTAGTTTTCATTTAACCTTTTAAAAACCTACTTTTTTATTTTTTTAATAAATTTATTTATTTATTGCTTCAGGTTACATCTCCATCATATTGTCCTCTTTCCCCCCTTCCCAGCCCCACCCTCCCACCCTCTACCCACTAACCCTTCCATCCCACTCCTCTGGAGTGGAGTGTCCCTACATAACAGTCCCCCACCCCAGTTCAGAAGTCATATGAGGACCAAGAGCCTCCTCATATACTGTGGGCCTACAAGGCAGTACCACCAGTGAAAAGTGTCTCATTGCCAAGGAGAGAAAACAAACAAACAAACAAACAAACAAAAAAGTCTATGTTTATGTTCCTTTTGGTGTGTTGGTTGTAGTATAGATATCCTGTACTATATAGCTAAAATCCGACTATAGGTGAATAGATGTCATGTGCACCCTTCTGAGTCTGGGTTAGCTCACTCAGGATTAGCTTCTCTAGTTCCTTTGATTTGTCTGCAAATTGCATGATTTCATTGTTTCTGATAGCTGAGTAAAAAATATTCCATTGTGTAGATGTACCACAGTTTTTTAATCCATTCTTCAGTTGAGGGACATCTGGGTTGTTTCCAGTTTCTAGCTATTACAAATAAGGCTGCTATGAACATAGATGAGGAAACTTCCTTATGATTCAGTGAGGAGTCATTTGGGTGTATACCCAGAAGTGGCATGGCTGGGTCCCAGAGGCAAAGCTATTCCAAGTTTTCTAAAAGACACTGTCATTCGAAAAAAAATGGCAGCCTACAGATTGGGAAAAAAAATCTTCACCAACCCCACATCTAACAGAGGGATAATATCCAAAATTTACAAAGAACTCAAGAAATTAAATGCCAAGAAACCAAATAATCCAATTTAAAAAAGGGGAAAAGACCTAAACAGAGAATTCACGAAGGAGGAATTCCTAAAGGCGGAGAGACACTTGAAGAAATGCTCAGCATCCTTAATCAGAAAAATGCAACTCAAAAGGACTCTGAGATTCCATCTTACATCTGTCAGAATGGCTAAGATCAAAAGCTCAAATGGCAGCACATGTTGGTGAGGGTGTGGAGAAAGGGGAACCGTCCTCCACTGCTGGTGGGAGTGCAGGCTTGTGCAACCACTATGGAGGTCAATCTGGTGATATCTTAAAATCCTATGTTTTTTATCTGTACAAGGCATGATAATCATCTTTATATATATATATATATATATTGCTGCTGTAAATGAAATGGAAAAAGACTAAATGACTTATAAGCATTAGGGATTTGTTACTGCCAGTCTGAAAGGTAGGTTATATAAGTTAGGGGTGTCACTGTATTCATTTCTGCAGAAAGCCCTCTTCTGTGTTGCAGACAACAACTTCCTTACTGTGTTCTTTATGGTAGAAAGAGAAGTAGCCTTTTCTGTGATGACCAAGTGTTCTAATTCCATTCAAGAGGGCAAAATGTTCATGGCATAATAAATTACATCTTGAAGGCTGTGTGTCATCACATTGGAATCAGAGTTTCAAGAAAGAATTTGAGGGTGGGGTTCAAAAATACTCAGTCTGTGCCTGATATATGGTAAATATTCAATACATTCAGAGGCGATGGTGTTCATCTTTATTATTATGATTGGAAGTATATGATGGTGATGATGAGATTCCCCAAAGCTGACACTCATGGGCTTCTCTGTTGGGAAATGTGCCTTGTAAGAAGTCTTCAAAATGCCAATTAAAACATTTACAAGTGTGAACTAGAGGCTATGACAATATGTCCCTTTATTCCTCACACCAGGTTTTTGAGTTAATTATTTTATTTCCACTTTGGAGATGAGAAAATTAAGACCCCCCAAGATGCTAAGTAATTTAATCGAGATTACAAGGTTATTTATTTAATTTTAATTAATTTACTCTGGAGTTTTTAAGAACACCATGAAATTTATTCTAATATAATTAAACAGTGATTAGGTAGAGAGGAATGAATTTTCCTGTATGAAGCAAATTTTCACATTTTTAAAAAGAAAGTATAAAATATATGTTAATGAAATTGAAAAAATCTCTAATCTTACCACCTAGAGATTATGTCTTTCAGCAGTTTCATGATTAAGCATTAATTCTGATTTTTATAGGAAACTTAATCATTCATAATAATTTAGGGAGGGAAACAGTGGAGAATCTAAAATCACTTATATCTGTATTGTGTGCTTTAGGGAGTAGAAAATTAAGCTTTTTGATCATGTTCTGCATGGGCTAATTACTAAAATTATTTTTTTCCCCAACTGATCCTAATTCAGGGCAAAATCCTGGAAACATTTTAGTGACAGGGGATTAAACGTGTGCTGCAGCTAATGTAAGAATTGGAAACTCTACACATGGATAATTAAGATCTGTCTGCAGAACAAAAGCTTGTGCATTGTAACATAAGGGTCTTCCAGCCTTTCAGATGCTTTATCCTCAGAGCAATCCTGAAAGGTAGATTCAATTCAATTTGCTAAGCATCCATTGTGAGATTAACTGCCTCTGTAGTGTACTAGAATATGTCCAGGAAACAATCTGTGATTACAGGGGATATTTGATCTAGTGAAGGAGGCATCTCAGTTGTAGTCCTGCTGACTTTAATAACAGTAACAATAACCATTATAGGTAACATTTATTGAGCACTTACTTACCTGAGGCCCAGATATGTTTTAAGCTTCTTCAATGTATTAGCTCCTTTTGGCTCAGTGTAAAGCACAGTGAAGCCAAAGAAAATACTGCACTAAGAGAAGTAGTGAGACACTTTGAAATGGAACTTAAGAAAGCATCAGGACACCTGCATCAGCTGGAATCACAGAATAAATAGCCATCCTTCCAAACCTGACCACTGAGACCCCAGCAGTGGAGGCACATGATGGTGTCATCAGGAGCCCTGGAATGCAACTGCTTGTTTCTCTGATACTCATTGACAATAAATCCCTGGCTCAAAATTCTCCAACTCTCAGAAGTAGTGTACACAACAGACCTCCTGGGGAAGACTGATATTTTATTATTAATTTTGGTAGAAATAATCCAGCATGAGGAACTAAGTGATCATACTTAAAAAGTACTATTATGGTTTGAGAGTTAAGTATCTCCTAAAAACTATCTGTTGAACAGTTGGTCTCTAGCATGCAGCACTGTTGGGATAGCAGAAACTTATTGTGCTAAGGCCAAAGCAGAAAAATATTGGGTCAGTAGGAGCAAGCTCTGGATAGATATGTTGGGGTCTAGGACCCCAGTTCTTCTTCCTCCCTGTCTATCCTCTCTTTACCTTCACTTCAATCCTTTCTCCTTCCTTCTTCCTGTCCTCTTACCCTATTTCCATCCATCACACTCTTTCTCCCTCTCTCCTGATCTCTGTGATATAAACTTGGTTCCATCACACACCTCTCACTATGATGTACTAGCTCGACATGAGAACAGATAAAAGGGCTGAAATCTCTGAAACTATGATCCAAAATAAAGTCATCTTCTTTCAAGTTGATCTCTCTCAGGTATTTTGTTAAAGCCATGAAAACCGTACCAATACATTCTTTGGAGCACCTGATTAAACTGGGCTATTTAAATTCTAACTGCATTATATCTACCCAAAATTAAGGGAAATTCACAAATCTATAAAAATTAAGGGAAATTCACAAATCTATGAGATTACTTGTATATGAATGTTGATTGCAAATTCTTCTCAAATTATTATATAAACTAGAAAAAAAAAGAAGAATGTTTCCCAACTTTCTTCTACAAAGCCCAGAACACAGTACTGGAGCCATCAGAAATTTTGGGGATTGGGAAAAATGTGTTGTAGACTGAGAACTTGATACGATAGAGGTTTACCAAGTATGTCCTACGATTTTCTAAATTTCATTGAAATTTGCCATAATGATTCTCTTTTCATCTCTACTTTTATTAATGTCTATCTTATCTTTCTTTTCCTTCTTTTTTTTTCCCCGTTGGGGCTTTGGGCTTCTCAATATTGTTAATCTTCTCGAAGAATGAACTCTCTGTTTCATTGTATTGTTTTTTAATTTTGTTTACTTGTTTCTGTTTCATTAAATTTTTCTCTGATCCCAATTATTGCTTTCCATGTACAGTGTTTGGATTTGGCTGTTTCTTGTTTTTCCATGATTTTAGGATTCATGATTAAGTTATTTATTTGAAATTTCTCTGATTTTGTACTCTAGACACTTCAAGACACAAATTCCATCTTTGTAGCTTCATTTAATCCATAAGAGTTTGTTGTGCTGTGTTTTGATTTTAATTTAGTTGGGGAATTTTGATTTCCTTTTTGATTTATTCAGTGACTCATCTATCACTCAACAGTGTGCGGTTTAATGTCCATCAGTTTATATGTGTACTATAGCTTCTCTTGCTGTTGGTTTCTAGTTTTGCTCGATTGTGGTCAAATAGAATTCATGAAGTAACTTCAATTTCTCTGTTTATAGAGAATTACTTTGCATCCTAGTATGGAATCTATTTTTAAATGCTTCCATAGGCTGCACAGAAGAATGTGTATTCTTTAATGTTTGGTGCCATGTTCTGTAAATTTTCTTTAGAAACATTGGATTTAGGATGACATTTAAATCAAATGTTTTTGCATATTTTTAAAAATCTGGATGACCAGTGTATTGATGAGAGTAGGGTATCATTCACTCTCATTATTTTTGGATTAATATGTGACATTCATTATACTTAGTAGTATCTATTTAATGAAGTTGGTTCCATACACTTGGGTTTGGTGCATATGATTAGAATGTATCATCTTCTTGATGGATTTCCTCTTAAGGAGTATGATGTGTCTTTCTTTATCTCTTCTGATAAGCTATGGTTTTGGGTCTATTTTGTCATACATTAGAATATCAACATATATTTGTTTCTTGATATTCTTGTGATACTTCTTTCAATATTTTCACCCTAAGATAGTATCTAACTTTGAAGGCATCAAAAGGATCAATCTTGTTCCTAATAGTTTACTAATCTGTACTTTCTGTTGAAGATTTGAGATTAATATTCAAAGTTATTATTGAAAGGTGTGAGTTAATCCCAGTCATTTTGTTGATTTTTTTTTAGCCTTGGTGTTTTGGTGCTGATGTTTTTGTTGGTGTGTGTGTGTGTGTGTGTGTGTGTGTGTTGTCTGTGTTTCCTCATTTGTTTAACAATGATTTTAGCATCACTTTTTTTCTGGAGTTTTTTCATGTCTCTATCTTTCTCTCATATAATATTTTCTGATATCCTCTATAGTGCAGGCTTAGTGTTTGCAAATTCCTTTAGCCTGCTTTTATCATGGAAAGTTTTTCCTTCTTACTCAGTTACAATGGACTGCTTTGCTGTTTGTTGGCAGTTGTAGTCTTTTAAAACTTGAAACATGTTTTTCATACTCCTTTCAAATTACAAATTTTATATTAAAAATCAGCTATTCTCTGGATGTGTTGAAAAAATAACTAAATTTTCCTTTAATGCAGCTTTAAATATGTTTTATATCAGATATCAATATGCAATGGAGAATGTCCTTTCTGGTTGTGACAATTTTATGTTCTTTTGACCCTCGTATTGAATGAAATAGGTATATCTATCCTTGGTTTTGGGTTTTTTTAATTCTTTTTGAATTTCACATCATGTACCACAATCTCACTAAACTCCCATCCCTTCATATTTGCCCTCCACCCTTGCAAACTTCCCCACAAAAAAAAAAAACCATAAAAATAGAAATTTTAAAAATAGACAAGAATCTCACCAGGGAAGCTGTGGGGTGTACACTGTGTCACACAGTATACCATTTTTGCTCAAAGAGTTTTACTTGTAAATGCTCATAGCAATAAGCCATGTGCCTGGTTCAAGGACTCTGGCTTCTGTCACACTGTCAATGCTGCATCCTCACCAGGACTCCTCTTGAATATCCTGGTGTTGCCCTGTGTCATGGAGGTCTTGTAACTTTGCATTTAAAGGACTGGCTCCTTCACAAGCTCTAGCAGTTCCTAGATGGGATGGATGTTGGTATGGGTCAATTCAGAGTCCTGGATCTGGGCCTGAGTATAAACTGAGTTGGCCAGTCCACCAGCTGTCCTGTGCCCAAAACTGTAGAGGAATTTTAATTCAAAACATGGCTGCTCTGGCAAGTGATTATATCTAAAGACCTTCTAGGTCTTTGTGACTTGGATTGGAATAGACATGCCTTTAATCCCTGGAGACCAAGACAAGCAGATCTCTGAGTTCAAGGCCATTGTGGTATAGAACAATTTTCAGGTAAAGAAAAGCTTAGGTCCAGGTGTAGTGATACACATCTTTAATACCAGCATTTAGAAGACAGAGTCCCATGCAGATCTCTGAGTTCTAGTCAGTACTGTTCTGTTAGTTTGGTTGAGTCAGTAAGTTGAGAGGCAATACTGTGGAGTTGAGTTCATGGTGGTTCTTTTCATTGAATTCAGAGCGGGGAGAGATTTACAAAGACAGGTCAAGGAAAGAACGAGCTAGAAACAAGTAAAGAAAGAAAGAGCCAATATTAAACAGATTGCTCGAGTTAGTTTGAGGCCAAGCAGAGCAATTCAGTTAGAGACTGAGAGAGAAGTCAGTTTGAAACAGTCAGTTAGGAGTAGAGTTTGAGCCAGAACAACTGAATTGAACCAGACAGCAAGAGTTCAGAAAGAACAAGAAAGGGTGAGCTCATTTAACAATAAATCCCAGAAGCTAGAAACGTTCTAGGCCCAGAAGAGGAATGGGCTGGCTCTTCCACTTTAGCAGCCTCAGAGCCAGCTCTCGCACACCCACACCATCAAGGCCAGCTCTACTAATCTCCCAAATGCTACACCCAGTGAATGGTGGGGCCAGTTCTCCTATTTTCATGCCCTCAGGGAAAGCTCCCCTACCTGCTTCAGGTGTGGAAGACAAGGTGGGACAAGGGATGTGGTAGGCAGATCTCTCCCCACTCCCTTGACCTCATGGCAAGAATTTGGAAATTTTTATTCTATGATTTTATTGAGTCTTTTTCTGCTTTTTGTATAGAGTTCTTTTCTATGTTCTTTACCCATAATTCATAGATTTGTCTTTTCATTGTGTTCCAAATATCTCATATGGTCCACTCATTGTACCTATTATAAATTTTTCATTGGTTGTGGCTGTGTAACCCAATTTTTCTTCCTTTTCTTCAAACCTTGATAGTCTGTCCTCCACATGACAATTGGTGAGGGTGTTCACTGAACTTTTTATTTGACTTGTTATATTTTTAATTGTTGGCCACCATTTTAATTTAGTTTTTCATTGGTCTTTTATCTCTTATTTTCATTATTTGCTTATATTTTTATTAAAATATTTTTCTTTTTTTTGTTAAATACTTTTTTTTGCTTCAAGTTACATCTCAGTCACAAACCCTTCCCTATTCCCACTTCCTGTCCCACCCTTGCACCCTCTTCTCCCCAACAGCTTCCCCTTTCAGTCCAACAAATGGTTCCCTCTCTTATAACAGTAAATACTATATAAAACAGCAGAAATAAATATGCCACATTTATGAGAGTTAAATGGCCCAGTATAACTTCCCAATGTCCAGTTCATACATATGTGGCCCCTGACTTTAACATTCTACCATCTAACCATCTCCATGAGTTTAAAGTTCTATAACTGACTTAGCTTTCATACTAACTTGCCTCACAATTTTAAAAACATCTTCTTAGATCCAGAACGCCCTCTTGATTCCTAAACAACTCAAAATTTAACTATGAGACTCTAGCTGTCTATTCTTCAACCACCTCAGAGACCTGAGAGGGATAAATATATCTGATTATATAGGAAGTGCAGGGCCTGCATCTTCCAATAATAAGAAATGACAAACCAGTGACTGCCTGGACAGTTCCCATTTTCTCTCCATACATTCCAGCATCAGTCTTCAGTCTTTTGGTCCTGTTTCTCTGACAGACATTTATTGTAGAGCAGGGATTATGAAGGACTTACCTACCCTGTCTTGGCAGAGCTAGGCTGAAAGATAACACTTTATATACTGTCAAAAAACCAAATTTGCTTCAGGAGATATATTACCTAGCGCCCCCCCCCCAAAAAAAAAGAGGGTAATTGTCCCAGAGTTAGGATTAGGGCAGGGCTCTGTTCTTATCTTTCCAGGAGAATCAAAGCATCCATTCAAGGAACCCAGGGACAAGTGGACAACGGAAACCTCAGCAGAAAACAGAATCAGACACCAAAGAAGACGAGTGACCCAGTTGATTCAGCCTGACAGTCTCCCTCAATAGCTGTCTCCATCAAAAGCCTACAGCCACAACAACTCAATATCGCTAAGACCGTTCAGCTCTACACAATGCCCCAACCAGAACCCCAGTAAAGCCTGGAAGATCAGCTTCTGCCTACAAACTCCTTAGGACATCTAAACAGCTGAGAACAGAAGGACTGAACATAAAAGGATTGTACTAACATTTTTAACCATTTTTCCATTTTGGTTTGGGCCCCAAACAGGTTTACTACGACCCAAATCAGCAGGAAGTCATTTTAAGAGTGTGAAGTCCCATGCCCAGAGGGTGGGGAGGGTGTTTCTCCGCCTCCCCTTTTGGTTATTTGAAGGATAACTGAAAACTCTGTTATTTAGGGGAAAAGATTACAAGCTGTTAAATGGTCCTGCTTAATGGGTTTTGGAGGTTAGACCCAGGGACTTCCTTCTTTCCCTTTTCTGTATCCTTCTTTCTCTCCTATGTAGGAGTGCACGGACTTGAGAAAAATGAGACATAGACATAGCACAGGAAAGACCAAGAAGAAGGGACAGATTATTGTATATGCCCTTATACCTTTGTATATTGATACAAAATTAGTAGTATATTTGGGTAAAGTGGTATTGACCATTGTTTATTGTGCAAAAATAAGATTGTATTGGATTACATCAGTATTGATCTTTGTATATTGATACAAAATTAAAGGTAACGCTTCCTAATGGTATCGTACCTAGAGATACTTAAAAATGAAATGTGAAGCTCTGGCCTCTTGATACCAACCATCTTAAACTCTTTAAGATAGTTAAGAAAAACAAACTCCTAGTCATGCAAGCATGTCACCTTGTTAGCTTCTATGACAGTCTATCACAGATATTCTCTAAACTACTCAGTAATCAAGTTGTTAAGAGACAAGCAACATTTGCTTATCTAAATACAAGAGATGGATAGGGCATCTTCAAAAACCCCAAGAGATCTGCAGAATATGGCATTCAAAGATGTTTTCGTAACTTTAGATTTTTTTATATCAAGACATATCAACTCCTGACAGCACCCCCTATTCTACTCCAAGTAGAAGATAAGTATCGAAGAACCTCCAGTGTGAGATGGTTGAGTTAGTGACAAGCCTATGTCTTGGCATGAAAAAACTCCTTGCTTCAACTGTAGACAGAATGCTGTCCAAAAAGGACAAAACTTATTAAAATATTTTTCTTACAATATGTTCTGAACATGGTTTCCTAAAACATTATCTTCTCTTGATACATCTCATTTTGGACAACTTCCTCCACTCTCACAGTACTCAGTGCTTCCATGATCTGGATTCCACACATGAGAAAACACAAGGGATATTTGACTTTCTGAGTCTGGGCTATTTGGTCTATCATGACTATCACCATTTCTAGCCATTTTCCTACAACTAAATAATTTTAATATGGTACTCAACTGAATAAACTCCATTGTGATACATATATCACATTCCTTTATCTATACATTATTCACAAACATCAAACATCAAAATGACCCCACATTTAGTCTATTGTAAATAGTATAGTAATAATTATAGACATGCCAGTATTTCTGTGTTCTGTGGTCTATTGACTTACATTCTTTCTTTCTTTTTTTTTTTTTTTAGTTTTTTGAGAAACTTCCATAGTAAGTTCCATACTGACTACAGTAATTTACATTCCTATCAGTATTGTGTAAGGATTTTCTCTTTACATCTTTATCAGTATTTGTTACCTTTCATTCTCTTAATTATACCCATGTTGATGGGGGCAGTTATGGACTCTCAGTATGGTTTTTGTTTGTCTGTGTGTTTTCATGTGTGAGTTAGCATGCATAGATGTTAGTAAATTCATAAGGTACAGTCATATAATAGGATCCTCTTTTCTAGTCTTTGGGTCTTTGTGTCTGTTTTTGTGCCTATACAATACTGCTTTTCTTTCTAAAGCTGTGAATATAATTTGAGGTCTTGTATGGTAGTACCTTCAGTATTGCTATTTCTGAATAGGATTGATGTTTAGAATCCTTTTTACTTCCATATTAACTTTAAGATTGTTTATTCTAGTTCATTAAAGCATGTTATTGGACTGTTGATGTGGATAATGTTGAATCTGTAGATTGCTTTTGGTAATATAGCCATTTTCACAATGTTGATTCTGTCAATTCATGAACATGGAAGATCTTTCCATTTCCTTGGGCTTTTTAAAATTTCATTTTACAGTTTTCTAAAGTTTTCATTGTAGTTTCAACTAACTGATTAAGTTTATTATATTACTATATTTTATTTCGTGAATGACATTTTTCTTGACAATTTCACTATTAATATATTGGAAAGTTACTGAGTTTTCATGTTGATTTCATATCCTGATACATTAGCAAAGTGTTTATCAGATCTTAGATTTTCTAGTGGTGTTTTTAGGGTTTTATGTGTAACATTATGACATCTGAAGATGGGAATAATTAATTACTTCATTGTAATCATTTTTATTTCTCTTGCTTTATTGCGTATATTTCTAAACTGAATTGAATAAAGTGGGAACCTTCATCTTGTCTTGACTGTAAAGGAAATAAGTTTTTATATAATATTGGCTCTATATCTGTTATATATAGTTTCTTTCTTTCTATTGCTTCATTTTGTTCTTGTTTTCTATGACCTCTATGTACATAACTAAGTTATTTATGTGAGATCTATAAAACATTTTAGTGTCAACATTCAGAGCTATAAATTTTCTCTTAAAACTGCTTTGTTTTAGATAGTATGAATGTTGAGTCACATATAGACCTTTAAACTCATGGAGTTGGTTAGATAGTAGAATGTTAAAGTCAGGGGCCAAATATGTATATACTGGACATTGGGAAGGTATACTGGGCCAATTTACTCTCATAAATGTGGCATATTTATATCTATTGTTTTGTATAATACTTACTGTTATAAGAGAAGGAACCAGCTGTTGGACTGAAAGGGGAAACTTCTGGGGGGAAGAGGGTGGAAGGGCGGGATAGGAAGGGGGAATAGGGAGGGGTTTGTTACTGAGATGTAACTTGAAGAAAAAAAAATAAAGTATTTATAAAAAAAAACTGCTTTATTTTATACAAAGTGTTCTGATGAGTTCTGCTTTCATTTTCATTTGATTCTAAGGGTCTTTTAACTAATTTTTAAAAATAAGAATTAGTGCTGATTCAGTCTCCAAGTATTTGTACATAGTTTTTTTTCTCTCTTATTATTGACTTCCAGTTCTATTTCATTTTGTTCTAATAAGACACAATAATTTATTTTTGGAGTGTGCCTGGTAGATACAAGGTTAGAGGTAGTAAAAGATGAGTGAAGTTTGTAGACTTTTGTGGGCCTGTACTGAACAAGGGTCAAATGAACACTTGAGGTACCTTTACATTAGTAGCTCCCTTGTTTCCATGCTTGGGGATTCTGAAGGCCATGTTTAGCTTTGTACTCCATGGGTTGGGTAATTATTTCAACATCTTGAAACTCCTCAGTATATATCTATATCTATATCTATATATGATGGCTATAGTTCTATTCAGGAGTCTTTCCCAAGTGCACTTGATTGGAAAAAGAAATCACAGCAGTGATATCTGTACAGAAGGTCCTGTATCTTCTGATATTGTACAGTTGGTCCTCTGCCCATTGATATCTGTGTAGGTAGTCCTGTGTCCACTGATAAGTGATCTGGTAGTCGTGTGACAGTTGCTATCTGTATAGATGGCATCATATCCATTGATATCTGTGGAGGTGGTCCTGTGTCCACTGATATCTGTACAGGCAATCCTGTGTCCATTGATATATGTAAGACAGTCCTGTGTCTGCTAATATCTATGTAGGTGGCCATGTATTCAATGATATCTCTGTAGGTCTTCCTGTGTCCACTGATATCCATGTAGGTAGTCCCATGTCCATTGATATCTGTACAGGCTAATGTTAGGCTCAGAGCAAAATACATACCTCTTTGTGTAAATTTGAGTATGTGAACTGAGTATAATTTTCACAAGTTTTGATGGTAAGCAATTTCATTTATACTTTATGAATGAAAAAACAAAGGTTCATAAGTGATTAAGTTCATTTTTCTTAATAAATGATAGTGGTAAATATTGAACCCGGGCTTACTGAATTTTTACTAGGACTTTTCTTTCTTTCTTTCTTTTTCTTTTTTCTTTTCTTTCTTTCTTTCTTTCTTTCTTTTTTTTTGGTAATTATTTGCATCATAGAATCCAATGTCTTAGCCACTTTTAAGTGTTGAATTGAACTATAGAGCCTGACTGAATCCATCTTGAATAAGATTCCATTTTGTATTAAGTTTGACTCAGAGCTGACCTCCAGTTCCAGAACAACAACAAAATGTACCCGACCTTATATTCCAGGAGTGTTCCCTCATCATCACCAGACAGCTCACTCTGAGAAAGCACCCAAAAATCTTAAACAAACTTTCTGATGGTCAAGCTGACTGCAGCTGGTTAGTCAGTAAGAATATGCCAATCAGAAATGGCCATGACTAGCTAAGCTACCCAAATCTCATCCAATCATATGGTAAAGAACCTGCTTCTTTGTCTGAGTCTCTATATAAACTCTGTACTGGGTCTGGGGGCTCTCAACTCAAACTGCTGTGTCAGTGAGGGTTGAGAATCCAAGCTCTGAGCTTGCATAAACAACCCTCATGTATTTACATCAGAGTTGGCTTCTGAGTGGTCTTTGGGGGTCTCAAGAACTGGGCAGAACAGAACCATATTGAATATGTTCATAATATTGATAGCTCTTCTTTTGTCTTTGTTTTTAATTAGTGGAAAAACATCCTTCCACTCACTGTCTAATATAAGAACTTCAAGTTTTTTTGTTTTTGTTTTTTAACATTTATTTATTTTTTCAAGTTATGTCTCAGACATAGTCCCCTCCCTCCTCCTTCTCCTAGTCCTACCTTCCTACACTCTTCCCCTCACCCTGCTATTTGCTTTATTTAAAATTTAGCGTGTATCTTTTCCCCTAAAAGCTCCCCCAGTCCAATAAAATGCTCTTTTTATTATAACAATAACTATGATACAAAACAATAAGAACAATTAGGCCACAATTATGAAAATTATAAGGTATAAAATACATTCCCATTGTCCAGTCCATGCATATTTGGCAACTGATAATAATATTCTATTATCTATCTCGATGAGTTTAAAGTTCTATACCTAACTCAGATTTCATCCTAACTTGCATTACCAACTTAAAAACATCTTCTTAGACTTTGAACGTCCTTTTAATTCCTAAACAACTTAAAATTTAACTGTGAGACTATAACTATCTAGTCTTCAACCACATGAGAGACCTAAAAAAGTTAAATATATCTAATTATACAGGAAGTGCAGAGTCAGCAGCTTCCAAAACTAAGAAATGACAGACAACTGGCTGCCTCTACAGTCCCCAATTTCTCTCAATACATTGGAGCATCTTTTTTCATCCTTTAAGCCCGGTATCTCTCACAGACTTTAATTGTAAAGCAAGAATTATAAAGAACTTGCCTATACTCCCTTGGCAGAGCTAGGCTGTCAACTTTCCTGCTTCCAAGTTTTGTCCTTTTCGGACAGCGTTCTGTTTACAGTTGAAGCAAGGGCTTTCTCTTGTGCAGTGACAAACTTGCCACTAATGTAGCCATCTCCAGATGGAGATTCTTCGATGCTCATCATCTACTTGGAGTAGAATGGGAGGTGCTGTCAGGATCTGATATGTCTCAATATCAAAAAATCTTAAATTAAGAGAACATCTTTGAATGCCATAATCTATAGATCTCTTGAGGTTTTTGAGACCACCTATATACCTCTGTATATTTGGATATATAAATGTTATTTGTCTCTTAGCATATTTGATTTCTGATTAACTTAGAAAACATTTGTGATACATTACACTAGTACCTAACAAAATTACATGTTTGAATGACTATTTGTTTGCATTTCTTAATTATCCTAAACAGTTTATGACAGTTGCCATCAAAAGGCCAAAACATTACACTGAATTTTTAAGCAATTTTAAGCATTTTAAGGCACAATACCTTAAAAAGAGTTATTGTTAATTTTGTATCAATATACAAAGATCAATACCAATGTATCCAAATATAATCTTAATTTTATATCAATATACAAAGATATAAGTGCTTATTCAATAATCTATCCCTTTTTCTTTATTATTCCTATATCATGCCTATATCCCATTTTTTTCAAGTCTTTCTCCCTATATAGGAGATAAAGAAGGATAGAGAAAAGAAAAAGAGAGAAATCCCTGCGTCTAACCTCCTAAATCTTGTTTAACAAGACCATTTAACAACTTGTAACCAATCCTCCTAAATAGCTACAAACATCTATAATTACCAAGGTGTGTAGGGGAAACACCTACCCTACCTTCTAAGAATGGGACATCACTCTCTTAAAATTACTTCCTGCTGATTTGGGATGTAGGAAACCTATTTGGGGGCCCAAATATGAATGGAAAAATGGTTAAGCAAGTTAATAGTAGCATTTGATGTTCAGTCTTTTTGTGCTCAGCTATTTAAATGTCCTAAGAAGTTTGTAGTCAGAAGATGAACTTTGGGTGGGAAAGTTCAGGGCTTTCCTGAAGTCCTGTCTGAAACAGTCTGTGGGGCTGAACCATCTTAGTGAGCCATTTTGAGTTGTTCTGGTTGTAGATTTTTGAGGAAACAGCTATTGAGGCAGTCTGCGAGGCTGGATCATCTTGTCTTTTTTGATGTCCGTTTTCTTCAGAAGTTTCATTTGTTCAGTTGTCCGTGGACTTCTTGGATGCTTTTAATCTCCTGGAAAGATAAGAATAGAGCCCTGCCCTAATAATCCTAACTCTGGGGTGCTACTTTTTTGGCAGGTAACATCTTTCCTAGACTAAATTGTTTTTTTTTTTTTTTTGACATTATAAAGAAGTATTATCGCCGGGCGGTGGTGGCGCACGCCTTTAATCCCAGCACTTGGGAGGCAGAGGCAGGCGGATCTTTGTGAGTTCGAGGCCAGCCTGGTCTACAAAGTGAGTCCAGGACAGCCAAGGATACACAGAGAAACCCTGTCTCGAAAAAACCAAAAAACCAAAAAAAAAAAAAAAGTATTATCTTTCAGTTTTGGAACTAAACATACCTTTAAGTGTATATATTTTGAGATTACAAAGGACAATACATTGTGAATTTCAGCATGTCTTTTGTGAGCAGCTTTTAAACTTAAATCATTGTAAATCCTATATGCCTGCCTCTGCTTCCCAAGTGGTAGGATCAAAGGCATGTGCTTACCAATTGTTGGGATTAAAGGTGTGTACCATCAACCCTGGAATTAAATTTTTCTCTATTTGGAACTTGCTCTGTGTCAGGCTGGCCTTGAACTCAGAGATCTGCATGTTTCTGTCTCCATTGTGTTGGGATTAAAGGTGTATGCTTCTCAAGTGTTGAGATTAAAAGTGTGAATCATCACCACCCTGTTCATTGTAACACTAGAATTTAAAAGACAAGTGACCCACTGTCTGCTGGAATTAAATGCATGGGCTAACCCTGCCCTTCTCAAATATTTTATCTTACCTCCAAATTCCTTCACTTCTTAGAGATTTAGAAAACCAGTTTGAACTGTAGTAACCCTTAATTTATTTACAACAGTTTAAATCTCTTGACTGCCTTTTAAAATAACAAACAAGGAAAATATAATTTATATATAGGAAACAAACTTATAAGCTGATATCCAAGAGTATGTGAGCTATGTGGCAACATGCAGTATAGCATTCTAACCTGGCATTGTACAAAACTTAAGTCCAAGTGGATCAAAGACCTTAACATAAGGCCTGTCACCCTAAAGCTACTAGAAGAAAAAGTGGGAAAAACCCTCGAACTCATTGGCACAGGTGACAACTTCATTAACAGAACACCAACAGCTCAGGACCTAAGACCAACAATCAATAAATGGGACCTCATGAACTGAAAAGCTTCTGTAAGGCAAAAGATACTGTCATTCGAACAAAATGGCAGCCTACATTGGGAAAAAAATCTTCACCAACCCCACATCTGACAGAGGGCTAATATCCAAAATCTACAAAGAACTCCAGAAATTAAATGCCAAGAAACCAAATAATACAATCAAAAAATGGGGAACAGAGTTAAACAGAGAATTCACAAAGGAGGAATCCCTAATGGCCGAGAGACATTTGAAGAAGTGCTCAGCATCCTTAATCATCAGAGAAATGTAACTCAAGACAACTCTGAGATTTCATCTCACACCTGTCAGAATGGCTAAGATCAAAAGATCAAATGACAGCACATGTTGACGAGGGTGTGGAGAAAGGGGAACCATCCTCCATTGCTGGTGGGAGTGCAGGCATGTGCAACCACTATGGAGGTCAGTCTGGCAATATCTTACAAAACGTGGAATAGCTCTGCCTCAGGACCCAGCCATACCACTTCTGGGTATACACCCAAATGATTCCTCACTGAATCACAAGGAAGTTTCCTCATCTATGTTCATAGCAGCCTCAATTGTAATAGCTAGAAATTGGAAACAACCCAGATGTCCCTCAACTGAAGAATGGACTAAAAAACTGTGGTACATCTACACAATGGAATACTACTCAGCTATCAGAAACAACAAAATCATGCAATTTGCAGCCAAATGGATGGAACTAGAGAAGGTCATCCTGAGCTAACCCAGACCCAGAAGGATGCACATGGCATCTACTCACTTATAGTCGGATTTTAGCCATAAAGTACAGGATAACTCTACTACAATGAATGCATCAAAAGGAACATGAACATAGACTTTTTTCCTGTCAGTGAGACATTTTGCCCTAGTGGTGCTGCCTTATATGTCCCAGGGTATGAGGAGGCTGTTGGCCCTCATATGACTGCTGAACTGGGGTAGGGGACTGTTATGTGGGGACACTCCACTCCAGAGGAGTGGGATGGAAGGGATAGTGGGTAGAGGGTGGGAGGGCGGGACTTTGGGGTGGAAAGAGGACACTATGATGGAGATGTAACCCGAAGTAATAAATAAATTAATTTTTTAAAAAAGACCATTTTTCCTTTCATGCTAGTAAAGGCAAGTATGCCTTTAGTAAATTATCATTTTTATCTTTTTTATGCTTAGTTACTCTATTTAAAAAATATTAATTTGTTTTTCCTATTACCTCTGGAATGTAGTCTCCTCCCTTCTCCCCACCCAGTCCATCCCTCCCTCACTCGTCTCTCATATTCCTCTTCTCAGTCCTCTCCTTCTCCTCAGATGAGGGCCCCACATATTATACTCCCTCAGTTCATCAGTCATGTGAGGGTCAAGAGCTTCTTCTTGTATTGGGGCTTGATATGGCACCCAATCTAGGGTAAGGTGTTCCACCAACCTCCAATAGGTTCCATGACTAGTGGAACTCACTGGAACTCACTGGGTTGAGTTTTTCCTAGGAGACTTATGCTAGGTTCCTATGGGTTTGGGTCTGTGGGGTATAGGATGGTTGTCCTGGGCTATATGGTTAATATCCACTTAGAAGAGAATACATATCATGTCTTTCTGAGACTGAGTCAGCTTAGGATGAGATTTTTTAGATCCATCCATTTGGTTTCGAATTGCATGATTTTCTTGTTTCTGTGGAGATCAAGGGGATACAAATTGGAAGCAAAGGAGTCAAACTATTCCTATTTGCAGACGAAATGATAGTATACATAAGCGACACCAAAAATTCCATCAGAGAACTCTTACAGCTGACAAGCACCTTCAGCAAGGTGGCTGGATACAAAATTAATTCAAAAATATCAGAAGCCCTTCTTTATACAACAAACAAATGGGCTGAGAAAGAAGTAAGGGAAACATCCCCTTCACAATAGCCCCAAACAATAAAAAACACCTGGGGGTAACTCTAACCAAGCAAGTAAAGGACCTGTACAACAAGAACTTTAAGCCCCTGAAGAAAGAAATTGAAGAGGACATCAGAAGATGGAAAGATCTCCCATGCTCATGGATAGGTAGGATCAACATAATAAAAATGGCCATCCTACCTAAAGCAATATATAGATTCAAGGCAATTCCTATCAAAATAGCACAATTCTTTATAGACCTGGAAAAAGCTATTCTCAATTTCATATGGAACAACAACAACAAACCCCAGAATAGCTAAGTCAATCCTGTACAATAAAAAAACTTCTGGAGATATCACCATCCCAGATTTCAAGCTGTACTACAGAGCAATAGTAGTAAAAACAGCATGGTACTGGTATAGAAACAGACCAGTAGATCAATGGAATTGAATTGAAGACCCAGAAATGGACCCACACACTTATGGCCACCTAATTTTTGACAAAGAAGCCAAAACCACACAATGGAAAAAGGACAGCATCTTCAACAAATGGAGCTGTGTAGTATTTCATTGTGTAAATATACTGCAGTTTTTGATCCATTCTTCCGTTGAAGGACATCTGGGTTAGTTCCAGTTTCTGGCTATTACAAATAGAGCTGTTATGAACCTTGATGAGGCAATGTCCTGTGTTTGGTGAAGAATCTTTTGGATATATTCCCAGGGGTGGTATGCCTGGGTCTTGAGGTAGAACTATTTCCAAGTTTTTAAGATATCACCAGATTGATTTCCAAAGTGATTGTACAACTTTGCCTACCCACCAGCAATGGAGACATGTTCCTCTTTCTGCACATTGTCACCAGCATGTTGTATCATTTGAGTTTTTGATCTTAGCCATTCTGACAGGTGTGAGATGGAATCTCAGAGTTGTTTTGAGCTGCATTTACCTGATGACCAAAGATGTTAAATATTTCTTCAAGTACTTCTCGGCTTTTAGAGATTTCTCTTTTGTGAATTCTCGGTTTAGCTCTATACCCCAATTGGGTTATTTGATTTTTTTGCTGTTTAGTTTCTTAAGTTCTTTATATATTTTGGATATTAGCCCTCTGTTGTATGTAGAGTTTGTGAAGATCTTTTTCCAATCTATATGCTGCTGTTTTGTTCTGATGACAATGTTCTTTGCCTTAGAGAACCTTTTCAATTTCATGAAGTTCCATTTATTAATTGTTGTCTTGGAATCTGAGATATTTATGTTCTCTTCAGGAAGTTGTCCAATGTGCCAATGAGTTCCAGCCTTTTCCCCACTTTCTCTTCTATTAAATTTAATGTGTCCGGTTTTAGGTTGAGGCCTTTGATCGACTTAGACTTAAGTTTTGTGCAGGGTGATAAGTATGGATCTATTCATATTCTTCTATATTTTGACTTCCAATTACACCAGCACCATTTTTGAAGATGCTGTCCTTTTCCCAATGTATGGTTTTTGGCTTCTTTGTCAAAAATTAAGTGACCGTAGGTAAGTGGGTCTATTTCTGGGTCTTCCATTTGATTCCATTGATCAACCATTCTGTTTCTATGTCAGCACCATGCTGTTTTATTACTATTGCTGTGTAGTACAGCTTCAAATCTGGGATGGTGATACCTTCAGATGTTCTGTTATTGTACATTATTGATTTTAATATTCTAGGTTTTTTTTGTTTTTCCATATGAAGTTGAGAATTGTTATTTCAATGTCTATAAAGAATTGTGTTGGTATTTTGATAGGAATTCCCTTGAAACTGCATGTTTCTTTTGGTAAGATGGACATTTTTATTATGTTGATCCTACCTATAAATGAGCATGGAGAACTTTCCATCTTCTGATATCTTCTTCAATTTCTTTCTTCAGGGATTTGAAGTACTTGTTGTACAGGTCTTTTACTTTCTTGGTTAGAGTGACCCCCAGGTATTTTATATTATTTGTGACTATTGTGAAGGGTGCTGATTCCCTAATTTCTTTCTCTGCCCATATATCTTTTGTGTAAAGAAGGGCTACTGATTTTTTGAACTAATTTTGTATCCAGCTACCTTGCTGAATGAGTTTAACAGCTTGCAGGAGTTCTCTGGTGAAATTTTTGGAATCACTGATGTATACTATCATATACATAAGTAAATAGAGATACTTTAACTTATTCTTGTCCAATTTGTATCCCTTGATCTCCTTTAGCTATCTTATGGCTCTAGCTAAAACTTCAAGTACTATGGTAAGAGATATGGAGAGAGTGGGCAGCCTTGCCTTGTCCCTGATTTTAGAGGAAATGATTTAAGTTTCTCTACATTTATTTTGATGTTGGCTATTTGTTTGTAAATTGCCTTTAGTATGTTTAAGTGTGGTCCTTGTATGCCTCATCTCTCCAAGTTTTAACATGAAGGGGTGTTGGATTTTGTCAAATGCTTTTTCCACATCCAATGAGATAATCATGTTTTTTTTTTTCTTTCAGCTTGTTTATGTGGTGGTTTACATTGATGGATTTTGGTATGTTGAACCACCCCTGCATCCCTGGGATGAAGCCTACTTGATCACGGTATATGATATTTTTGGTGTGATCTTTGATCCGGTTTGCAAGTATTTTATTGAGTATTTTTGCATCCATGATCATAAGGGAAATTGGTCTGAAATTTTCTTTCTTCATTGGGTCTTTGTGAGGTTTAGGTATCAGGGTGACTGTGGCCACATAGAATGACTTTGGCAGTGTTCCTTCTGTTTCTATGTTGTGGAAGAGATTGAAGAATATTGGTGTTATCTCTTTTTTTAAGGTCTGGTAGAATTCTGAGCTGAAACCACCTGGGCCTGGGCTTTTTTCTCTGGAAGGCTTCTAATGACTTCTTCTATTTCCTTAAGGGCTATAGGACTGTTTAATTTGTTTATCTGTTCTGATTTAACCTTGGTAGATGGCATTTTTCAAGAAAATTGTCCATTTTGTTTAGGTTATCCAATTTTGTGGAGTACAAGTTTTTGAAGTGGGACCTAATGATTCTTTGGATTTCCTCAGTGTCTGTTGTTATTTTCCCCTTTTCTTTTCTGATTTTGTTGATTTGAATATTTTCCCTCAGCCTTTTAGTTACTTTGACTAAGGTTTTGTCTATTTTGTTGATTTTCTCAAAGAATCAACTCTTGGTTTCATTGATTCTTTGTATTGTTCTTTTTGTTTCTAAGTTGTTGATTTCAGCCCTGAGTTTGATAATTTCCTTCTATCTGCTTCTCTTCAGAGTGTCTGCTTCTTTTTGTTCTAGCTCTTTCAAGTTTTCGGTTGCTAGAATGGGAACTCTCCAATTTCTTTTTGAAGGCACATTGTGCTATCAACTTTCCTCTTTGCACTGCTTTCGATGTGCCCTGTAAGTTTGGATATGTTGTGCCTTCATTTTCATTGAATTCTAAGAAGATTTTAATTACTTTTTTAAAAATTATTTCTTCATTGACCCAGAGGTCATTGAGGAGAGAGTTGTTCAGTTTCCATGAGTCTGCAGGCTTTCTGTTGTTTTTGTTATTGTTGAATTCTAGCTTTATTCCATGATGGTCTGATAAATTACAAGGGATTATTTCAATTTTCTTGTACCTGTTGAGGCATGCTTTGTAACCAACTCTATAGTTAGGAGAAGGTTCCATGAGGTGCTGAGAAGAAAGTATATTCTTTTGTGTTTGGATGAAATGATCTGTAGAGATCAGTTATGTCCATTTGATTCAGAGTGTCTGTCAGGTTCATTATTTCTCTTTTTGATTTCTGCCTCGTTGATCTGTCCAGTGGTGAGATTGGTATGTTGATGTCTCCCACTATTAGTGTGTGGAGTTCAATGTGGGATTTGAGCTTTAGTAGCATTTCTCTAACAATTGTGGGTGCCCTTAGATTAGGGGCATAGATGTTCAATATTGAGATGTCATCTTGGTGGATTTTACCTTGATGAGTATGAAGTGTTCTTCCTCATCTCTTTTGATTAACATTGGTTGAAACTCTATTTTATTGGATACTAGAATGGTTACTCCACCTTGCTTCTTGGGTCCATTTGCTTGCTATATCTTTTCCCAGCCCTTTACTTTGAGGTAATCCCTATCTTTTTTGCTGAGGTGTGCTTCTTGTAAGCAGCAGAATGTGCAATTCTTTTTCACATTCTTTCTGCTAGCTTGCATCTTTTTATTGGAGATTTGAGTCTATTGATACTGAGCAATATTAATGACCAGTGATTGTTACTTTCTGTCATCTTGATGTTCGTAGAAATAATGTGTGAGTGAGCTTCCCTTTGGGGTTGCTGCCATTGAATTATTTTTTTCCTGTGTTTTCTTGTGTATAGTTAACCTCTTTGGGTTGGAGTTTTCCTTCTAATATCTTCTGTAGAGGAGGACTTGTGCATAGATCCTGTTTGAATTTAGTTTTGTCATGGAATATGTTGTTTTCTATATGTTGATTGACAGTTTTGCTAGAAATAGTATTGTGGCCTGGCATTTGTGGTTTTTTTAGGGTCTGCAAGATGCCTATCCATGCACTTCTGGTTTTTAATATCTCTGACGAAAGTCAGGTATGATTCTGATATGTTTGTCATTATATGCTACTTGGCCCTTTTCCCAAGTAGCTTTTATTATTCTTTCTTTGTTCTGTACATTTAGTGTTTTGATTATTATGTGGCAGGAGGACTTTCTTTTCTGGTCTAATCTATTTGGAGTTCTATAGGCTTCTTGTATAGTTATAGGCATCTCTTTCTTTTTTTTTTAAGGTTTATTTATTACTTCAAGTTACATCTCCATCACAGTCCTCTCCCTCCACCCCTCCCAGCCACACCCTACCACCCTCTCACCCTTCCCCCAGAATGCATAATTCTTTTTTTTCAGTCCAACAAATGGTTCTTTCTCTTATAACAATAAATACAGTACAAAACAACTGAAATAATTAGGCCACAATTATGAAAATTATATGGCTTAGCATACATTCCCAATGTCCAGTCCATATGTATTTGGCCCCTGACTTTACCATTCTACTATCTAACCATCTCCATGAGTTTAAAGTTCTATATCTAACTCAGCTTTCATACTAACTTGCCTCACAATTTTAAAAACATCTTCTTAGATCCAGAACGCCCTCTTGATTCCTAAACAACTCAAAATTTAACTATGAGACTCTAGCTATCTATTCTTCAACCATCTCAGAGACCTGAGAGGGATAAATATATCTGATTATATAGGAAGTGCAGGGCCTGCAGCTTCCAAAACTAAGAAGTAACATACCCGTGGCTGCCTCGACAGTTCCCATTTTCTCTCCATACATTACAGCATCAATCTTCAGCTGTTTGGCCCCATTTCTCTGACAGACATTGATTGTAGAACAGGAATTATGAAGGACTTACCTACCCTGTCTTGGCAGAGCTAGGCTGTCGACTTACCTGCTTCCAAGTTTTGTCCTTTTTGGACAGCAGTCTGTCTACAGTTGAAGCATGGGGCTTTTTTTTTTTTTTTTTTTTTTTTTTTTTTTTTT
>CAJQZJ010034102.1:526159-544122 GCA_907164525.1 Lophiomys imhausi | reverse complement strand
CTAACCTGGGGCAATTACCTTTTTTTTGGGGGGGGGGGCATGTCAGGTAATATTTTTCCTGGAGCATATTTGTTTTTTTGACAATATATAAAGTATTATCTTTCAATCTGGATTAAAGAAGAATTTATTTTGTTATTTTGGAGATAAACAAACGTTTAGTGTATATATTTTGAGATCTCAAAGGACAATTTGTTTACATTGAGCATGCCTTTTGTATGTAGCTTTTAAACTTAAATCCTTCCAGATCCTATGTGCCTGTCTCTGCATACTAAGTATTGGGATCAAGACCTGTGGTTCCCAACTGAAGGGATTAAAGATGTGCTGCCCCGCCCTTGGATCAAAGTTTTTCTCTATTTAGAGCTTGTTTTGTATCAGGCTGACCTTGAGCTCTGGCATCTGCCTGTTTCTGTCTCTAGTGTGTTGGGATTAAGGGTGTAATCTTCTTGAATGATGGGATTAAGGGTATGCACCATCACCACCCTGTTCCTTGTAACTCTAGAATTTATAAGACAAGTAACTCTATAGTGCTCTTCCTGTCTCTGCTGAAGTTAAAGGTATGGGCTAACCCCATGCATTTCATGTATTTTTACCATGGCTCTAAGTTTTTTCAACTCGTGGTGGTTTATAAAACCAGGTTGAATCCTTAATCATCAGAGAAATGCAACTCAAGACAACCCTGAGATCCCACCTAACACCTGTTAGAATGGCTAAAATAAAGAGCTCAAATGATAGCGCAGGCTGGCGAGGGTGTGGAGAAAGGGGACCCTACTCCATTGCTGGTGGGAGTGCAGGCTTGTGCAACCACTATGGAGGTCTGTCTGGTGATATCTTAGAAATCTAGGAATAACCTTGCCTCAGGACCCAGCCATACCACTTCTGGGTATACACCCAAAGGGCCTCTCACGGAGACATAGGGAAGTCTCCTCATCTATGTTCATAGCAGCCTTATTTGTAATAGCTAGATATTGGAAACAACCCAGATGTCCCTCAACTGCAGAATGGATTAAAAAATTATGGTATATCTATACAATGGAATATTACTCAGCTATAAGAAACAATGAAATCATGCAATTTGCAACCAAATGGATGGATCTAGAGAAGCTCATCCTGAGTGAGCTAACCCAGTCTCAGAAGGATGCACATGGCATCTATTCACTTATAGTAGGATTTTAACTATATCGTACAGGATATCTGTACTACAACCAACACATCAAAAGGAACAAGGACATAATTTTTTTTATCTTTTTCTTTTTCCTTCTTTTTTTCTCTTTTCTTTTTCCTTTTCCCTTCTCTTTTTCCTCTCTTTTTTTTGTTGATATTCTTTGTTTTTGTGGGTTTGTGTGTTTGTTGGTCTTTTTTTTAGTATTCCCCCAGTAGCAATGAGACACCATTCACTGGCAGTACTGCCTCGTAGGCCCCCGGTGAATGAAGAGGCTCTTGGCCCTCATATGACTCCTGATCTGTGGTGAGAGAATGTTAGGCAGGGACACTCCACCCCAGAGGAACAAGACTGAAGGGTCAGGGGGTAGAGCATGGGAGGGTGGGGCTGGGAAGAGGGAAAAGAGGACAATATGATAAGGATGTAACCTGAAGCAACAAACAAATAAATTTATTAACAAAAAAAAAAAAAAGAAGGCAGGGGGCAGGGCTGAAACACTGTGAATGGAACAGAGGATACAGCCATTTGGCCTGGTTTTGCAGACCTCCAGGTGTAGAGAAGACGTGGAGTTAAGGTAAAATACAAGAGAATTGTGGTATTGGCCCATGCCTTTGACTTCAGCGGAGACAGGGGGGGAGGGGCACCGTAGAGTTGGTGGTCTTATGCATTCTGGAGTCATACGGAGCAGGGTGGTGAGGGTGCATACTCTTGGTCCCACCATTCAAGAAGAGTACACCCTTGGTCCCAGCTCCCAGCACACTGGAGACAGAAACGGGCAGATCCCGGAGCTCAGGGTCAGCCTGATGCAGGGCAAACTCTAAATAGAGAAAGACTTCGATCCAGGAGTGGTGGAACACATCTTTGATCCCTTCAGATGGGAAACACAGGTCCCTGATCCCAATAATTAGAGTTCAGAGACACACACATGGGACTTGGAGGGACCTAGGTTTGGAGGCTACTTACAAAAGGCCTTCTTGATGCAGGCAGATTGTCCTTTGGGATCTCAAAATATATACACTAGAGCTGGTTTAGCTCCAAGGTGACAGAATGATTTCTTCTTTAACCCGGATTGAAAGATAATGCTTTGTATGATGTCAGAAGGCCATATTTGCATAAGGAGAAGTACTACCTAGCCCCCTTCATCCCCCCCCCAGAGAAAAAAAAAGAGGGCAATTATCCTAGGGTTGGGATTGGGGCAGGGCTCTTTTCTTATCGTTCCAGGAGAATCGAAGCTTCCATTAGGGGAGCCCGGGGATGGCTGGACAGCGGAATCCTCAGCAGAAAGCAGAATCAGGCACCAAGGAGGACGAGTGATCCAATTGATTCTGCCTGGCAGACTTCCTCAATAGCTGTCTCCATCGGGGGCCTGCAACCACCACGGCAATCCAATGTCACTGGGACCGTTCAGCTCTACACAATGCCCCGACAGGAACCTCAGTGAAACCTGCAAGATCAGCTTCTGCCTACAAACCCCTTAGGTAATCTAAACAGCTGAGAACAGAAGGACTGAACATAAAAGGAGTGTAGTAACATTTTTAATCATTTTTCCCATTTGGGTTGGGACTCCAAACAGGTCTACTACGACCCAAATGAGCAGGAAGTCACTTTAAGAGAGTGATGTCCCATGCTCTGAGGGAGGGGAAGGTGTTTCTCCGCCCTTCTTTTTGGTTATTTGAAGGATAAAAGAAAACTCTGCTATGTAGGGGAAGAGACTACAAGCTGATAAATGGTCCTGTCTTAATGGGTTTTGGAGGTTAGCCCCAGGGAATTCCTACTTTTCCTTTTCTGTATCCTTCTTCCTCTCCTATGTAGGAGTGCATGGGCTTGAGAAAAATGAGATATAGACATAGCACAGGAAGGTCCAAGAAGAAGGGGCAGATTATTGAATATGCCCTTATACCTTTGTATATTGATACAAAATTAGTAGTTTATTTGGTTAAAGTGGTATTGACCATTGTTTATTGTGCAAAAATAAGATTGTATTGGATTACATCGGTATTGATCTTTGTATATTGACACAAAATTAAGATTATAGTTGGCCACAATGGTATTGACCTTTGCATATGGACGTAATATTAAGATTATATTGGGCTCATAGGCATTGATCTTGGTATATTGATACATAATTAAGAGTATATTTAACCACAATTGAATAGATCTTTGTATATTGATACAAATTTAAAGGTAATGCTTCCCAATGGTATCATACCTAGAGATACTTAAAAATAAAATGTGAAGCTCTGGCCTCTTGATACCAACCATCTAAAACGGTCTAGGATAGTTAAAACAAACTCCTAGTCATGCAAACATGTCACTTTGTTAGCTACTATGACAGTCTATCACAGATATTCTCTATACTACCCAGTAATCAAGTTGCTAAGAGACAAGCAACATTTGCTTATCTAAATACAAGAGATGGATAGGGCATCTTCAAAAACCCCTAGAGATCTGCAGAATATGGCATTCAAAGATGTTATCTTAAATCAAGATTTTTTTTGATATCGAGACATATCAGCGCCTGACAGCACCCCCTATTCTACTCCAAGTAGAAGATAAGCATCGAAGAACCTCCACTGTAAGATGGTTGAATTAGTGGCAAGCCTTTCTCTTGACATGAAAAAACCCCTTGCACCAACTGCAGACAGACTGCTGTCCAAAAAGGACAAAACTTGGTAGCAGGGAAGTCGACAGCCTAACTCTGCCAAGACAGGGTAGGTAAGTCCTTCATAATCCCTGCTCTACAACAAATGTCTGTCAGAGAAACAGGACCCAAAGGCTGAAGATTGATGCTGGAATGTATGGAGAGAAAATGGGAACTGTCCAGGCAGTCATTGGTATGTTCTTTCTTAGTTTTGGAAGCTGCAGGCCCTGTACTTCCTATATAAGCAAATATATTTATCCCTCTCAGGTCTCTGAGGTGGTTGAAGAATAGACAACTAGAGTCTCATAGTTAAATTTTGAACTGTTTAGGAATCAAGAGGGTGTTATAGATCTAAGAAAATACTCTTAAAAGTGTGTTGCAAGATAGTATGAATGTTGAGTCACATATAGACCTTTAAACTCATGGAGTTGGTTAGATAGTAGAATGTTAAAGTCAGGGGCCAAATATGTATAAACTGGACATTGGGAAGGTATACTGGGCCAATTTACTCTCATAAATGTGGCATATTTATATCTATTGTTTTGTATAATACTTACTGTTATAAGAGAAGGAACCATGTGTTGGACTGAAAGGGGAAACTTCTGGGGGGAAGAGGGTGGAAGGGTGGGATAGGAAGAGGGAATGGGGAGGGGTTTGTTACTGAGATGTAACTTGAAGAAAAAAAATAAAGTATTTAATAAAAAAAAAAGAGTTAATAAATAAATAAATAAACAAACAAACAAACAAATAAATAAATAAATAAATAAAACCAGGTTGAACAGCTGTAATCTTTAATTTATTTACAGTGTTTTAAACCTGTTTCCTGCTTTTTTTATTTAATAAATTTATTTATTGGTTGCTTCAGATTACATCTCCATTACATTATCCTCTTTCCCCTCTCTAAGCCCCACCCTCCCATCCTCTATCCCCTAACCCTTCCATCTTGCTCCTCTGAAGTGGAGTGACCCCACATAACAGTCCCTCGCCCCAGTTCAGACGTCATATGAGGACCAAGAGCCTCTTCATACACTGGGGGCCTACAAGGCAGGACCACCAGTGAAAAGTGTCTTATTGCTGGGGAGGAAAAATTAAAAAACAGACATACAAACAAACAAACCAACAAAAACTAACAACAACAACAAATGAAAGAAAAAAAAGCCTATGTCCATGTTCACTTTGGTTTGTTGGTTGTAGTACAAATATCCTGTATTATATAGCTAAAATCCTACTATAAGTGAATAGATGCCATGTGCATCCTTCTGAGTCTGGGTTAGCTCACTCAGGATGAGCTTCTCTTGCTATATAGATCATAATCACATTTTTTAAAAATCTAAACTGTGGTACTGTTGAACAGCTCCCTATGGAGTAATGTCAAGCAAAGGCTTTCAAGCCTATTTGAGTGACAGAACAAACATATTAGTGGCATGTAAAAGAATGTATCTTGCAATGTAAATGCAGAGGTTCTATGATGAGCCATGTGCTAAAAATTAGTGCAGAACTCTTATTTTTTAAATATTTTATTTTTTTTCTTCAAGTTACATCTCAGTCACAAATCCCTCTCTATTCCCCCTTCTTATCCCGCCCTTCCACCCTCTTCCCCCCAGCAGCTTCCCCTTTCAGACCAACAGATGGTTCCTTCTCTTATAACAGTAAATACTATACAAAACAACAGATATAAATATGCCACATTTATGAGAGTTAAATGGTCCAGTATACATTCCCAATGTCCAGTTCACACATATTTGGCCCCTGACTTTAACATTCTACTATCTAACCATCTCCATGAGTTTAAAGGTCTATATGTGACTCAACATTCATACTAACTTGCAACACACTTTTAAGAGTATCTTCTTAGATCAATAACACCCTCTTGATTCCTAAACAACTCAAAATTTAACTATGAGACTCTAGCTGTCTATTCTTCAACCACCTCAGAGACCTGAGAGGGATAAATATATCTGCTTATATAGGAAGTACAGGGCCTGCAGCTTCCAAAACTAAGAAATGACATACCAGTGACTGCCTGGACCGTTCCCATTTTCTCTCCATACATTCCTGCATCAGTCTTCAGCCTTTGGGTCCTGTTTCTCTGACAGACATTTGTTGTAGAGCAGGGATTATGAAGGATTTACCTACCCTGTCTTGGCAGAGTTAGGCTGTCGACTTCCCTGCTACCAAGTTTTGTCCTTTTTGGACAGCAGTCTGTCTGCAATTGGTGCAAGGGTTTCTTTCATGCCAAGAGATAGGCTTGCCACTAATTCAACCATCTTACAGTGGAGGTTCTTCGATGCTTATCTTCTACTTGGAATAGAATAAGGGGTGCTGTCAGGCGCTGATATGTCTCGATATCAAAAAAAAGAAAAGAAAATCTTAATTTAAGATAACATCTTTGAATGCCATATTCTGCAGATCTCTTGGGGTGTTTGAAGATGCCCTATCCATCTCTTGTATTTAGATGAGCAAATGTTGCTTGTCTCTTAGCAACTTGATTACTGGGTAGTTTAGAGAATATCTGTGATACACTGTCATAGTAGCTAACAAAGTGACATGTTTGCATGACTAGGAGTTTGTTTTACTTAACTATCCTAGACCGTTTTAGATGGTTGGTATCAAGAGGCCAGAGCTTCACATTTTATTTTTAAGTATCTCTAGGTATGATACCATTAGGAAGCGTTACCTTTAATTTTGTATCAATATACAAAGATCTATTCAATTGTGGTTAAATATACTCTTAATTATGTATCAATATACAAAGATCAATGCCTATGTAGCCCAATACAATCTTAATATTACGTCCATATACAAGGGTCAATACCATTGTGGCCAACTGTAATCTTAATTTTGTATCAATATACAAAGATCAATACCGATGTAATCCAATACAATCTTATTTTTGCACAATAAACAATGTTCAATACCACTTTAGCCTAATAAACTACTAATTTTGTATCAATATACAAAGGTATAAGGGCATATTCAATAATCTGCCCCTTCTTCTTGGACCTTCCTGTGCTATGTCTATATCTCATTTTTCTCAAGCCTATGAACTCCTACATAGGAGAGGAAGAAGGATACAGAAAAGGAAAAGTAGGAAGTCCCTGGGGCTAACCTCCAAAACCCATTAAACAGGACCATTTATCAGCTTGTAATCTCTTCCCTTAAATATCGGAGTTTTCAGTTATCCTTCAAATAACCAAAAAGAAGGGCAGAGAAACACCTTCCCCTCCCTCAGGGCATGGGACATCTCTCTCTTAAAGTGACTTCCTGCTGATTTGGGTCATAGTAGACCTGTTTGGGGCCTGAACTCAAATGAAAAAATGGTTAAAAATGTTACTACAATCCTTTTATGTTCAGTCTTTCTGTTCTCAGCTGTTTAGATGACCTAAGGGGTTTGTAGGCAGAAGCTGATCTTGCAGGCTTCACTGAGGTTCCAGCTGGGGCATTGTGTAGAGCTGAACGGTCCCAGTGACATTGGATTGCCGTGGTGGTTGCAGGCCCCCGATGGAGACAGCTATTGAGGAAGTCTGCCAGGCAGAATCAACTGGGTCACTCGTCCTCCTTGGTGCCTGATTCTGCTCTCTGCTGAGGTTTCCACTGTCCAGCCGTCCCCGGGCTCCCCTAATGGACGCTTCGGTTCTCCTGGAAAGAAAAGAACAGAGCCTTGCCCCAATCACAACTCTGGGACAATTGCCCTTTTTTTTGGGGGGGGTGGGGGGTGCTAGGTAGTACTTCTCCTGAAGCAAATTTGGCCTTCCGACAACATACAAAGCATTATCTTTCAATCCATGTTAAAGAAGAAATCATTCTGTCACCTTTGAGCTAAACCAGCTCCAGTGTATATATTTTGAGATCCCAAAGGACAATCTGCCTGCATCGAAAAGGCCTTTTGTAAGTAGCCTCCAAACCTAGGTCCCTCCAAATCCCATGTGTGTGTCTCTGAACTCTAATTATTGGGATCAGAGACCTGTGTTTCCCATCTGAAGGGATCAAAGATGTGTTCCACCACTCCTGGATCGAAGTCTTTCTCTATTTAGTTTGCCCTGCATCAGGCTGACCCTGAGCTCCGGGATCTGCCCGTTTCTGTCTCCAGTGTGCTGGGAGCTGGGACCAAGGGTGTACTCTTCTTGAATCGTGCGACCAAGAGTATGCATCCTCACCACCCCGCTCCGTATGACTCCAGAACACATAAGACCACCAACTTTATGGTGCTCCCTTCGTCTCCGCTGAAGTCAAAGGCATGGGCCAACACCACAATTCTCTTGTATTTTACCTTAGCTCCACGTCTTCTCGACACCTGGAGGTCTGCAAAACCAGGCTGAATGACTGTATCCTCTATTCCATTCACAGTGTTTCAGCCCTGCCACTTGCCCCCCCCCTTTTTTTTAGTTAATAAATTTATTTGTTTGTTGCTTCAGGTTACATCCTTATCATATTGTCCTCTTTTCCCTCTTCCCAGCCCCACCCTCCCATGCTCTACCCCCTGACCCTTTAGTCTTGTTCCTCTGGGGTGGAGTGTCCCTGCCTAACAGTCTCTCACCACAGATCAGGAGTCATATGAGGGCCAAGAGCCTCTTCATTCACCGGGGGCCTACGAGGCAGTACTGCCAGTGAAAGGTGTCTCCTTGGTACTGGGGGAATACTAAAAAAAGACCAACAAACACACACACACACAAAAACAAAGAATATCAACAAAAAAAGAGAGGAAAAAGAGAAGGGAAAAGGAAAAAGAAAAAAGAAAAAAGAAGGAAAAAGAAAAAGATAAAAAAAATTTATGTCCATGTTCCTTTTGGTGTGTTGGTTGTAGTACAGATATCCTGTACGATATAGCTAAAATCCTACTATAAGTGAATAGATGCCATGTGCATCCTTCTGAGACTGAGTTAGCTCACTCAGGATGAGCTTCTCTAGATCCATCCATTTGGTTGCAAATTGCGTGATTTCATTGTTTCTTATAGCTGAGTAATATTCCATTGTATAGATGTACCACAATTTTTTAATCCATTCTTCAGTTGAGGGGCATCTGGGTTGTTTCCAGTTTCTAGCTATTACAAATAAGGCTGCTATGAACATAGATGAGGAAACTGCCTTATGATTCTGTGAGGAGTCATTTGGGTGTATACCCAGAAGTGGTAGGGCTGGGTCCTGAGGTAAAGCTATTCCAAGATTTCTAAGATATCGCCATACTGACCTCCATAGTGGTTGCACAAGCCTGCACTCCCACCAGCAATGGAGAAGGGTTCCCCATTCTCTACACCCTGGCCAGCATGTGCTGTCATTTGAGCTTTTGATCTTAGCCATTCTGACAGGTGTGAGATGGAATCACTGTGTCATCTTGAGTTGCATTTCTCTGATGATTAACGATGTTGAGCATTTCCTCAGGTGTGTCTCGGCCATTAGGCATTCCTCCTTTGTGAATTCTCTATTTAGATCTGTCCCCATTTTTTGATTGGATTATTTGGTTTCTTGGCGTTTAATTTCTTTAGTTCTTTGTAGATTTTGGATATTAGCCCTCTGTCAGATGTGGGGTTGGTGAAGATTTTCTCCCAGTCTGTAGGCTTCTGTTCTGTTTGAATGACAGTGTCTTTTGCCTTACAGAAGCTTTTCAGTTTCATGAGGTCCCATTTATTGATTGTTGGTCTCAGGTCCTGAGCTGTTGGTGTTCTGTTCAGGAAGTTGTCACCTGTGCCAATGAGTTCAAGGATTTTTCCCACTTTTTCTTCTAGTAGCTTTAGGGTGACAGGCTTTACGTTAAGGTCTTTAATCCACTTGGATTTAAGTTTTGTTCAAGGTGATAAGTATGGGTCTAATTTCATTCTTTTACAGGTGGACATCCAGTTGGACCAACACCAGATAATCTGGTTGACTCTGTATTGTCTGGTTATTTCTGATGGCAGTTGGCCTTGATGCTCAGGACAACTCCCTGTTCTGGAGGATGGGTGATCCTGAGATCCTGATGTCCACTTCTGGGTGAGGGGTAGGTTCCTTTAATAGAGATTGGATCTCAGGGAATGATTGCATCCTCATCAGCTGGTTGTGACCCAATTGGACCTATATACAGGTGATTGGAATGGTAAGGGGGGACTCTCCTGTGAGGTCATGAGACCTGGTGGGTCTCCTCAGGAAGGTAGGTCAAGCTGTGGACCAGAGGTCAGACCCGTGTGCCCCTTGGGCCTGGTTTCTCCCCTCACCTCACAGTCATTCTGGTTCAGCATCTAGGCTGACCGTACAGGCAGGGAGCTCTACCCACCATGGGTCCCAGTGTCAGTGAGCCTGTTGCTACTGCCTCAAGAGCTCCAGTGCTTGGGTGAGTAACCTTCCCCAATGTTTGTGGGGGAAACACTGTAGCTAGCTATCTTTGCAGTTAGTCTTGGATCCTGTTGCTTTGTGGCAGATGAATTTGGGCTCTGCCACTCAGCTAAAGTGCATACTGTGTTACCAATGTCGCAAATTCCAGAAAGAAAACCTGACTTACCTTTGCTCTTGTGGTCTGGATGTTCTTCCTGTTTGGGTGGTGGACAGGTCTGTATGAAGGCTGGATCTCAGGGAGATAGGCAAAGCTTGCTGATCTGTGGCTAGAGCTGTGGGCTGGATCTGCTTGTGGGCTGGATCCACTCTTGCCTGCGCTCCTATCCAGACAGGTGACCAAGCTGTCTGATCTCAGGGTGGTGTTCCTGGGGCCTTCATGAGCTGTTTTGCCTGGTGACAAGTCTCAGTGTCACTGTGAAAATACATACACTGTGTTTCATGGTCAGCTATGGGACCTCATGTTCACTCCACAGTGACTAATCTCATTCATCCACTATTTAGATACCATGCTCTATGGATAGCGCTATCTTGGATCTTCAAACTTTAAGTTTTTAAATTATTATTATTATTATAATAATTATTATTATTATTTTGCCACTAGGTTATTTCAATTAGCATAAAGTATCCTAGACTCGTCCATGATGTAGCATGTGCCAGAATTCCAGTCCTCTTTAAGACTGAATAACATACATATAAAATTTTAATTAGTTGTCTATCTACTGCTCATTATTTGGGTTGTGTGTACATTTTAACTTCTGTGAATAATGATATGAACAAATTCCACTTGAAGGTACTGCTGTTAGTATTTTGGGTATGTATCCAGAAGTAGGATTGTTAGACAATATCATTACATCGTTACATTGTTAAATTCTGGAAGAGCAGCCATACTGTTTTCCAAAGAGGTAAACTGTTTTACATTTTTGTTAACAGTGTGCAAGAATTCTCTACCACTATCATTTGCTAGTACTCTGACAGAAGTGTTTTTAATGGTCATTGAATATTATCTTATGATAGTTTTAAATTATTTCCATCTTCTTATTGTACTTTTGATTTATGTTTCTATAGCAATTAGTGATGCCAATGATCTTTTAATATGTTTATTAACTATTTGCATAAACTCTTTGAAGAAGTATCTGTTCAAATCTCTTGTACATGTTAGAATAAAATTATTATCACTTTTCATATATTAGGTGAGCTACATTCTTATACGTATGTGTTACAAATACTTTCTCTCATTGTTTGGGTGCCTTTTTATTCTTTTATATTGTTTTTAGATGGATAATTTTTTTACTTTCAAGAAGTTCAGTTTGTCTTTCTTTTGTTCTTGTTGTCTTTTATTTATCTAAGGAGTTATTGACATATCTAGTTTATCAAGTCTCCCCCTAAGTTTTCTTTTAAAGTGTTTTACTTTTTGGCCTTTCAGTTAGTCTTTCATCAATTCAGAGTTCATTTTGTTGTAAGGTATTGGGTAAGTGTCCAGCTTCATTATTTTCTATGTGTGTAGTCAATTCTCCTTGCACCAGTTTTTAAAAGGAGATTTTCTCCACTGAATGGTATTGGCAACCTTGTCAAAATCATCCGTCCTAAGTGTAAAGGTGTCACCTCTGATCTCTCTACTCTAGTCTATTGGTCTATGTCTCATCCTGATGCCAGTAAAATTATTTGATTGTTGTAGTTTTGCAGTAAGTTTTGAAATCATGTATTAATTTACTACCTTTGCTCAATTCTTTTCTAACCTTATTTAAGTCATTAAGAGGTCCTTGAATTCAAATGTTAAGATGAATTTTTCTACTTTTCTCAAAAGCAATATTGAAATTTTGGTAAACATTAGACCAAGCCCATTGTTTACTGAGTAGTACTGACATCTTAAAAATACTAAGTCTCCTGACTTAAGAACATAGGATGTAAATCCATTTATGAATATTTTCTTTGTATTTAGTTTAGTTTAGTTCAGTTCTGTTTTTTTTTGTTTGTTTGTTTGTTTGCCATGCTTTGGGTTTTAATTTTAAAAGTCTTTCACTATCACGGATATTTTTTTCCTTTTTATGCTATTATAAATGGAATTATTTTCATAATTTCCATTTTAGATTGTACATTGTTAGTAAAACATAATTCATTATCTTGTGCTGATTTTGCTACATTGTTAAACTCATTAAGTTACATCATTTTCTTTTAGTGGACTTGTTAGAGCTTTTTTATTATAATATAATCTTTAAAGACATATTTTTATTACTTTTCCTCCAGTTTGGAATTTTCCATTCACTTTTCCTGACTGAATTCTGTCTAGAACTCCAGAACTATGCTTTTATATGTGGTACACCTGCATATTGTTGTTTTGTTCCTTGTGAGTAAAACCACAGAAGTACAACCAGGACAGGAACATGCTAGTTTTACTTTTCTTAATGGTTTCCAGATTCATTCTATGAAGTTGTGAGAAGATATTTTACATGGCAATCAAGGAGCCTGCATGGATCTCTTATATAGGAACTAGGTTCTCTATATACATGCTGTGATTGTTCATCTTGAGGTTTTTGTGTAACTCCTAACAACAATGTGAGTGGGAGTACCTCTGTCTCTTTGCCTACTCTTTGAGACCCTTTTAATCCTACAGTGTTGCCACAGCCAGCCTTGATATAAAGGGTTATGTCAAGTCTTATTGCATTTTTTATGACATGTTCAGGTGATAGCACTGGGAGGCCTGCTATTTTTTTTCCTGAAGGGAAAAGGAAGACAGTAGATCTAGAGGAGAGAAGGTATAGGAGGGCGTTTTAGTCAGGGTTTCTATTACTTTGGTGAAAGCACCATAACCAAAAAGCAAGTTGGGTTGAAAGGGATTATGTAGCCGACACTTCCAGATCATAATCCATCATTGGAGGAAGTTAGGACAGGAACTCAAGCAGGATTAGAACTTGGTGGCAGGAGCTGGTGGCATCATATTTCTATGGAGGGATGCTGATTATGGCTTGTTTTCTACGGTCTTATTGTATTTTGATTGTCAAAAGATGTAAATATTACCGTGTGTGTGTGTGTGTGTGTGTTTATGTTTATTTTGTTGATGTGTTGTACATAAACAATTCATATGATTATTATGGACACATAAGTATATTAGGGAAAATTAATTTTTTATAAAGGAGGGAGAAGTGTGGTAGGATTAGTGATAGCATTTAGCAGCATAGGGATCTTGGAATAGCAAAAGCCTGGACTTTAAGATAAAATATTTACGGCCTATGTGGCATTTCCTTGGGAACCTGCCAAGGTTGGATGAGGTTTTCTGATCATTGGACTTTGGACAGGGGCATACCTTGAGGTGCCTGCCAGGATTCATGGCAACTGGTCGTGTGGTGTGGTATCCAGAACACCTGCTGCTCCTCAGCCCTCTGCAAGGAAAGCTATGGAGGGACACATTTCCCAAGGGCATGACTTGGAAGCACGTGAAAGCTTCTGCTGAAAACCATGCTGCCAATTCATTAGGACAGGTGAAGAGATTTAAGTCAAGATTCACGTGGACATAGGTCACTCCTCCTCCTGCATTACTCACCTTCCTCCTCGTCTGGCAGAGAAACTGGCATCACAGTTGGGAGGAGGATTCACCATCCTGGATCGACCTGTTGTGGGTCTGAGGAAGGATTCTCCCTGGTATTCTGGAGCTTCTAAGCTGGGAGTTGTCTCCCCACAGAGCCCAGAGACATCAGATTGGACGGAGCACTGAAGTGAGATCCTTGCAGGCCTAAAGGATTTGAATGGTGAGCCTAAGAAACTTTTCATCTTGTAAATAATTGGAGTCTAAGACTGTAGAGACAATTATTGCTTGATAAACTGTCTTAAGATCTGATGAATGAAATTCAGATACTTTAAGACTGAAAGATTTGATGAAGGCCATCCATCTGTAAGGATCCACACCCAGAGGAAAATATCCTTATGAGAAACCTTAGGCTAGTGTTAAATGTATGTATTATAAGTATGAGGGTGTTATAGACTAAGTTTTAGAATTTTGGATTTAGGAAATTTATAGGCAATTGTTAGGTAATTGTTAAGTATTAATAAATATATGTTTGATAAATAAAAATTTACTGTTACACCATGGCTTGATCAGCCTGCTTCCTTATAGAATCAAGGAATTCAAGCCCAGGGATGGCACCACCACCATGGTCTGGACTTTCTCACATTAATTACTAATTGAGAAAATGCCTTACTACAGGATTTTATGGAGTCATTTTCTCAGCTGAGGCTCCTTCCTCTCTGATGAGTATAACTTATGTCAAATTGACACACAAAACCAGTCAGTATATCATCCCTCCATGACTTCTGCTTCAACTCCTGCCTCCAGGATTGTGTCCTATTTGAGTTCCTGTTCTTTTTTTCCTTCAATAATGAATGGCAATAGGGAAGTGTTAGCTAAATAAACCACTTTCTCCCCAATTTGCTTTTCCTTCATGGTATTACATCACAGCAATAGAAACCCTAAGTATACAGAAGGAATAGAAGGAGTAGAGGGAGGGAGGGAAGCTGAAGTTGGGGTGTATTGTGTTGAGGGAAGGTCTAATATTGTTTCTGATACATTGAATTCAATGCTGAGATCTGGTGACTGCCCCTTCTGAGGCATTCTCTTGATTGGTTAATAAAAGTCGCTTATGGCCAATTAGCTGGGCAGAAAGAGTATAGGAAGGTGGAACTTCCTCAGATCAGCACAGGAACCCTGGGCACAACAGACACATGCTCTCTCTCCTTTTCTTCCCCCCTGCAGACACATAGACATAACCGTGTCCCCATCTTAAAACCATTGCAGGTTTCCACTCTAAAGTTAACATATCCTTATAATATATTGGTTGATTTAATTCCTCCGTTTTGTTTTGTTTTGTTTTGTTTTGTTTTGTTTTGTTTTTTGTATAACCCAATGTCTCTCAGCTGCAGTGGTACCCTTTTTATCAACATTTAGGAAATTCAAAGTTAGCAATGCATTGTGTAATCTATCCCTGGGATTCTTTAATTCCCCCTTTTGTTTAAAAAGCATCTCTTTTAAGGTACGATTAGCTCTTTCTACAATTGCTTGTCCTGTAGGATTGTGTGGTATACCAGTAATATGCTTTATATGATAATATGCAAAGAATTGCTTCATCTTATTAGATACATATGAAGGAGCATTATCAGTCTTAATTTGTGCAGGTACATCCATAAATGCCATTATTTCTAATAAATGAGCAATAACACAATCAGCTTTTTCAGAACTTAAAGCAGTTGCCCATTGAAACCCTGAGTATGTATCAATGGTATGATGTACGTACCTTTGTTTTCCAAATTCTGCAAAGTGGAAAACATCTATTTGCCAAATTTCATTCTTTTTAGTACCTCTAGGGTTACTACCAGCAGGTAATGGAATTTGGTTATATAGAGAACACGTAGGACATTTTTTAATTATTTCCCTGGCTTGTTGCCAGGTAATAGAGAATTTTTTCGTTAAACCTGAACTGTTAACATGATGTTTATGATGAAATTTTGAGGCTTCCAACACATTTCCTATGAGTAATTGGTCAATTTCCTCATTTCCTTGTGCCAGTGGACCTAGCAAACCTGTATGGTATCGAATATGGGTTATATGTAATGGGTTATTTCTACCTCTGATGACCTGCTGCAATTATATAAATAAATAAGTTAATTCTGTGTTTTCAGGAATAAATTCAGCAGTTTCTATATGCAACACAACCCTTACTGCATATAGAAAGTCAGTAATTATATTAAGAGACTCTGGAAAATCTAATAACACCATAAGGATTGCATACAATTCTGCTTTTTGAACTGAGGTATATGGACTTTTGATTACCTTGCTGATTTTGTCTGTCTTATAACCTGCCATTCCCATCTTGTTAGCATCAGTATAGAAGATTGGTGAATCAGGAATTGGTGTTCACTTTACAATACCAGGAAGAATCCAATTAGTTCTTTTTATAAATTGTATATGTTTGCTTTTTGGAAATTTGTTATTAATTTCTCCCAAATAATTACTGCAAGCTCTTTGCCAATCTTCATTGATTACCCAAAATGACATAATCTCAGCATTGTTAAGAGGCACTACTATTTCAGCCGGGTCCATTCCTGATAATTGACGTAGTCTTATTCTACCTTTTACAATTAACTCAGATATCATTTCTATGTATGTCTTTAATTTTTTACTTTGTTTATGTGGTAAGAAAATCCATTCCATAATACTATCTTCTCGTTGCATAATAAGCCCTGTAGGAGAATGAGTTGATGGTAAAATGACCAAAATACAATCAAGTTGGGGATCAATTTGATCTATGTATGCATCTTGCAATCTTTGTTCTACCAACATTAATTCCTTTTCTGCCTCAGCAGTTAAACATCTTGGACTGTTTAGATTTGAATCCCCTTGTAATGTTTGAAACAAATTACTTAACTCATAAATACTTAAACCAAGGGTGGGCCTTAGCCAATTTATATCTCCCATTAATTTTTGAAAATCATTAAGAGTTTTCAATTGGTCTCTACGGATCTGTACCCTTTGTGATCTTATTCTCTGTTGACTTATTTTATAACCCAAATAGTTGATTGAATCTCCTTTTTGTATTTTTTCAGGAGCAATTTTTAACCCCCATAGTGGTATAATTCTTTGCATTTCCTTAAATAAGTCTCTAAAATAACTACATCAGAATCAGCCAACAAAATATCATCCATATAATGATAGATAATAGATCGAGGAAACTGCTTACACATTATTTCTTTTTCTTTTTTTTTCTTTTTCTTTTTCTTTTTCTTTTTTTTTTTTTTTTTTTTTTGGTTTTTCGAGACAGGGTTTCTCTGTGTAACAGCTCTGGCTGTCCTGGTCTCACTTTTGTAGACCAGGCTGGCCTCGAACTCACAGAGATCCGCCTGCCTCTGCCTCCCAAGTGCTGGAATTAAAGGCGTGAGCCACCACCGCCCAGCATTACACATTATTTCTAATGGTTTTTGTACAAAATATTGACACAGAGTTGGACTATTCAACAATTCCTGTGGAAGCACATTCCAATGATACCTCTTGATTGGTCTGCTGTTATTAAGAGTAGGTACAGAGAAAGCAAACCTTTCCCTATCATTCTTATGCAATGGAATTGAGAAAAAGCAGTCTTTTAAATCAATTACTATTAAAGGCCATGACTTTGGTAATAGAGAAGGTAAAGGCATACCAGGCTGCAAAGGACTCATAGGTTGAATTACTCTATTCACAGCTCTTAAATCTGTTACCATTCTCCATTTAACCGATTTCTTTTTTACCACAAACACAGGAGAATTCCATGGGCTGGTAGACTCTTCTATATGGTGAGCCTCCAGCTGTTCTTTTACCAATTGCTCAAGAGTCTCCAATTTTTCCTTTGTTAGGAGCCATTGTTCTTGCCACACTGGTTTATTTGATAGCCATTTCAAGGGTAGGGCTGTTGGAATTTCAGCAGTGGCCCCTAGTATAAATTTGGAAACTCAATACCTGGGGTGTCCTGTGTTTGGACACTAGACATAGCTTGCAGTTGTTGTTGAGTACTCATATCAATACCTTCCTCAAAAGTATCTATAATCTCAATATCTGGGGTGTCCTGTGTTTGGACACTAGACATAGCTTGCAATTGTTGTTGAGTATGCATATCAATACCTTCCTCAAAAGCATCCATCATTTCATCATTTGTTATTTCTGGCATTGCAGGAATATTTCTTTGAGTACCCCATTGTTGTAAGAGATCCCTTCCCCATAAATTTATGGGTACATCAGCCACATAAGGTCTCAACTTCCTGTTTGCCTAAATGTTGCTGAAAAGGATACCACTGCAGCTAAGAGACATTGGGTTATACAAAAAAAAAAAAAAAAAAAAA
>CAJQZJ010034102.1:513449-526059 GCA_907164525.1 Lophiomys imhausi | reverse complement strand
GGGGGGGAAAAAGGAGAGAGAGCATGTATCTGTGTGTGCCCAGAGTTCCTGTGCTGATCTGAGGAAGTCCTGCCTTTCTCTGTCTTTGCCCAATCTCAGGCCTCAACATTTTATTTAACCAATCAGAGTCAATATAAGTAACAGACAGCAAAAAGGACCAATTAACATTTAGAATGCTTAACACCATCAGTATTGTATGAGAGAAGAATAAATAAAATAATTTCAAAATATTAGCTTTTTTCATTTTGATACTCTGTATGTATTGATAACTTTATTTATTTAAACCTTCAGGCTACTATCATACTATTTCATTTCACAATGAAAGATAAATCCAAAGCATATTTTTCAAAATGGGTCTCTAATGGTGATATATTTCTTGAGGTTTTGTTTATCTGATTTTTAAAATTTATATTTTCATTTTGCTCTCCTTAAAAAAAATCCTTAACAGGAGTAATCTATCTAGACATTCCTAGAATTGGAACCATCCTGCCCCTCACTCTTGAATATTGGGATTATAGGCATATAAAAATGTCCATTTCTCCATTTTATTTTGAAGAGAAGTTTTGTTAGATTTGTAATTTGGAGTTAATATCTCTTCCTCCCACCTCTATTTCTCTCTCATTTATCACTCCTCACAGACTTCAAAGGTTCTGATAAGAAACTTGTGTATACTCTCATTATGAACTGCTTGAATGCCTTTGTCCTTGTTATTCAAAAGCTTGACCATAAAATGTTATATGTGTTTAGCTTTAGGTTTATGTTACTTAGAGTTTTTGAATATTTGTGTTCACATCTATCATCAGATATGGAAAACATTTACTCAAATATCCTCTATACTTCCATAATATGTGTTGATCTGCTTGGTGGTGTACAGCAGTTCTTTTGATGCTGTTTATGCTTTTTTGATAGTTCTTGTTCTTTGAAATTACTTCTACTATCAAATTTCCAGTTTTAAATGCTTGGTCAAATATGTATTTTAAAGACCCTTGGTGAGTTTTTAATTTTGTTTATTGTATTCTTCTGTTCATCTATAGTCTTCTTGGCTTGCTTCACATTTTTTTAGCTTTTTGAGCAACATTAAGGCAATTGATTTAATTTGTTTTTGTGACCCATCTAGATCAGATTTACTTTTCCCCTTGAATAGAATACACTTCCCTTGTGCTTCTGTTGTAGTCGGACATTTTGATTCAGAAGATTTTAACTTTGTTGATCTGAATTTTTTCTTTTTTTTTTTTTAAATTTTAAGTGTTTTTATTTCTTCAAGTTACAACTCAACCACGATCCCCTCCCTACAGCTCCTCCGGTCCCACCCTCCCACTGTCTTCCCCTTCACACCCCCCACTTGCTTCCTTTTTATTTTTTTAAGTTTAAGGCATATCTCCCCCCGCCCCAAACAGGTCTCCCTTTCTGTCCAACAAATGGCTCTTTCTCTTATAACAACAAATACAATACAAAACAACAAAAATAATTAGGCCACAATTATGAAAATTATAAGGCTTAGCATATATTCCCAATGTCCAGTCCATAAGTATTTGGCAATTGACCATAACATTCTACTATGCATCCATCTCCATGAGTTTAAAGTTCTATATCCAGATATTTTTCTCTGCCAAAGATTTTACTGCTTTCATTTCTGCCTTTTTTGCTTTCTGTCAATGGTAGGTTTTCTGTGCCAATAACTGGTTTGAGGTAGAATTTGCAGATCTTAGATCTTTTCTGACCTTGTGTCTTTCCCTGGGCATGCATGGTCATTTTCTAATTTTTTTGCATATATGAACTTGGTTTTGATTGTTTCTGTCTTTAATACCTGGCTCACATATGAGAGTTCTCTGAAATAGTTAAAGATACATTAATATGTCCCAAACATGTGCAGACTCCGTCTGCTATACAGCATAACTACATTGTTTGTACATTGCGTAATTATTATTAATAATCCAGAAGTTATTTAAATACACAGAGGATGTGCATTTTATATGCAACTATGATGACATTTTATATGAGGCCTTGAATGTTTATGGGTTTTGACAAACGTGAGATGTTCTGGAATTTTTTTTCAGTGGTTACCAGGGAATGACTGTATTACAAGTCATTCTTGGTATCCTTGTGTTCTAATAGTGGATTGCATCCAATGCATGGACAAACACTACAAATTATTTTTCATAATTATTTTCATGAAGTATTTTCATCCTAAACTTTGGTTATCTGCTTACCAGATAGATGCCCCAAGACATACCTCATCTGCAACATCCAAACAACTTCTTATATTGATGGTGACCATCAGATGCACATGTTCCCACATTTTGATTTTAAGATCTTTAGACTGAATTTACACATAGCGATGCTTTTCCTTTCTTAGTAATGATGTAAAGCAGATGTACACCAAATTTAATCACAGTGATGCTTTTCTTATTCTTGGTAATGATGTAAAACAGATGTCCACCATCCGATGTGTGGCAGCTTCATATTTTGAGAACCAATTTGCACATTCAAACGTGCCCACAAGAAAATAGCCTTTGATAAAATATTATTGATGGTACTAAACAGAGACAAGTGCCCAAAGTCATGGTGTAGCTCACTGATTGTCAGAAAACAAACACTGTAAAACTACATTGAAATTGTGATGTTACCAGGACCTCAGAGATTGCACTTCTTGCTGCCCTCATCACTCATCATCTGTCTTTCTCTTCCCAAGAACTGCTATAAATCATAAAGTATGTATTTTCTTTTGCAATGAACTTTTTTTTTTTGCTCATTATTACATTGTTAAACTCATTCATTTGCTGATAGCGTGCTCTGATTGGTCAATATATACAATCTATTTATTCTACTGTTGAATATTTATCTTATTTAGAGTTTTGGACTCTAAAATTAGTTTTGAAATGACTAAAATCTTATTGTCATCCCATTCATGTGCATTTATTATGTAACTGTAGCCACTGTAACAATTGATATAAAATATCTTTTACTCTATAATGCCTAGGTGTTTTCTAAAGTTCTTTTAAAGTAGCACTGGAATGAGCAGAATGTTACTGCCTGTCTTTTCCAATTCCTGATACTTGATAATGCAATATTAAGTGTTCTCAGTGAATGTTATCACACTGTGACTTTAATTTACATTTTTATTATTTATGAAATTGAATCACTTTTGTATTTTTTTAAATGTTAGTGATCTCATTTTCTATAAAATACTTATTTAAATAGAATGAGTGTTTTATTGACTTATCTGTTTCTTTCTTGTTCACTTATATCAAGATAGAAACTTGGTTAACAGTAACACTACTGATAAAATTCTAAGCACATTAAAATAAGAAAGACAAACCGAAAGCAGTTACACTTAATAAAGTTTACATGAGCATAGTAGATAATTGTAGAAATACACACATATTCAGATAAGACTTAGAGCAAGAGAAAAGGAAGCAATAAGCAAAATAATGTGATTTGCTGTACTCAGTACTTTACTTGTGAGATCATATCAGCTACTGATTGGCTACAAGTTCTCCTGCTATGTATGATTGGCTTAGACTCTGTTGCTTGGTTACACTGATAAATTCAGTTTAAGAAACTTTTGCTTAGTAAACCAACTTTAGCTATATTACATGTAGAGGCCTCTTTGGGTAACATGTATTTGTCAAAGCATAGAGGATGATACATGCAAAGGCATTGCAGTCTAACAGGCACCACACTTTCTCAAACACTGATATTAGGAATTCACTTGTCGCTGCCCCTAGAGGCATTGCAAATGTGGCTGCTATGTCACATGTGCATCAGTAGGTGGCAGAGTGGAGAGAGGCTATATCTACACTCAGTGTTCTGACCTATGAATATCTGAATGAATAGTAGCCTAACATTCCCGGAAGAAGAAAAAAGAAGCAAGGTGGATACCAACTCCACTTGCACCATGGGGTAACCTGAGATGACTACAACACCAGAACCAGGAGATCTGGCTCAGATGGGGCCACAAGAGCAGAAGAGCTGTCCCTGCCCCTCACATGCCGCAGCACTTGGGAGAGCAGGCCCTGCACCCTGCCAAGATAGCACACTACAGCTGGCCCTGGATATGGGGGGTTAGGGGTGAGCCAGCCCTGAGGGAGTGAGTTTAGGAGAGTCAGTCCTGCCTTTGGTCTGCTATGTGGTGGTGTTGGCTAGGGAGAGGTGCCCTCCTCTCCATTTTGCCCTCACCACCATTGTTCAACAGGAGATCTGGCCCAGGGGAGCTGTCCCTGCTTCTCCCATGCTGCAGCACTCGGGAGAGCAGGCCTGGCACCTTTCCATAGTAGAACTAGCTATGCAAGTAGTGGTTCCATGTCCAGAACCAGGGATTTGAGTTGGCCTACCCCAACATGTACCCTATGGATGAACTGCTGGAGTGCAAGAAGAGGTCAGTTCCACAATCCAGGACTTCAGGATCTCCTAGACACAGGACAGTTACAGCATATCTGAGAAGAGTTCCAGTAATGATGCAGTAGCAGAAACCAGGGGCCTCATACCAGAGCAAGGAGTCATTAGAATGAACATTTGTAAGCAGAATGTATGGACAAAGGGGAATATTGTGCAACACACTGAGATACACTGCAGCTTCCACAATGGGCTGTTATTTTTTTAATGCTGGGACAGATTACAAGGGTAGAGAATGGGTCTGGAGGGAGGTGGGAAATGGGAGGAAATAGGGTGCATGATGTGAAATTCACAAAATAAAATTTTTAATAAAAAAGAATTTACTTTTCACAGTTATTCAGATCATTTTGTGAAGATTTGTCCATTGTATAGCCTTCCAATAAATTTTGAACTTAAACTTTGCCATTATATATTTGATTTCCATTTTATGTTTATTGTCTTCTAATATTTAATATTTCCTTTGGAAGGTAAGTATTTATCATTTTAGTTATTTTTAAAATCCATGACTAATGCTTTCTCCTACTCCTCTTATTTCATATTCATTTAAAGTCATTGATCCTATTCAAAACCAAATTTGATATGACATATTTTACAATTTCTATTTATCAATGATTTCAATTCTGTAGTCTGATTCTTCTCTGATTTTTACTATTTAAAAAGGTACTATTTTATTGCTATATAGAGATATTTCTATTTACTTCTGTTACTGACTTCAGTTGAACTTCAATATTGTTCCACACTACTAATACACTTGCTTTATGATTCAATCCCTGGTCAATTTTGTAAATGTTTCATGTGCTCCTGATGATTATATATATATACGTCAGTTGTTGAATTCAGTGGTTAGCAAAGGTCACTTTCCTCAAACTTTTTAATTAACACATTCGTATTTGCTATAACCTTATTGATTGTTTGCCTATTTTATCAATTACTCTGAGAAGCATTTCATAAGCAATCTCCCATAATAATTTTTCTCTCCCTCCCTTCCTTCCCCTTCCATCTCTTATTTCCTCCCCTGTTCATCCCTTCACTTCTTCCTTTCTTTCTTCTTGCTTTTCCAGTGTCTACTGATACCTGTTTTGTTTTCAGATTTGTTATGCAGTCAAAACTGACCTTGAACTTAAGACCTTCCTGTCTTTACCAGATGACTGTTGGTATTACATTGAGTGTCACCATCCTTTGCTTTATGTGACTGTATGGGATGAATCCAGGGCTTTATGCATATAGCTCTCCCAACTGAGCTATAGCCCTAGCCTTTTTTTGTTTGTTTGTTTGTTTTTCTGTTCCTCAATTATTTTCTGTAAATGTTGTCTAGTTTCAGTCCATGTTGACACTAATGATAGGACTTCATTCTTTTGTTAATGGCTGAAAAATAATCATTCCAGTTTTGTATTGCCACATTTAAAAAAATCTGCCATAAGTTGATGGAGATTTTAGTTTACTTTCATATCTCGGTTTTAAGTAATAGTAATGCAATGAGCATAGGAATGTAGATATAATCTCCTTTGGGTAAACACCTAGGGATCCGGGAGCTGACTCATATGCTCTTTACATTTTTATTTATTTGAGGAATCTCCACACTGTTTTCCAAAATGGGTATATCCATTTAGAATCCAGCTATATAAAATATGCCTTTCTTTGGTTCTTGTATTTTTAGACATAAAATTTTAATTTATATATTTAATGGAACACCTGGGCAGGCATGTATTCCAGTGTATCTCCTCTGGGTTCTTCCCTATAAGGTTGAAAAAAGCATAAGATTACATAGGGGTTGGGGCTACCATGTTTGTGGTAGTAATAAAACACTGGACATGTAGAAGTGAAGCCAGCACACTGCTGAGCCATTTCCCCTGCCCTATCTTTAGATTTTAAATATAATATCAATTCTTACTGGGGTGAGGTAATATCTTATTATTTAGTTTGCATTTTAATCAGAATGTGTTGCATGAAAAATCTATTTTCAACCAAATAAAAAATAAAAAGAGAAATTTATGACAACTAACAATTTTTGTGTGCTATTTTGCTGAAAATGGTTATCAGCTCTAAAAGTTTTTTTCTCTTTTTGTGAAAAATTTAGGATGTTTTATGTATAGGATCATATTATCAGTAAATAGGGATATTTTTACTTCTTTTCTCACTTGTATTCCCATTTTATTTTCTAGTCCTATCTGAATGTGGTAGATAAGACATCAGAATTATTGACTAGGATTGGAGAAACTGGAGAGCCTTGTTTTGTATGTATCTGATCTCAGTGGAAACACTTTTGAGTTTTTCTGTGGTTAATATATTGGCTTTAGGTCTGTCTTAAATAGCTTTATTATGTTAAAGCATATTACTGTAACTGAACTTTTAAATATTATTTAACTCTTATTTATTTATTACTAAATTCACTTATAACAAACACCAACAATTTCTTAACTATTAATCCTATAAATTCTTACAACCCCTTTAACCTATCCACTAAACCTATTGATAATTATTTTTCTAACTTTTTAGAATGATACAGTCTCTGGGGCAGGTCCTCAGTCGTCAGGAACACAGTCTTTGTTGTAGATTCTTTAATGCACTTAGGAGTCCTTTTTCTGGATCTCTCAGATGCAGGTTTGTCAGGGTAAGTTGGTTATTGCAGTCTCACCTTAAATAAGGCTTCATGCTTTCTTCTCTGTGGGAGACCCCAGCCGTCTGCAGGCCAACTTACTTCTTTTGAATCAGGAACTCAGCTGCTCTGCCTCAGTCCTTAAAGCCAGGCACAGTTTCCTTTAGGCCACTGTTCAGACAGATCAAACCCCTCTAGGCAAAAGCTGAGCCACAGGGTTTAGTCCTTGGCCTTTTGGTGTCTTGCTCAGGCTTTCTTTGTTCACCAGCTTCTTTCTGCTTCAGGGAAATCTGGCCATCAAATGATGGCCAGCACTTTTTTCAGCAGGACTCTTGGAGCTCTCTAGCATCAGGGGCCTCTTCTCCTTCTGGGCTCCATGCACTGTCCTTAAATAGGAGGAACTCTGTTTCAGCTTAATTTGGGCTCCGCCCACTTAGCAGCTGAAAACAATGTCAGGCCAGATACTTTGTTTCTTCAAGTCCATTAAGTCTTTCCTGTTTTCCTGACTTCAAACTTGTTTTTCAGTCTATTCAGTCTCCTGTTTGTTTCCTGTTTTTAGTCCACATGCTGGTAATGCTCTTCATGCCCTGAATTAAGAGACAGTATCAGAAACCCCTATATATTTTCTAAATCTAATTTAATTTATCTAACTCCCTACATATTACCTCCATCCCTAGCCTATCTATGCCTTTTGTCACGCATAGATACTGGATTTTGTCATAGTCTTTTACAGACTCTATTGAGATGATGTGATTTCTGTCTGTAATTCCATTTGTTAGCTGAATCACATTTATATAGTTATATATGTTGAACAAATTATGCATCTATGGACTGAAACTAACTTAACCACAATAAATGAATTTTTGATGTGATCTTGAATTTAGTTTGTAGGTATTTTATTGTGAATTTGAATCTGTGTTCACTAAGGAGTTGGGTCTGTAGTTTTATTTATTTGTTGTATTACTATTTGATTTTAGAACTGGGCTAATATTAGCTTTATAAAAATTGTTAGAATCATTTCTGCATTTTCTGGTTTGTTCAAAATACATTAGATGTTGCTGAGATCCAGTCCCAAGACCCTTGAGAGCAGGGGTGAATTGGTGCACAGTCAACAACACAGACTCTTGGAGCTCAGCATGTGGCCTAAGCACAATTGTTTATTCCAGGAAGGAGATGCCCCCTTTCTACCCTCTTCCCAGTGTCCCATTAGGTCCCATACTTCAGGTTGCTGCTCATTGGCTCATTACCCAGTGTGGAATTATCAGATTCCAGGCTTGGCTAGGCATTTCCGGGCAGGTCTCAGGCCATGCGTGCATGCTATTTAGCAGCAAGCCTTGTTTCTGTTCAATGGCAGGCCTTGTCTTCCTACAATTGAGCAAAATTCAACTCAGTTCTTTAAAGGTCTGCAATGAATCCATCTGATTCTGGAATTTTTTTCAGTTGGAGATTTTGTATTAGTTCTTCAATCTTGATGCCAGTTATTGATCTGTTTAAATTATTTATTTCATCTTGTTTTAATTTTAGCAAGTCACATATATCTATACAGTTATGCATTTCTTTTATGTTTTACAATTCATTGAAATATATACTTTTAATTTATATGCTTTTGTTTTTTTGAACTTCATCGGTATCTGTATTAATGTATCTACTTTCATCTCTAAATTTATGAATTTGAGTCTTTGTCTATTTGGCTAAAGATTTGTCAGGGTTTTTTGTTTTGTTTTGTTTTTTAATCTTTTAAGAGAACCAACTCTTTATATTTCTGGTTATTTGTATTCTTTTCTTTTCTAATTTTACTTTTTATTGGTTCTTTGTGAATTTCACATCATGCATCCTAATCCCATTCATCTCCCCCTCCCCTTGTACCTACCCTGCACCCTTGAAACTACCCTACAACAGAGAAAAAAAGTCTTTGGGGAAGCTATAATGACTACAGTGTGTCCCCACAGTATACCCTTTTGTCCACACTTCTTTGCTTGCAAATGTTCATTGCAATGACTCATTGGTCTGGCACAAGGCCTCTGGCTTCTGCTATATTATCTGAGGTTCCAATACTAGAACCTCATTGGGAATCCTTTCAGATGCCCTGTGTCATGGAGACTCTGAAGATTTGTATCTATAGTAGCAGTCATATGGACCATATATTGACCAGTACTCCATGTACTCCAGCAGTTCATTAATGGTGTAGATGTCAGGTTGGCCAATTCAAAGCCCTGGATCTAGGCTTGAGAGATATCTAACCTGGTCAGCCCACCAGTTTTCCTGCTCTCCTGCTCTCATGCCCTCATGGTCAACTCACCAGCAGTCCCTGCAACCTGGATCAGATCTATCCTGATGCCCAGGTGAGATACAGGGCTCACTCACCTCAGTGTTGTTATAGCCAAGGAAGGACATGGCCACTTCTCCCATTATCATGATCTAAACCCAGCTCTCCTCCCTGTCATAGATGGCAAAGGAGGAGGGAGGGGAGGTAGGGAGTCTCTATCTGTGCCACAGCCCAGCAGACAGGGGGCAGGGCAAGCTCTCATGTACTCATGGCTTTGGGGCTGGCTGACATGCAACCCCTACAACCAGGATGAGCTCTACTGTGTTGCCCAGGAAAAGTGCAGGGCCCACTCTCCCAAATGCTGCAACAGGTGAGGGACAGGGACAACTTTCCCGCTCTCATGACCCCAAGGACTTCTCTCTTGCCTGGTGTAGGTGGCAAGGGGCAAGGTTGAGGGAAGGTATCTCTCCCTTGCCCATGCTGCCACTTGGCAGACACGTTGTGTGTGGCCATCTCTCCTATGTCCCTGCCATCAGGAACAGTTCTACTGTGCTGCCCAGGTGAGGTTCAGGGTCTGCTCTCCTTTCTTATGACCTTATTGGGGCCCTGGGGACAATCCCTACAAATAGGAGGGTATCTCTCCCTTATTCACATTTCTGGTAAGATCAGCTCTGCCCTGCTTGTATCCTTGAGACTGACTCACCAGCAACATTTCCCAATGTGCAGTGCCTACTTTTCTGAGTACTGCAGTTGGCTAGAGGCAGCGTCAACTCTCCAGCTCTCATGTCCCCAGGGCCATCTCTCTCACAATGCCTAGATGAGGGATTGGGCCAGTTCTGCAGAGCCCTCAGACATCACCATATCCTTGGGTGGCAGCCCAGACCAAGGGTGCCACCTAGTCTTTGGTGGTGACCCAACCCAGGTGCTGCAGGACTACAAACCCAGACATGGTCCCCGTTGACAACACAGGCCAAGACACAACATGGTCCCAGTGGTATCACTGGCTACTCATAACAGGCAGTTCTTCATTACCCTTGAGTCTGTTGTTCTTCCTCTCTTCATTGTGCCCATGTCTTTCTGTTTCTCTTTCTCTTCCAATTCTCCACCACATTCTTGATTCTCTTAGTTGTTCCATGGGTCTCTCAGTGTCTGAAGTGGTCTCAGGAGTGCTAAGTCTGACTTGTGCTTTATGGTGCTGGACAGGAGTCACCTTGGGCATGGTCTGCCCACTTCTCAGGCTTACATCATGCCAGACTGATGGTCATCTCAAGCTAGTTCTCTGTCTTGGCCCCCCATTGCTGGACTGGTGGTCATCTCAGACACATTTTTTTCAGGGAATGTTAGGTTACTCATCCTTCAGATGTACATAGGTCAGAATAGTAAGTGTAGTCATAGCCTCTATCTCTCTCCTATCTGCCACCTACTGAGGTACATGTGACACAACGACTACACCTGCAACACCTCTAGGAGTAGGACTTTTTTTTATTAATTATTTCTCCCCATCTATTGCTTTGAGATTTGGGGTTTTGTTTGTTTGTTTGTTTATTTTCTTGTTTGTTTGTTTTACCAAAGCCTTACAGTTAAGTTATTTGAGAGCTCTCAGAAATGAATAAAACCCTTAGATATATAAACTTACCTGTTAGGATTATCTTCACTAGGATTTGAGAGATGGCTCAACATTAAGAGCACTTATTTCTCTTGTGGAGGACCTTGGTTTAGTTCCCAGTACCCACATGGTAGTTCACAAACTTTCATTTCTCTAGTCCCAGGGAATATGGTACCATCTTTTTACCTTTGTGGGCACCAGGGGTCCACATGGTTCACAGACTTAGAAGCTGGCAAAACATTAATAAATATAAAATAAAACAAATAAACCTTGAAAGAGAATTGCCTCCATCATGGGCCATAGGTATGGGCATGTTATATTGTAAAAATAAAAATAAAAAGCTAATTAAACTATTTAACCAGTATTTAGATTATTGTTAATTGGTTTGGCAGCTAATCCTTAACCATCCATTATAAAAGGGCACACAGACACCACATGGATTTTAACAAGCTTTGGCCTGAATTGTGCAATCCTAGCCCATCTAAACTAGCTCATAATTCTATTACCCAAATATGACCCCATATATACATACGTCCCCTGGACTGCCATTCTCCACGATATGCTGATGTTCTTGGGCATGTGGAATGAGGTTCTTTTTTCTAACCCATGGTGTGTTTCCGCCTCTTCCTGCTGCTGGCTGGAATGAATGAATCCTCAGGCTTCCTGTTCTAATCTCAGGAAGTCCCACCTTTCTCTGACTTTTCCCAGTCTTAGGCCTCAGCATTTTATTTAACCAATCAGAGTCAATATAAGTAACAGACAGCAAAAAGTACCAATTAACATTTAGAATGCTTAACACTACCCCACCAATTCCCTCATTCTGTCTAATAAAAAGGCCAAATTTTTTCACTCATATAGTAAGAACAATAAGAACAAATATGAAACAATTAAGAAAATCATATATAAAAGTTACACATATAATGTTTAGCCTGTTTGTATCAGGCAATCTTGAAGAAGAAAAAATCATCTATCTGTCTAAAGTTCTGAACCTAAATAATTTCTTTCATATCCTATATTTATAAACCTAAAGATTTTATTTAGACTTGAAAATATCCTTTTAAAACCTAAACAACTCAAGTTCAATTGAAATTTTATAACTATTATGTCTTCAACCCCATCAAAGACATAAGAAGGGATAAAGTTATTATTTGAGTGAGTAGGAAGCCTAGGAGAGTGCTTCCAAAAAGAAATATGACAGTTTGTTGCCTAGACAGTCCTAAATATCTCTTGATATTGTTGGAGCATCATCTTCAGCCTTCTGGCCAAGCATTTTTCAGAGACTAAGTTGTGCAGCAGGAAATAAGGATTTTCCCATTCTGTCTCTGCAGAATCAGGACATCGACTTACCTGCATTTAAGCTCTGGTCTGTCTTTGGATTATATATACACTGTTGAGAGAGCAGGGACATTTTTGTCCAATAGGAATTATCTCCTGATGGGAGATTTCTTTTTGAGGAATTATTTCCTGATGGGAGATTTCTTTTTGAGGAATTATTTCCTGATGGGAGATTTCTTTTTGAGGAATTATCTCCTGATGGGAGATTTCTTTTTGATGCTCATTGTCTTCTTCCAAGTCAAATGGGAGCTGTCAGGAGCTGACTGTCTTAAGTCAAACAATTGTTAAAATAAGAAAAAACATCTTTGAATGCCATTTTCTGTATGCCTCTGAGGGTTTTGAAGACATCTATCGATTTATTTATAATCTATCTATCTATCTATCTATCTATCTATCTATCTATCTATCTATC
>CAJQZJ010034102.1:382292-513439 GCA_907164525.1 Lophiomys imhausi | reverse complement strand
ATCTATCTATCTATCTATCTATCTATCTATCTATCTATCTATCTATCTATGAAAAAAACAAACTGTATATTTTTAGCCATTTACTATCTGTTTTACCTATTAAGTCTATTTTGTGATAAATAAGGCTAGTATTTGGCATGACCAGAAGCTCAACTTGCCATGTCATTGTGTTATCCAGACTCCTAAATGGATTGCAATAGCAACCCATAAAAGGATTGGAATTAACTGTACTTTTAAATGATTTTTATATGCACAATACCTTATATGAGTTTAAATATACATAATATGTGTCTAAATATAAAATTCTATACCAATGTATTGAAAGATAACCTTGTTTGAGAATAACAATAGTTTTGAGTTTCATAGCAGATTCAATAATCTATCCTATATCTTATCATTTCTATATTATATACATATATTCCCCCTCTTTTTCTTTTCAAGTCCTTCCCCCTATATAAGAGAGAAGGAAGGATAGAGAAAAGAAAAAGAGATCTCCAAGTCTAACTTTCTACACCTTGCTTAACAAGACCATATAACAACTTGTAACCATTCCCCCTAAACAATATCTATAACCCATCAAATAACCAAAGAATCATCCACCCCACTTTTTTGGAGTGGGACTTCACTCTCTTAAAGCTTCTTCCTGCTGAATTGGGTTGCAGAAAACCTGTCTGGGGGGAGGTCCCAAAAATAGAAAAATGGTTAAGCAAGTTAATTGTAACATTTTTTGTCCAGTCTCTATGTGCTCAACAATTTGATGTCCTGAGCAGTTTGTAGCTCGAAGCTGGAGTTTGGTAGGAAAGTTCAGAGCTTTATTGAAGTCCTGTCTCAAACAGTCTTTGAGGCTGGGCCATCTTAGCAAGCTGTTTAAAGTTGTTCTTGATGCAGATTTTTGAGGAAACAGCTATTGAGGCAGTCTATGAGGATGGATCATTTGGATTACTTGTCTTGTCTTCTTTGGACTCTGTTCCCGTTGTTCTGAAAATATATAATTTCTCACAAGTAACATATAATTCTACAATTACCAAAATGCCTTGGATGTGGAGGATGCACAAATCAATTAAGGAATATTTTTCTGTTCTTTGTTTGGACAGAAGAAAGACATTTGTAAGTCCCATTCGTGCCATATGAAAGGATGGCATGTAATAGTATTACATATATAGGCTATATATAATCTATTTTAAATTAAAAATACAGCATAAGACTGTATGGAGTTTAAGTATTCTCCTCTACAGTTGACATAAATTTATTAATTGATTAAAACAGGTTTATTCTGTGTTGTTCTGGCTTTCTGTAGATTAGGTTGGCCTCAAACTCAAAAGGAATCAATCTGTCTCTGTTTTTGTCTCCCATGTTTTGGGAACAAAGGTATGCATTTATGTATTTATTCTTTCCTTTTCTCCTTTGTTTGGAGATTTAATTTCTATGTGAATATATCTATCCTTATTGAGACAGGGTTTCTCTTCATAGCTTGGGCTGTCTTGGTTTGCTCTGTAGATTAGATTTTCCTCGAACACACAAGAAATCTGTTTTGTCCTTGTCTCCAATGTTTTGAGATCAAGGTATGAATCTAAATAATTGAATTAGCTTTATTAAACAATAAGATTAAACCATTTTGTATTAGTTGAGTTCCAATTGTCCCATGGAAACCCCATTCTTAAGGAGATTGGTGTAAAGTACCATGATATGCTATTTTATGTTACCTTTTCTTAACTGTTGGCTGTGGGAGGCATGCTGCTTGCATGTTCTCCCCCAGCCTAATTCTAGGTCCTTACATTGATTAACAGAATATATCTTTCTCTTTCTCTCCCTTTTTTTTTTTTTCCTGAGACAGTATTTCTCTGTGTATCCTTGTCCTGGACTCACTTTGTAGACCAGGCTGACCTTGTTGAAGGTCAGGGATCAGCCTGCGTCTGCCTCCCAAGTGCTTGGATTAAAGGTGTATACCACCACACCCAGTGATTAACATATCTCTTTTAGGGGCAAAATGCCTCTTGAAACCAGTTCTTCAGTGGGAACCCCACAACTAAGGAGACTGGCTTGTGACCCTTTCCCCTTTACATACATTTAAGATTATGTGTATTTATCCATTAGATCAGTAAGAATATTATCAAACTTAACATCAAGGAAAAAAATGTGTCATTTTTGAATTCTAGACTGTCTTTAGTAAACAACCTTATCTTATCAGCAGGGTTCTGCACTGCCTTCATTGTTTAAACCAGGCTGGTGTAGAATTCAGAGAGCTGCCTGTTTCTTCCTCTATTGTGATGGGATTAAGGGATTAAGGGCATGTGCTAGTACCACCCTGTTCAAATATTTCACTTAAATCCCAGATACTAGTAACTCTGTAGCCCTGAGAACAACTTTCAATTGTAGTGACAATTCAAAATCTGTCCAAAATCTTCAAAACTCTCTTATGTTTTAGCAACGCCAAACCAGAAAAATATCCTTTGTACCTCCTGATACAGGAAAATCAAAGACATCAAGCAAAGAAACAGCATTTCAAAAGCCTTGGCATGTATAACTATGCCATTTCATGCTGAATTAAAGTTTTGTTCATTATTCCTTGAAATCTAGTTGTGACTGTATTTCACTGGTTGGCCAATACCAGAAACTCCTGACAGGCACCTAGTACCCATGGAGTTCTTAGCTCCAGCTGCCATCAATTTTGTATTATCTATCAGGACCTTCCTTCATTATCATTGTTGGCAATTCAGCATTGCATCTGTAAATTCCTTCCTTTAAGACTATCCTAGTATGAACTTTCTCATAAAAGATACACAGAACCACAACTGTCAGAGTAAAAATCATTTGCACGCTAAGAGAAACAAAGTCAGTTGCAAAAGTATTGAGGCATTATGAATTCCTCCATTTTTAATCTAGGCTATTAATTTCGCTCTCAAGCTCTGTTTAGAAGGTTGCCAGTTTTTTTTTTTTTTTTTTAGTAAATAAGGAGAGCTAAGCTTTCCAACTTTTCTGTAAGGCAGTAGCTTTTGTTAAGAGAGCTAGTCCTTTGAAATGTATTTGAGTTTGGTTTCCCGCTCTTTGGCTAGGAAACCAGCTTTCACCGGGCCTTCTCAAACTGTAAGCATGGATTCTAATTGCTGTAGTTGGGTGCTATATGTAAAAAAAAGAAAAAAATTAATTAAACTACGTTAGGTGCCATTTGTAGAAATAATTAATTAAATTGTTTGAGTATTTATATTATCATTAATTGGTTCGGCAGCAGTCAATCCTTAAGCCACTATTATAAATGAGCACACAGAGACCACATGGATTTTAACAAGCCTTGGCCTGAATTGTGCAATCCTAGCCCATCTAAGCTAGCTCATAATTCTATTACCCAAATATGACCCCATATATATATATATATATATATATATATACATCCCCTGGACTGCCACTGCCATTCTCCACCATATGCTGATGCTCCTGGCCATGTGGAATGAGGTTCTTTTTTCTAACCCATGGTGTATTTCTGCCTTGTTCCATCTGCTGGCTGGAATGAATGAATCCTCAGGCTTCCTGTTCTAATCTCAGGAAGTCCCACCTTTCTTTGACTACCCCCAATCTCAGGCCTCAGCATTTTATTTAACCAATCATAGTCAATATAAGTAACAGACAGCAAAAAGGACCAATTAACATTTAGAATGCTTAACACTACCCCATCATTATATTTTTATTTTCATTTAATTCTATAATTTAAAAAATTCTCCTTGATTTTTTTTTCAAGACAGGGTTTCACTGTGTAATACTGGCTGTCCTAGATTTGCTTTTAAGCCAGGTTGGTCTCAAACTCACATAGATCTGCCTGTGTCTCCTGAGTGCTGGGATTAAAGGCATTCAACACCATGTCCAGCCTCCTTGATGTTTTTTTTTACAGCACATTCAACATTCAGTGTCTTGTTGTTTAATCTCCACTAGTTTGTGTTCTTTCTTCTTAGTTTGTGTGTGTGTGTGTGTAGCTTCATCTGATTCTGATCAGATAGAATATAGGAGGCTGTTCAAATTTTCTTATATTTGTTAAGACATGGTAATATCTTAATATGTGATCTTTTATAATGAAGTTGCATGGCTACTAAGAATAATATGTATTCTTTCATGTTTGTAAAAGTAACATTTATTTACCTGGTGTGATTGTCTTCTCAGAGTCTTACTGCTGAATAAGCCACACTTTCTAGTTCTTTCTTTTTTTATAAAATATGTTTATTTATTAATTCAAGCTACATTTCAATCACAGTTCCCTTCCTCCTTCCCTCCTTGTCCCACCCTCCACCCTCTACTCCCTCTCCCACTTATCCTACTCCTCTGGTGTGGGGGGCCCTCACATATCAGCTCCCCTCTGTTCATCAGTCACATGAGGGCTAAGAGCTTCCTCTTGCTCTGGGGCCTGACTAGGCAGCTCCACTAGTATAAAGTGTCCCACTGACAGGTAACAAAGTCCATGACTGAGACTTCTCCAACCCTACTTGTTAAGGGATCTGTATGAGGACCAAGTTGCCTATCATCTATATTTATATGGGAGGGTCTAGGTCAAGTCTAAGTTTTTTTCTTCTTATTTTGGTTAGTGTTTTAGTCTCTATATGTCTCTAGTGGCCTAGGTTAGTTGATTTTCTGTTGATCTTCATGTGTTGATCTTGACCCCTCCAGATCTTTCTATTCTTCTTCCCTCTCTTACATAGGACTCCCAGAGTTCCACCTAATGTTTGACAGTCTGGCTGGTTCAATTCAGCTGTTCTTGCTCAAAACTCCTCTCCTAGCTGACTGATTAAAACTGGCTTCTCTCAGCTTCTCTTGAAAAAATATAATATACATATTACAATACATATTTTATGATATATATACTTGATTTGGTTTTTACAACTCAGATACTGTCTTAGTTAGGGTTTCATTGCTGTGAAGAGAAACCATGCTGACCAAGGCAACTCTTTTTTTTTTTTTTTTGATTTTTTTAACATTCCCCTCCCCTCCTCCAAGTCCCACACTCCTATACCCTTCTCCCATACTCCCTCCCCCGGTACCAACACACTCTGTCACATCAAATTGCATCAGGACTAAGTCCCTCCTCTTCCACTGTAGCAAGATATGGGAGCTCTGCTAGCAAAATGGAATCTAGAGGGAGGCAAAAAAAAAAGTGTCCAAGTCAGAGATAGTCCCCACTCCAATTGTTAGTGGATTCACTTGAGGATCAAGAAGCCCATATGTGTAGGGGGCCTAGGATCATTCCATGCAAGTTCTTTAGTTGGTGGTTCAGTCTCTATGAGCCCCTTTTTGTCCAAGTTAATTGGCTATGTGGGTCTTGTAGTGTCCTTGATCCCTTCAGTTTCCTCTAACCTTCCCCTAACTTTTTCTCAAGACATCCTGATTTTTGCAAGACAACTCTTATAAAGAAAAGGATTTAATTGCACCTGACTTACAGTTTCAGAGGTTTAGTTCATTATCATCATGGCAGGAAGCATGGCAGCATACAGTCAGACAGTACTAGAAATGGAGCTGAGAGTTCTACATTTTGACACACAGTCAAAAGAAAGGGAGACTGAATGTGTTTCACACTGGGAACACCTCAAAACCCCACCTCTACAGTGACACACTTCCTCTAATAAGGCCTCACCTCCTCCAATAAGCCTATACTTCCTAATAGTGCCATCCTCTATGGCCAACCATTTAAACACATGAATCAATGGGCACCATACCCATTGAAATCACCACAATGTCTATTATTGATGTTGAAGTATACTTCTGGGGACAGAAATAGATGGATCTTGTTTTCTGTGCTTTTATTTTTATTAGAGAATTGAGGCCATTGGTATTAGAATTATTACTGAAAAATGTGTGTTAACTGTTATTGTTCTATTGATGTTGTGGTGTTTCTTGGTTTCTTTGATTCATTATTTTGATTGCAGCCCCCCATCCCTGTGGAGGATCTTTGAATGTGCTTATTCCTCTCATTCTTCTCTTCAGTCAAAATATCCTGTGTTGAACTTGGTTAGTGGTCATTAATTCCTTTTTTAAATTTTATTTTTTTATGGTATTGAAAATAGAATTTTTGTCTCTATTTTATGTCTCTATTCTTCTATATGTAGCCATCAAATTTGACTAGCACTAATGATTGAAGATGCATTTTTCCAGTATGTTCATCTGGCTTCTGTATCAAAAATCAGGTGTCCATAAGTGTTTAGAGTTATGTCTAGGTATTCAATTCGATATCATTAAGCAACATGTCTGTTTTTGTTCTAATTCCATATTTATATTACCATAGCTCAGTAGTACAATTTGAGGCTGAGAATGGTAATAACACTTCCAGCAGTTCTTTTATTTATTATTCAGAATAATTTTTAGCCATCTTTGTGTGTGTGTGTGTGTGTGTGTGCATGAAGGTGAAAATTGACTTTTCAAGATCTGTGAAGAACTGTATTAGGATTAATGGGGACTGAATTGAATCTATAGATTGCTTTTGGTAGGATGGCCAGTTTTACTATGTTAATATTACCAATCTAACAGTATGGGAGATTTTCCATCTGCTGTTACCTTCTTCAAATTATTTCTTCAACCTTTTAAAATTTCTATCATACAAATCTTTCATTTACTTGGTAGGAGTTACACCAAGATATTTTATATTTCTGAGGCTATTACAAAAGATTTTGTTTACTTATTTTCTTTCTTAGTCTGTTTGTGATTTGTATATCGGAAGGATGAATTTTGTGAGTTAATTTTTTATCTAGCTACATTGCTGAAAGTGTTTATCAGCTGTAGGAGTTCCCCAGTAGAAGTTTTAGGGTTGCTTATGTATATTATCTTTTTTTTTTGAGACAAGGTTTCTCTTTGTACCAGCCCTGACTATCCTGGAACTCACTCTATAGGCCAGGCTGGCCTTGAACTCACAGAGATCCACCTGCCTCTGGCTCCCAAGTACTGAGATTAAAGATGTATGCCACCACACCAAGCTATGTATATTATCTTATCTGCAAATAGAGATAGTTTGACACTTCCCTTCCAATTTGTTTCTTTGATCTCCTTTGGTTGTCTATTTTTTTATGTTTATTAATTACTTCAAGTTACATCTCCATCAGAGTGCACTAAGTCTTCAAGTACTGTATTAAGTAGGTATAGAGAAAGTGGATAACCTTGTCTTGCTCCTGATTTTAGTGTAATTTCTTTGAATTTCAGTTCATTTGGTTGATGTTGACTTGGAGATAGTTGTAAACTGTCTTTATTTGAGGTATGTCTCTTATATCCATCACTTCTCCAGGACTTTTATCTTGAAAAGTTATATTTATCATGAGGTATTATATTTTGCTAAAGGCTTTTTCTGCATCTAATGAGTTAGTTGACTTTTGTCTTTAAATTTGGTTCTATGGTGGATCACATTTATTGATTTATGTATGTTGAACCACCCCAGTCCATCTGGAATGAAGCCTATTGATCACGGTGGGTGATCATTTTGCTGTGTTCTTAGATTCAGTTTGAAAGTATTTTATTGAGTATTTTTGCATCTTTGTTCCTAAGACAAATTGATCTGTAATATCTTTTTAGTTAGATCTCTGTGGTTTATGTATCAGTGTAAATATGGCCCCATAAAATAAGTTGACGTTACTTTTATTCCATTTTGTGGAATAAATTGAGGATTATTGGTGCTAACACTTTTTTGAAAGTCTGGTAGAATACTGCACTAAAACTTGGCCTTGTACTTTTTTTGGTTGGGAGATTATTATTGACTGCTTCAATTTCACTGGTAGGTGATTATAGGCTTGTTTAAATTGCTTATCTGATTTGATAGGTAGTATTTCTTGAGAAAATTTTCCATTTCTTTTAGTGTTCCAATTTGGTGGAATACAGGTTTTTATGTGGGCCTCTTTGATTTTCTGGATTTCTTCAGTGTCTGTTGTTATATCCCCCTTTTCATCTCTTGTTTTGTTAGTTTGGATAGTCTATTTTTCCTCTTCAGTTAATTTAGCATGGGTTTGTCAATCTGATTTTTCGCAAAGAAAAACCTTTATTTCATTGATTGTTTTGTTGTTGCTGTTGTTGTGTTTTTGTTTGTTTCTATTTTATTATTTCAGATGTGGGTTTGATTATCTCCTGCTGTCTACTCCTTTTGGGTGTGTTTCTTTTTTTTGTTGTTGTTCTAGAGCTTTCAGGTGTGCTAATATGAGACCTCTCCAATTTTTTATGTAGGCACTTAGTACCATGAATTTGCCTTCATTGTGTCCGATAGTGTAGGAATATTGTGTGTTCATTTTCATCCAAGTCTACAAAGATGTACTTTCTCTTTTACTTTATGTCTTGAACTATTTTTCATTCAGTAATGAATTACTCAGTGTCCATGAGTTTGTAAACTTTCTCTTTCTGTTGTTGATATCCTGCTTTAATGCATGGTGGTCAGGTAAGATGCAGGATGTTATTTCAGTTTTCTTGTGTCTGTTGAGACTTTCTTTGTGTCTGAGTATGTGCTCAGTTTTGGAGATAGTTACATGAGCTGTTGAGAACATGGTATATTCTTTTGTATTTGGGTGAAAATTTCTGTAAATATCTATCAGATTCACTTGGTGTATATCAGTAAGCTCCAGTATTTCTCTGTTTAGTTTTTGTCTAGATGACCTCTTTAATGGCAAGAAAAGGATATTGAAGTCTCCCACTATCAGTGTATGAGAGTCAATATGTGATTTAAATTGTAGTTATGTTTCTTTTATGAACTTGGTTGTCCATATGTTTGGTGTATATATATATATATATATATACATATATGTGTGTGTGTGTGTGTGTGTGTGTGTGTATGTATGTATGTATGTATGTATGTACGTATGTATGTATAAGAATTGCAATGTCCTCCTGGTTGACTTTTCCATGGATGAGTATGAAATATCTTTCCCTTTCTCTTCTGATTCATCTTAGTTTCTTAGTTTGAATTTGATTTGTCAGAAATGAAAATGGTTACATGTGCCTGTTTCTTAGGTCTATTTGCTTAACATATCTGTTTTTTTTCCAGCCCTTTACACTGAGATGATGTCTATCCTCAATGTTAAGTTTTTGTTGTTGTTAATTTTTGTTTTGTTTTTTTTGGATGCAACAGAAGGGTGGGTCCTATATTCACATCCATTCTGTTAGTCTGTGTCTTTTAATTGGGGAATTGAGACCATTGGGGTTGAAAGTTTTATGTTTCTTGATTCCTGTTACATCACTGCTGTGGTGCATCGTTTTTTTTTTGTTTGTTTGTTTTGTTTTGTTTTTGTCTCTCTTTTGACTTGCTTGTCTGGGATTATTTGTTCCTCAAATTTTCTTGGTTGTGGTTAATTTCTTCAGGTTGAAGTTTTCTTTCTAACACCTTCTGTCAGGATGCATTTGTACATAGATGATTGCTTAAATTTAACTTTATCATGGAATTTCTTTCTTTCTTCATGTATTGTCATTGAAAATTTGCTGTGTTTGGTAGTCTGGGGTAGTATCTGTGGTCTCTTAAAGTCTGTAGCACATCTGTCCAGGCCCTTCTGGCTTTTAGAGTCTCCATTGAAAAACCATATGTTATTATAATAGGTCTACCTTTATATATTTGTTCTACTACCCTTGTAGATTTTAATATTTAACTATTCAATATTCAGTGTTTTAATTATTATGTGCCAAAAGAATTTCTTTTCTGGTCCTAATTGGTGTTCTGTATGTTTTTGTACATCTATAGATACCTCCTTCTTTAAGTCAGTGTAATTTTTTTATGGTGTTGTTGAAAATATTTCCTATATCATTAACCGGCATTAACCTGGGTTTCTTCCTTGTCTCTTTCCATTATTTATAGATTTTTTCTTTTCATATTGTCCCAGATTTTCCTTTTCCGGATATTTTGTGCCTGGAGGTTTTTTTCTTTTTTCTTTTTTGTTTCTTTTCTTTTTTTTTTTTTTTTTTAGAATTAACATTATCACTGACCAAGGTATCCATTTCTTCTGTCTTGTCTTCACTGCCTGTTATTCTTTCTTCCATCTCTTCTATTCTGTTGGTGAAGCATGTCTTTGAGGTTATTGTCTGAGTTCCTAAATTTTTAGTTTTCAGATTTCTCTCAGTTTGGGTTTTCTTTGTTGATACTATTTCTACTTTCAGACTTGATATGTCTTAATCTTTCTTTCCATTGTTTGTCTTCATAAATTTATTTAAGGGATTTATTCATTCTCTCTTTACGGACCTCTATCCTATCCAATAATGCTATTTTAAGGTATTTGTCTTTGTGCTTCAGCTATGTTGTATTTCCCAGGGCCTACTGTCATAGAATTAATGGACTCTAGTGGATAGATATCATACTGGCTATTATTGATTGTGTTTTTATGGTGGCATCTGGCCATCAGGGTTTGAAACAATTCTAATTCTAGGTGATGCTATTGGTCTTGTCTTTGTTGGATGGTTTTTATTTTTGTGGTTTCTGTTGCCATCTCTGCTTCTTAGGAGAGTATTGTTCCTTAGTTAGGAATGCTTACTGAGAACTAGGTGTGGTCACTGCAATTCTGGGTACTAAGTGTTTCTAAGTATTAATTGCTGACACTTAGGAATGGGGATCTGCTAGAAGTGATGGGTGTGATGTGTCTACAGGAGAAAGAAAAGCAGGTTATTCTACTTAGGAGAGTGTGTTCCTTAGTTAAGAATGCTTATTGAGAACTAGGTGTGGTTCACTGCAATTCTGGCTACAAGGTGTTTCTACATATTGATTGCTGACACTTAGGAATGGGCATCTGCTAGAATTGATGGGTATGATGTGTCTACAAGAGAAAGGAAAGCAGTATATTCTACTAGGAACTTATCAGTCACATGGGAATGGGAGCAGAAAATAAGGAGATGACACACAGATAGTCTGATACAGAGATAGGGATGAGACTGAGGTATTGGATTTTGAGAAGAGGAGCATGAGTAAAGATCTGAATTTTTGTCTATGTGTTTCACTGGACTACTTGGTGTTCTGACAGGCTTGGCCTGTGTTTTCCCAGGGAATGTCTTCTGGAGTAGAATCTGAGACAGAGGGATGAGTGGAAAGTAAGGTTGAGAAGATTTGCATGATCAAGTGGAGATGGTAGAAGAGAGGAAGTGAAGCTACAGCAAGTGGTCTGCTACAGAGATAAGCATGAGACTGGGGAATAGGTTTTGGAGTAGAGGAAGGAGATGTAAAGATCATTAACTAGCCTACTTGCTTCTCTGGAATTCTTTTAATCCTTTTTTTTTTTTTTAATCATGGAAAGTTTTACTTTACCTTAAATATAAAATATAGTTTTACTGGGTATAATAATATGAGTTGGCTATTTTGATATTTCAAAACTGGGAATACATCTTTTCAAGATCTTTCAGCTTTAAATTTTCTTATCAAATAAAATTTTGTTATTTCATTAGCTCTTTTGTTTTTAGTGTTTTAACTATGACACATGTGGGGAGCCTATTTTCTGTTTATATCTATTTGATGTTCTGTAGACCTTTTGTACCTTAAGAAGATTCTTTTACCTAGATTTGGGACATCATGATTTTATTGAAAATATGGTTTAAGTATTTTATTTTACGCCTATAATTCACATATTTTTTCTTTGCACAGCATCCTGAAAATCCTGCATGATTCTTTCGTGGTTTTAATAATTTATCTTTTTTTTTTCTTTCAGCGAATGACCTAATTCCTATGCCTATCTTCAAATCCTGATATTCTGTCTTCCACCAGATCCATTTTGTTGGTGAAACTTTCTATTGAACTTTTTATTTGACTAAAATGTTCACTTTCAGATTCATTTCAGCTTGTATTTTCTTTGAAATTTCTATATCTTTATTGAATTCCATTTCCATATTCAGAATTGTCTTCCTTATTTCATTCAGCTATTTATTTTCATTGACATCAATAATATTCCCATTTTCATTAAGCTCATTTAGGTATTTATTTGTGTCTTGTTTGAATTCTTTGATCATGTTTATAAGTATTCTTTTAATTGGGTATTCTTTGAATTTGTCTAAGTTGCTCTTAGGAACCAATTTTTTTTTTTGATGTTTGTGATTTTAGGGGTAGTCTCCTGCTGCCAAGGCTAAGAAGCATTGTGACAAACTCTCACAGCTACAAAGACATGCATAGATGTTGGGCACACACGTCTCACAGTTGCAAGTATCTCCAAAGATTTAGGGTATATCAAGACCACCACCACTCAGTGAGCCAAATCATTGAGTCACAGTTCTTTGCATGGGAGGGGGAGTAATTTCTACAACCATATTTGTGAATGCAAAATATGCAGTATCTATGATGCCTGAGTCCCTGGTCACAATGTCAAATGGTTGTCTTATGGCTGTAAAGGAGGAGGCTGGGTGAGTTCCATGCCTACTCAAAGGCTAGAGGGGGCTACAGTTTCAATTTGTGCCAGCCACCAATGTGCAGGTTTCTGCCTCATGCTACAGAACATTAATATTCTGTGTGTTGTAGACTGAATGTAAAGCATTCACATTCTAGAAGGCACATGCCTGCCTCCATGGTCTATGAAAAACTCCTTGTGTTATCTATTCAGTGGGTTGGAGTCTTCTCTTTCTCAATTGTTGGCCAAGTTTGAGGTGGGAGCAGTAAGATTCCTGGCTTGATCCAGTTCTGGTGGTATGATTCGAGTGTTGTGAAGAAACTTTTAACTAATCCTGAAAGTCAAGATTTAGACTTGCACTCTTCTACCAACATGTGTCTCTCATCATGCAGGCCTATTTGGAATTGGGGAATTGGGTGACATTGAACACTCTGTCCTGATTCTCCTCCTTCTTGTTTTTAAAAACCAAAAGCAGAGACTTTGTCAAATGTTATCCTTAGCTCTTATGAAGTTAGTTTAGTAAGAGGTATCTACAAGGCGAGCCCCTGAAGGGTCTTAGTCAGCCATCATCTGGCTCTGCCTTTACAATTTAAACTTGAATTTGTTAAAGCTTCTTAAAAGTTAATCATGGACAAAATTAAGTATAGGAGCCATAAATTAATCACTGTTCATTACTTATCAACCAATAATTTGGGGATACATGTAGATGTGTAAAGTTGGACTATTTTTGCCATCTTTAACATTTTCTTCAGATATCTGTTTAAAGGAATGAACTGTAATGACCCATAAATCAGTCTGTACTGTGAACTTTCTGTCTCCATTTTCTACTAAAGGATAATGATACCTAAATAATTAATCAATAAAGTGATCAAATCTGTAAAAACCAAAGGCCAATTAAGCAGAAAGGAGGCAGGAGAAAGAAAACTATGTCTAATTATTTATTCAGTATCAGGATTTCCAAAATTATGCCTGAGCAATGGGATTGCTGAATTAAGTAATTATTTCCATGGTGCCACATGTCTTTGATGCTGTTGATTGACATGTCTTATCTTGACTCAGATTTACAGTTGGGTTCAGCTGTCCTCATAATGGTCATTGATTTATATAAGAAAATGGTAACCTGAAATCCATCTTTATCTTATAAATCAGTGTGAACCTTTCTCCTTCTGTCTTTACTTGCATTTCTGAGACGATCATTTATTCCAAATATGGTCAGTAGGCCCAACAAGAATCTATCCCATTTAGAACTGCTGTTTGTGCTGTCAAGGTTAAGTGTCTACTTCCACTTACTTGTCTGTTGGCATTATGATGAATTTATGCCTGGACTTAAGAAATAGAAACAGGAAAGAAAGGGAGATTACACCTTTCCATTATTTTAGAATGAGATCATTCTGATTTGGGTTTGTGGTATACAAGACAACAAACTTTCTTTTGTTTGTAGGGCAATTTAAATAACACATTTTCTTTCAACAGACAGGCCTGCTACAGGATGCTGTGTTTTCCTTGATAGTATGTCTGGATGCGATGTTGTCATTGATTCAGTGCTAGCATCTCTTAGAATAGTTTTTGTGTACAGCAGTACCTCATTTGTTCAGAGCTGTTTCCGTAATACAGAAAACAGATCTGATCTAGTATTACAATTTAGTAATACTGAATGTCTGAGTAAACAATGCAAATCCAAGTGTTTTCTCAGCTATGTTTCTAAATATTCAATAAGCTATCACTATGGAGCTATTTTTATGTGCGGGAAAGCTATGGTTTCTCAAACATTACAATGACATAAACCATGTCCATTCAACAGTAGACTTTCCATGGGATCTGACATTGTCTATGCTCTCCACCATGAATGAAAACAATGCCTTTTTGTTGAATATGTGAAATCATCTGAACTTGTTTGCTTAGCAGAGGAAAGTGCTTACTTCAAGGGTAGATAATTGTGAGTAGCTGGCTCTTGGTAAATATAATACCAACTAGTACACAGGAAATAAGCAGATAACCAGAAAAGAGGGAATAACAAGTTAGTTTGAAAGCAACATGCTTGGAGTGGACAAAAACAAAGGCCAGGGCTGCATAACACTGACATTTTTATTAGAATTCATTTGTAACAAATGGAACCTGTGTCAGCAAAGAACTGATTTTCATACAGACTTCTTTCGCCACCAATGTAACGAAGTAAGAAAATAAAAAGCACGCCTTTCATTCTGTAAAACACTTACGCGTACTACTAATTAGAGGTAATTGTATTTTTTTAACAAGCCATTTTACAAGTTATTTTTTTTTGAGTTTTCAGTCTATGCATCCAAAACGAGAGCAAAGAACACAACTGGTATCTTTGTAAAGACACTCCAAGCTTGTATGGCAAAGCCATGTAACGGATGGATAGGATGGATCTGTAGCCTTCTGATCTCTGCTGGAGTATCAGGACACCCACATACCCAATAGAAATCAAAACCCAAAAAGAAAAAAAAAATGGGAAGGGGATTTTAAAATGACAAGAACAACTAAAACAAAGCTAACCCAAAAATCAGCAGGAAAGAAAAAACTGTGTGTGCTACTATGCATTTTTCCTTTCCTGATGTGGTGAGTTATCCACAGACACATAAATGAATTTCTGAATTAGTTTCTTACAGATGGGTTCAAGTAATAACATTATTGGGTGTAGAATCAATAGGGCAGTGCATAGTACAAAGGTATAGAAAGTGCAAAGTTCCCTAGAGGCCCTTCCCTCCCCTGGCTGTCCTTGCCTTGTCTAACCATGCAAACCATTTTTTAAAAAAGAGCTAAAATAAAGTTCTGTACAAATCACTTTCATATATTTGATATTTTACCATTGTAACTAATTACAAAATTATACATAACTACACATACATAGGTAAATAATAGCACCGTACTGGTTATGACGATGAAAATAACTGGAAACTTGGATGTTTATGGAAATGGTAGATAAGGATGATTGCCTGGGAAATTAAACTTGAATGGTCATAGAGCAAAGTACAGAGTGGAATGCACATCAGTGACAGTGGGGAGTTAGTTCTAGGAACAGCTCCGGATTCTAGAGTAGCGCTTGCCTCATCCTCCTATAGTACGCATCACATTCATTTCCTTTTAGTGATTTTTGTCATCTTTCCCTCTGCTGTATCTGCAGCTTTTATTACAGAGAGACAAACTGCTCACTGGCCAGTCATTCTTGTGTGTGATATTCCATTAGATCCCACATGTCCAAAATGGCATGTCTAGATGATGTAGTACCTGTCAGATCCTCTTTGTTTTACTCAAACAAAATTAGAGCACTGAGCAACCTGGCACTTGGATAAATCTTCAATGATACAAGTGAAAAGAAAACAACAGACCCACATAGTGCACATTCTTCTCTGGTTATGATGTAGGTTAGAGAGTCTCATTCTGAGGTAGCCTTCTAGTTTCTTTTTTTAGTGTTTTATATATATATATATATATATTTTCTTTTTTGTTTTTGTTCATTTTTTATTTTTTATTTTATTTTATTTTTTTTAACAAAAATGCTCAAATATGATACTTGTAAGTGTTTGGTCTCTAGTGTTTTATTCTGCTAGTTATGGGAAATGTGAAAACAAATACCCTTCCATGCAGAACATCATGAAGATAAAATTATACCAAAATATTATACCTGTATCAAAAACTCTTTCAGAGTTCTTAGGATTTGGGGAGGGTAATTTAAAACCATATTGCATGTGGCAAACTCATGCCACCATCCATGGCTTCCTATGGACATTTTTGGGGAGATACATACATGTATATATAATTTATTGCCCCTTTCAGAAAAATCCTAATGGAATATCAAATATATCCCAAAGTTGTTTCTATAAATAAGACTGGTGGTTACTGCATGCTCCAGAGCAGATTTGTAAGGGATATGAAGTGAAACAAGTTGCTTTTACTGATGTGATGATGAGGAAAGGAGAGGGCCTGATTATCCAAGTGCTTTGGGCTGGTACAATCACTAACATCCCCCACTTGGCTGAAAACTAGGAATGCATATTATTCAAAGAGTTTATATACATGTGGTGAACAGATAATGCTTTAATTGAAAGAGTAAAAGATGTAAACAACTAATGGAAATCAGAACCAAAAGGTAAAAAGAAATGCTATTAAAATAGGCATCAATTATAAGGCACTCTAAATGCAGAACTAAAACCAAATTAAACAGCACAGCGCCTCCCAGAAACGCCGCAGCCACAACATGTTTCTGACTGAAAAGAGTAACATGAGTTTGGCTTTGCCCCTGTTACATATCATAAATGCAAATTTCATAGCACATACTATAGACAATATATGATTGAATATATAATTTTTTAAAAAAACAACTTGATAGCTGATATATTACAACATTCTTCCCTCCTAAAGGGCTATGCACTGACCGTTCCCACATGCACACCTCTTAGATATTTAACAATTGTTATTGCACTAGAGTGTTAGATATACTGAATTTTGTTGGAAGCCTGGCTAACAAAACAGTATTTGTGGGTATTATTGGGTAGATGGGGGAATGCAGGACAGGAAAGTCAGGGGCGAGGCTCAATCAATTATCAATGATGTGCACTCCTCATTCCCTTTACAAATCAAAGTTTTGCAATATTAAAAATAACTTGGAAAAGATGTTTACAATTGCTTTCTATACTTAAAAAGAAATGAAAAACAAACAAAAAAACCTCAACCATGGAAGAACTGAATGGCAGTTAAATCTTTGTGTGGCCACACTGTCTATATATACATAAATACTCTTAAAATAGAGATATCTATGTATATATGTATATATGTTAGCAGCAACTTTATACTTTGCGCCTCCCTGTTGATTCTAAAAACAAAACAAAGCAAAGCAAAATTCCCCTTGAAGCTTACAGAAAATGGGTACTTTTTCATTAGTTATACCAAACAGATGTGTAAGTAATATCTGCTGAGACCGTTACTGTAGATTGAGTGTTGCACAAAAATGTGCAAAGTTTCAAATTATTTGATATTTCTACAGTAAGATATTACAGATAACCATTCTACAGCTTAAGAACTTACAGTTTAGAAATAAACCATGAAGAAGTACATAACTTTTAAAATTTACTTTATCGAATGATACATTTTGTTAAAAAAAAGTTTACAGAGTTAGAAATGAAGCACAGGTCAGCAGAATCTTTACAACACTAAAATGAAATCAAAGACTTTCTTTTTAACATCCCCACCCTTATCCCTAAAATGTAAGTATGAGTGGCATGGGGAAAGGGGCGATGTTGAAGCAGAGTCCACCTTACTGTGAGAAGCCACACTCAGCAAATGCCTTGTGCTGAGCTGAGGCCCACAGTCAAGGTCTCTGTCCCTATCAAGCAATCCTGAACAAGATGGTGGTTCTTTGCTGTCATTTCTTCTTCCCTTTGTTTTGAATCCTTGAGGTATCTGTAAATAAAATCCTTCAGATGCCTCCTAAGTCAGGATTCTTGTTATTATTTTTCAGGTTAGATGATTAAACTGTGAATTCTTGGTCCACTTGGAAGAGTTTGTTTTTTGTTTTGTAATAGTCCCACTAAGTGGCTGTTAGCTAGAAATTAAGAAGGACTTCTCAAGTGCCCTGTATGGCTCAGAAGAGACTCCATGGATAGCGAAGGGCCTGAAGTAAAAATCCAGAAGGGGTTAGGGTTTTCTATGTGGCATAGTGATCAAAGCTGCCCAGGTATTCTAGTGCGGCACGATAGCAGAACTGGTATTGATCCTGCAGGACACAGGGTGGGTAGAAAGAGATGAAGAAAATAGATGTTTTAATTGAGAAAAAAAACAGTATTGTAAAGAAAAATTATATCTACCATAGAGTAACACTACCACCTTAATTCAGTCTGATGACCAACTCACAGTGAGCAAAGAATAATTAACCATGTAGGGATTTTATTAACTCCACCAATAAACCTAAAACAGGCTCCAAATTCCAAGCCACAATAACTCTAGTAAATATTATCTTCCTTTTTGTGTGCTACAGTCATCTTTCACAATGACCTAAGTATTAGTGATCATTTTAAGTTGGAACGAATGTAAACCTCCTTAAAGGCAATCTGGATTTGAACTTTCTGAGCTGCTTTCCGCTGAATTTGAGTTTACAAAAAAACAAAAACAAGTCAGCAAAAATAGATAAAAAGTAAAGAAGTTGGCAAGATGGCTCAGTGGTCAAGAGCATTTGCCTCCAACTCTGATGACTTGAGCTTGATCCCTGGGATCCACATGACAGAGTGAGAGAAATGATTTACATAAGCTGTCCTTTGACTTGCACACATGTGGCCTGTGTCCTGTGCACTCTGTCCCCACACACATCAAAAAAAAAAAAATGTGAAAGCATCAGATCATATATTAGACTCAATCAGAAGTACCATCATGTGAGATAGCCTAATGTAAGGGCCAGAGACAAAAAAAGATCCTTTGTATCTGTGAGAAAGGGAGCTGTGCTGGATGTTTTTATGTCAACTTGACACAAGTTAAACTCATCTGATCGTAGAGAACCTCAATTCAGGAAATATCTCCATAAGATTGGGCTGTAGAAAAGCTTGTAGGCATTTTATTAATTAGTGATTAATGTCAAAGGACCAGCCTATTGTGGGTGGGGTCTTCTACGGACCTGGTTTCTATAAGAATGTACACCGAGCAAACATGAGAAGCAAGTCAGTAAGCAGCACCTCCTCATGGCCTCTGCATCAGCTCCTGCCTTGAGGTTCCTGCCCTGTTTTAGTTCCTGTCCTCACCTCCATCAGTGGTAAACAGTGCTGTGAACGTGTAAGCCGAATAAACCCTTTCCTCTACAGTTTGCTTTTGGTCATGATGTTTCATTGCAGCAACAGAAACCCTAAGACAGAACTGAAAGGTAGTTGTGCAGGAGCAGTAGGCACACAAAATGCTTGTGGAGCCCTGTCCTTTCTGGCTCGTCACTCCTGAGGATGGCGGCCCACATCCAAAATGTCTGTACCATTTGTCTTAAAATTCATTGTGAATCCAAGTTGTCTGTTCTAGAAGACTGTTTCTAGAAGAAATAGAATGATATGAAACATGTCTTTTCTCACACAAGGAAGGGCCCTGTCATACTGAAATAAATTGGAGCATTGTTGTGGAGATGGAAAAATTACAATTTACAGATAACCACAGGGATGAGAAAAAGTAGGATTTTCCCCATAAACGAAACTTATTTTCAGTAGCCAATGGGGCTGAAAGTAAATAGCTTCAATTTTGCTTAAATGTGCATTTTTCTACTATAAAAATGGTAATGCAAAATAAATGGAGTCTGCTTTTCTGTCTTGTCAGAGTAAGTTGCTTGGCTAAGTGTTGAGGCTTTTTAAATGTTCAATTTTCTTCTGTCACCCCAACACCCATTATGTTTGTCAGACTGACATAATGTTTTAAGTAGTGCAAGCCAAAGGCTTGCACTATTTTGAAATCAAAGTCTGGAAGATATTGTAAATTGAAGAACATATATAAAGTGTGTAATTTGGTGGATATTTGAGGAATATAAACACTACTACTCTGATTCTCTAAATCATGAACTTATACTGAGAAATGTACATATTAATTAGTGAATAGAAAACAGGGCATTATTAGGTTCCAAATATTTAATATGGCCAGTGGTATGAAACAAAACAAAACATCTGGTGTCTCTGTAAGCAAATATAAAGAAAATAGAAAAGTAGAGGTAGCTGAGGCAATATTCTGTGTCAGACATTTGGCTTTTTTATGTATCTACTTAAAATTAGGTACAAGGTTTCCATTAACCACCACCCTCACACACACAATGAAATATGTAAAAGAGCCATTTCACTGGTTAAATATGCTAACAATTTGATGTATTTCAACCTAATATAGAATCTCATATAATATCCACAAAAACTTGAAGATTTTGGTATTGTCTCCATATTTAAAGAATGGGGACACTCCACTCCAGAAGAGTGGGATAGAAGGGTTAGGGGGTAGAGGGTGGGAGGGCGGGACTGGGAGGGGTGGAAAGAGGGCACTGTGATGGAGATGTAACCTGAAGTATAAATAAATAAATTTAAAAAAGAACTAGAGATGAACAAAGGAATTTTGATACCCTTTAATTTTCAAACAATATAGCAAAAAAATGACAAAAGTAAACAAACAAACAAACAAATAAAAAGCAGAATGACCTTGATCATTTGACACATAAAGAAACATAGAATCCCTTTCAGTTCTGTTGATTTATTTTCTTTATGATAACCCCTGAATTACTTTTTTATTTTCAATAGATTATTATATTTTTGGAAGTATTATAATTTCTCTGTCACTGTATGGAATTTTCAAACTTGAAAAACCTGACAATGTAAAAATTACATTCAATGTCTGTGAATTTGTTGATATTTTAAAAATTTAAAGTAAGATAATATCTATTTTTGAGTTATGACCAATGTATCTTTGCATTGGGTTTTCCAATTTTATTCCATAAACACATTTTCTGAGGCTCAACTAATTATCTACTATTTGCTACATAAATAACCATGGAAAAACGAAAAACCAATTATTGTCACTACAATTGATGTATCAGCTAAAAGGAACAATAACGGAATTTTCATTTAAAATATTTAGTATATATTAAATGGGAAAATCCACACAAAAACTGCTGCATGGTGCAGGCCAGTTGTATATGAGGGTTATTTCATTTCTTGGGCAGGTCATTCAAAAATAATTTGTTTCTATTTTCTTGATCTGTAACAGGACAATAATTGTGTGTGTCGATTTATTAGGATGGAAAATCATCTTCAAGGATGGTAATTACATTTATGAAATTTAATACATTATAAATATTTGCTTACGAAGTACACTGATATTCTTGTTTAGGGTGATAATTAATCTGAGATTGTTAATTGAAAATACTTCAGATTTATGCCTTACTGACAATAAAATGAAAGCTACATTTAAAAAAGAAAAAAAATGTGGAGATGTGCTTTTAAAATACTAACTAAGCAATTGTCTTTTCCCATAGTGCTCTTCTGTATTTCACATGTGTATTTTGGACCCAAAGAAGGTTTAGGTTTTTGGAAGGTAATACCAATTTATTTCTTACCTCTGTTTGTACCATGGCTGGTCGTTGTGTTCTTAACATTTTGACTGTCTGGAAGATATCTACAACCCCTTCATATCTCATTCTTTCCAATACAATACTCAGGGTTATGAAGACTCCGGTTCTTCCAACACCAGCACTGCCATGAGAACACAGGCAGTGTGAGTAACATGCTCATAATCTTAGCCTCACTTGCTTTTGGAACAGACATTCTTCTACTAGCTTCCATATTCCCAGTTTCTCACAAACATGTTCATGATGAAGTGGGAATGCTTTTACTATGTCTTTACCAGGTGGTGTATTGTGACAACATACGAGAATAAGTAATTAGGATTGTGTCTTGTGAAAGAGAATGCATTTCTACAACACTGTGTAACTTCAGTTGCAAGGTCTACAAATAATAATTAATAACTAAAAGTATATACAAATGAAATACAGGCTTGTATTCTTCATGCAGATCCTAAAACTGAAGACCATCCCTCTATGTAAAGTATGAAATAAATTAGAATAAGGTGGAACATGTAGGCTATTCATAAGACTCAATGAGCAGGGAAAGACTTTTCTGCCATAGACTCCCTTTATTAACTTTGTATACTTTTAAACTTTGTATACTTTGCAGGAAAGAGTCCAGGCCTCCACCTGAGGAGCGCTAGCAGCCACACCCGGCTGCTTTAAGTTTTGTCTCTGGATTCCCCCTACATATTTTCCCTGGATGCCCTCTCTTCAGCTCTGCAGCTCCCCTGGGTGCCATCTCTGTGGTCCCTGAAATGGGTGCTTGGATCTTCAGGCTGTGCTGCTGACCTCTCTACACCTCTACACATCAACACCTCAGGACTCTGAGGCTAAATCTCCATATCTCTGGAACCTGAGATCAGACACCTGAAAACAAAAACAAAAACCACTGGGAAGCTGTAGCCAGCAGTGCCTGAGTCTCCAGTTATGCCTGGGACTGACAGGGAACTCAGGGGAAAAGAGGTGTGTCCACCTGGAGCTAGTCTATAAACTCTGACCCCATCTCTGTGGCAACAATGTATAAACTAGTCATTCCCCCAGAGCAGGGAGATTTGGTCTGGCACAGCCAGCCAGAGACCAGGACTAGAAATCTGACCCCTTAGTCTAACTTCATAATTTAGTTAATGTAAGTTTTTTGTTGTTGTTTTGTTTAATAGTTCAAGTTTGTGTAAACACTTTAAGGCAAGAGTTAATAGGCCCCTCCTCTACACCTTTCTGTCAGAATGGCAGTTTCAGCCTCTAACTGTCACAAAAGCCACCTCCAGCTCCCCAGTGAGATCCCTACCAGATTTATGGTAATTTTAGGTGAAAAGTCTGAACAAAACCCCACCAATCCCTAATCTCCCCCAAGTTTATGACTTGAAATCCCACCAATCCTCCTCTGGAAATCTCTGCCCTCCAAAGTTCCACCCCCTCAAAAATCCTATATAAGGGCTGTTTGCCCAGCTCTCGGCTGTCCTCTTCTAGAAGCAGAGACAGCCACTCCTGGGTTCATCCCTCTAATGAATCTCTTTTAAGAGATTTGCTGCCTGGTACGACTCTCTCATTGGAAGAAGCCAAGAAGTCCAGAAGAGAAGTGTAGAAGGAGCAGGGCTCAGGTCCAAGTGCTCCTCAGCTTATCTGGGATTGGGGAAATCCTCCCCTGAGAGTGCAATGACTAAAGAAGGAGGAGGGCATAGGCCCCAGGGTTCCTCAGCTCAGCTGGTGTTGGGGGAAACTCTCCTGTGAGCTGCAATGTCTTTGCTGAGGAGGCCTCCTCTCAGAGCTGTGCCGTTCCTGGCCTCCAGTGTCCCTTGGGATACCATCCCACCTCAGAGCTGTGTGGTTCCCAGGCTTTGGAGTGATGCATTTCCTGGACACCTTGCCATCTGATCAGGAAGGCTACCAGAGCATATCATGCAGATTCCTCTTTTCTAGTGCATTAATAACATAATTTGTGAAAAATATGCCATCATCTAAACAGACAACAAGATATATAACAAGACGTACAGATCACTTCAGTATTGACTTTGGGTTGGATATGAAAAAAATAGATTCTACAACACACTTTCTACTATGGGAAGATTTTAATTTTAGCCTTCAGGAAACTATTAATATCCTACATGCATTGACTGTAGAAACATCAAATTATATCCCAATTTTAAGAAAGCTATTACTTTCAACTGATTCTCAAAAGGGTCTTTGACAGTATAGCTAAGAGTCAATGAGCTGTACACTGAACTGATTATTTTCAGGTGATCAGCAGCTAAAATATCCCAATTTTCTCTATACCATTTCAACAAGGTTTTGAATGTTTCTTTTGGTATTTTAAGATAATTCCAGAATCTTCACAGCAGCAAGGAAGATAACTAACTGACAGCTCTTATAACTCTTAATAAATGACATCTAGGAGTTTGGGTAACAAGAACACTGAATAGTTTGAAAAAAAAAATCCATACATTTAAAAAATTTTAATTAAATGTTGTGTGTAATGCTTGGGCAAAGGCTGTAGAAAATAGATGGATTCATTTACTCCATGATGTAGCTGACAGGCATATATAAATAATGTGTGCTTTAACAAACTGCAATTTCTCACAAATCTAAAGAAAAATGCTAAGTGAGGCTGTAAATCAATGGGCAGTTATTAAAAAGGAATTGGAGTTGTTCACTTCCAACAATAATCAAAGGATCTTGAAGATCCCTTCAACCTCGAGAGTCTCATTCATGAGAGACACTGACTAGTGATACTTTTGTTAAATCGTCTAGATATTATAAGGTGTAATAGATTAGTCAATATAAATAAAGAACAGTGTTTCTGGATTTCTATTAAGAATTTTTAAGAAAAGAAAAGAAAGGTCATGTGCCTTATTAACTTCTAAATTTATCAAATTATACTATGTTAGTTTTATATGCTAGAAATGAGTGTTATTTCAGGGCATTCAAAAACAAGAGAAGAAATATATCTAGAAGGCTTTAGGACGTAACGAAATATGTACATACATGTGAATATACATGTATGTAACATGTGAATCTTTGTGCTTAGGGGTTTCTCAGTCATTGTCTAAAAACATTCCCAAAGAAAAGTAACACAGGACTGAAGCTAAAGTTATGAATATCAGATATACTCTTTCCCTTAGAGGTCATATTGAGAAAGTCTAAATTAGATGGAGAAATTATATGCTATATTACAAAATATTTAGATGTTTCAACTCTCATTTATAACATTAACTTTAAATACTGGAGACCATCTGTCACTTCCTATCTGTTCTTCAGTTGTATATAGCAAGGGATTTTGACAGCACAAAGAAGATGCTTCCAAGTATGAGAAACAAAGCATTGCTAGAAAAGATCACAGGGACCTGCAGAGAAAACTGAAGTTCACTATTATACACCTTCATAAAAGTATGGATCTAGGACAAGAGCATGTATACTGAAGCCCATGTCTAATTTTTTTCTATTTTGAGATCTTGCTTCCTCTGGTATTAACAACAATAGTTTTTTAAAGCACAAGACTTTTTAAACATTGATGCTTTGAAAGATTTGAATGTAAACATATTAAAATATGAAACTTCAAGCTTTTAGCATCCTGATATACAGTAGTTTAAAAAATTAGGTGATTTCCTTTTACTATGTTTTGCACATACAGCAACTTCCACATGCACTAAATTTATGGTGGATGTCTAAGGCATTCACTTAGTATTTCTATTAACTTCAGTGACTTAAATTATAAAATGCTCTAGAAACTGTTGAAAATAATTAAATTGAAGGTGCTTCATTTTCTGATTAGCAACAATTTTGAAGCAAATTGCATTTTGAACTGAGGCACCATACTAATCACTTATTGACTGGAAAGAATTAGTATTGCTATTAAGGCTTGGCAGCTATTCACAGTTCTTTCAAGAGATAAAGGGAGAAGGCACAGAAAGGCAGTTGTAAGTGCAGCTAAACAAAAAAGAAAGCAAACCCTGAAAGGGATTAGTACTACACATTACTGCTATGGGACACACCAATAATCCTGGCAGCTTGAAACTATTTTTTACAAGGGTACAATTTGGGGGATAAGAACATTCCTTTGATTCCTTTTATTTTAGTGAAAGAAAAGTAAATCTTTATGTCTCATATAACATTCTGAAAATAAATTTCAATTATACAAATCTGCCATAACAAGCTTGTATACAAAGTGAATAAAGAATACCGATTTTCAAAGCTGCAATGCATCACTCATAAATGTCCAGTTAGCATTAGTGACTCCCCGCTCACCTGCAATGCACTGAAATGGGCCCATCCTGGCCAAACTGCTCCTTTGTTTTATGAACTTGGCCAATGAAGTCAATAAATCCTTCTCCAGACTTTGGCACTCCTTGTTCTGGCCAGTCAGTGAACTGGAACTGCCTCACTGTTCGGGACTGGCCGTCCTTTAGAGGGGAAGCCACATAACCAGGCATGAAGCAGCATGCCAGGAGGATTCAGCAAGTACAAAGGCAACAAGAGCATTCATGATATCCCCCCCCCCAAAAAAAAAAACAAAAATAAAAAGAGAAGAAAGAGTTAGGAGCATGTCCAATGGAAACTCGGTTATGTATGTGTCTTATATGCTGCCTACACTGTCAATATTTACATAGATTTAAATTACAAATCTATTTGAGTTATCCTCTTCAGAAGCATTTCTGAGCCTCAAAGTTATAGTTTGAAATCATCAAATGTGCGCGCGTGCACACACACACACACACACACACACACACACACACACACACACACACACACACCTTATAATTCAATCTAATCACTGCTTCACAAGAGTATGAAAGCAAAATGCAGCCATGTCACCTAGATCAGAGGCTTGCTGTTGTCACAATGACTTCATATCAGTCATGCATATTTATTTCTAGCACTGGAAATGACAAATGACAAGATTTTAAAGGATCCATCGTGATCCAGGTAGCTGTTGTGGACTTGGCTGCCCCACCATGTCTCTAAGGGACACTCATTCTAGCCATGTGTGAGATACACCATGAACCATTTAATGATGCTTAAATTCCAGCTTGAGGGCACAGTGCCAGTTTGTTTTTGTCACCTTGACACAAATCCGAGTCTCTGTGAGAAGGAAACCTCAATAAGGGAACTATTTCCATCAGACTGTGCTGTGTGCATATCTGGGAGCATTGTCTTGATTAATGACTGTTATGGGAGGGTGCAGCCTACAGTGGCACTGCCACCCCCAGACAGGAGCTCCTGGGTGGCATGAGAATTGAACGAGTGAGACATGGAGAGCAACACGGAAAGCAGTGTTCCTCCATAGTCTCTGCTCCAGTTCCTCACTGAGCTCTTCCCCTGACTTCCCTTGATGATGAACCTGTAAACCAAAGAAGTCCTTATGCTTTGTGCTTTGTCAGTGTTTGATCACAGGAACAGAAAAAGAAACTAATGCAGAATTCAAGGGGATTATTTGCCAAGTATCCCCCCCTTCCGTTTTTATCAGAGCTTTTTTCCTGACTGGCTTCAGGAATTAAGTATCCTACACAGACACCTCCAACTCTGTAAGAAAGCAAGCCATATCTAAAATATGATAATTCAAAATATAGGTGAAATGCTTTGTACACACCACAACTTCCCCAAGCACTAAATTAATGGTGAATATCTAAGGCATTTATTTGGTATTTCTATTACCTTCTTTTCTAACAGAGTGTACAAAACTTCTCTGGGCTCAAGAAGTACCATATTAATAAGAGAATATCAGGAGGTACTTCAAATTCTTTCTGGAATTGTTTTAAGGTCGACAGCAGCAGAAGGGACCCTTTGCTCATACGTACAAGAATCCCTGTTCTGACTCACAGAAGAAAGTATAACTAAGTACATGCTTCCTGGGAATGATCCCAGTTTAAGAAGTCCTACCAGTGGTTTCCTGATTCTTGGGGGCTAATCTTTCCTTCTAAGATTCTTTTGGGACCAGGCATGCATGTTTCTAAGATTTGTAGAGATAACTAAATACCAGGCAAACTGAAAAAAGAGGGTACCTTAACTCAGGATGGGTATACATCATGTACCCTAGTTGTGCAGAAGAGATGCTTGAGAATAGAAAACTAGATCACACCAATTTTGTGAGAATACAGAGGAACACAGAAAGTATTTGGCTACATCACTAACTCCCAGATGTTTAATTTTAAGGATTGATTTAGATCCCTCTTGTTCTGGGTAAGTTTTGGAGGGCATGGGGAGGAAAGTCAGACTGGGCAATGCAGAGTTATCTTCTGATTTTCCTGGGGATTTAATTTTGATTGTAGTTACATGTAATGTCAGGAACAGGTCATATGAACAAATACTTACTATTTGGAGGAGAGAGCAACTGATTGTTTAAAGGTTAGTTGCTTCACAATGCTGTATTCTCAAGGGCCAACTGGCTTTCTGAACTCAGATCCTGAGATCAGAAGCATGCTGGGAAAAAAATGCAACAAGGCCTCTGGCAGCTAGCTGTTGCAGGATGTTTGATCATACAGTGAGATTGTGTTATTTACAGGAAAGGGTATTTTTAGCTGTGGTGTGGATCAGCCTTAGCAAACATGCTTAATCCAAGAGCTTTCTGCTTGAATACTGTAAATAGGATTAAATAAAGTCAATCATAGGTCAAGAGGCGCAGCAAGCAACCAGTTGACAGGAAGTGAACATGGGATTATTATTTTTTTGTTTTTTTTTCACTTTTAAAAAATATATATTTATTAGTTCACGTTACATCTCCATCACAGTGTCCTCTTTCCACCCCTCCCAGTCCCAGCCTCCCACCCTCTACGCCCTCTCCCTTCCATCACACTCCCTCCAGAAGAGTGTGATGGAACATGGGATTATTAAGAAAAGCTATAGAGAGTAAGGGAGGCAGGAAGACTGATAGAGAGACACACAGGAAGTAGAAGAGAGGGCCATTGAGTTTGAAGGCAGTTTTTGAGACAGCATGGAAGAAGGATTACTCTTTCTGGGGCACTGGCAGATGAGGAGGGTAAGCTGGGTGCTTTCTCTGCCTCTCTAAGCTAGCAGGCTTAAACCCCAGCATCTGGCTCCTGAGTTTTCATTGGTAAAACCGAACGATTGAGATTTTGTTAAAAACAACTCCTAACCACAGGAAGATTTAAAACAAGTGAGCAACTTCTGGCTTCACTCTTTCTTTTCTCAAAGATTAGGTTTAACTTGGAGCTAGGTAAATGTGTTTCCCGTGGGTTAAACCTGTATTCCACTTTCTATTACCAGAAATAGGTAGGAAATGTCCTTTTAAGGAACTTAGGTGTTTGACTCACACTAAAGGGATAGTGGCAAGCATCAGGGCATGCTTTCTTGGACAATTGGATCTTGGAACATAATAGCTGCCTTGCTGGAGTCACATTTAGAGTAGTTAACAAATCTGTCACTTGGGCCAACCCTCCTGTGAATCATATTATCTCTGTCTCTTTCTCATTTCTGTCTCTCTGTTTTAGAGAGAGGGATAGGCTTTGGTAACTAGCCAACAATCTACAAACATGAGCTGAGACAAAGCTGTTTTTCAGAAAAAATAATGGATCAACTACACATTGTCCCCTAGAGTTTTAGTCACTCCACTCATATGACAGTTCCAAAAATAAAGCAGGGCTTTGAACTGACCTGGTCTCCCTAAGATGTGTTTGCAATCATGGCTTGAGAGTGCCTAATGGCAAAGATATTAAAGTTTATGCCTAGAACCTCTTACATCAGGGCTGAACATTGGAGTCAGCAATCTTTGTGAGTGAAATGTGAATGAAAATTAGCCAACAAGGGTTGTGAGTTCATGGTTCTCATGGACAGACACATTAGCACATGGAGGAATAAACCATGCCAAGAATCAAATTAAAATGTGCAAGGCTTGTTAGAACCTTCCAAGCAATGCCATTTGCTCGGCAGTTTTAAAGTCATACCAAATTAACCTACAAGTCTTTATGACCTCAAGAGCTGTACATGCATCAACATATTTACAGCCTCAAGTAATGAAGAAATCAAAATCTCTCCAATGAGAATGCATTGAGAAGGTGAACTTAAGTGAAGCCAGCCAATCAGTAAAAGCACTCACTGTGTCCCCAAAGCTGGCCTTCCAGGTGTTAATATTTGAAGGAAAGCCAATCCTGGGCTTATGAAAACACTGCCCAGACAGAGGGAAACTTACATATTCTTTTCCTTTAAAGTCACCCATAATTAGTGATTTCTTTTCCTTTTGAGAAAGGTTATTTTGCAAATGTTTCTGCCAGAGGAGTACTTAACCCTAATTTTTACCTAGTGATGGAGCTGAACTTACCCTGGCATCTGTGACTTTGAATTCCCTCAGGATATATTGAGGCATGTTGTACTCAGCCATGGGATCTACAACAAAATATTGGTATCTTGCAGACCGTTCTGCTGGCCAGTACTGGTGACATTTCTCCTAAAAGGAGAGATTAATGTTAAAATATAAGGCATAAAAACAGTTTTTTTTATTTAAACTTGATCTTTTGTTAATGAAATTCTAAAATTCAAGGCAATTTCAGTTGCATGTACCTAATCTTTTGAACTTCTAGACTGAAGATAGGCAAACTATTTGGTATAATTTTTTTTTTCAAAAAACTCAGCACAGAGTCTGGCAAATCATAGGTGCTTATTAAACACAAGTTGAACTGAGAACTTCAACTGGGAGGTTGTCTTTTGTCTATGAATTATCTAAATAATTACATAACTCCTTGGGCAATGCTGTCCATTTTGATCCTGTATTCCATCAGCACACTTTCAAAAATTAATTAATAATTAATTAATTTTACATCCTGATCACAGCCCCCTCCCTCCTCTCCACTCAGTCCCACCTTCCCACCCTCCTCCTCTTTACCCCTCTCCCCTCCTCCTCAGAAAATGGAAATCCCCCCATCCTGTTTTATACCAGTGTGGTTGTTACTAGGAAACCACTGAAGACAAACTGAAAGAAGGCTCTAACTTGATCCAGTTTCAATCTTAGCTATCAACTGAGAAACTGGACCCCTGAGAATTCTGGTGACTTGTGTTAGCTTGCAGAATCAGCAGCCAGATTAAGGCAAGCTAGATAATTTCTTGGCCTTATATCTTTTTAGTTTCTAAATGAGTTCTAAGAGTTGGGTTTTAGTCATAAACCCATCACTTAACTTATAAAAAAGAAGAGACAGAATGAGTCTGTCTCCACAGCACAGCAAACAGGTTTTCAGGTGCTGTACCCGGTGGCAGTGCTTCAAGCATCTCTGATGCTGCTTTATGTGTACTTCAGAATAATTATTCTTAAAAAAAGGATTTGCTGATAGACATTAATTTCTGTCAGAGAAATGGGGCCAAACGGCTGAAGACTGATGCTGTAATGTATGGAGAGAAAATGGGAACTGTCCAGGCAGCTACTGGTATGTCATTTCTTAGTTTTGGAAGCTGCTGGCCCTGCACTTCCTATATAATCAGATATATTTATCCCTCTCAGGTCTCTGAGGTGGTTGAAGAACAGATAGCTAGAGTCTCATAGTTAAATTTTGAGTTGTTTAGGAATCAAGAGAGTGTTATGGATCTAAGAAGATATTTTTAAAACTGTGATGCAAGTTAGTATGAAAGCTGAGTTAGATATAGAACTTTTTAAACTCACGGAGATGGTTAGATAGTAGAATGTTAAAGTCAGGTGCCAAATACATATGGACTTGACATTAGGAATGTATGCTAAGCCATATAACTCTCATAATTGTGGCCTATTTATTTCTGTTGTTTTGTATTGTATTTATTGTTATGAGAGAAAGAATCATTGGTTGGACTGAAACAGGGAGCTGTTGTGGGGGGGAAGATATACCTTAAACTTAAAAAAAAAAAGGGAAGAGAATGAGGTGTTGAGGGGGAAGAGGGTGGAAGAGTGGGACTGGAGGGGGGAGTAGGGGGGGATTATGATTGAGATATAACTTGAAGAAATAAAAAAATAAATTATAAAAAAATGGATTTGCTATTATAACTTTTCAAATATTATGTAGCTTTCCAGGACCATGCTTAATGGACAGAGAAAATACAGTTTGGATTAAGAATGAAAGTCATAGTTTCTTTACCTAGGGAAATGACCCATTTGATCAGGAAATTCCAACGTATTCAGGCAAAAGGTAACAAGTATATGATGAGAGTCAAAAGTAAGTCAAGGAGTACCACTGGCTCGTTCATTTGTCTCTACTATTGCATTTCACTGCACCCAAAGAACTGGGTCTTTCAAAAACATGTAAATTATTTAGCTTGATGTGGCTTTCCAAACTGGGTGACATACTTACTCTGCCCATTTCTCTCAGCTTAGTGAGCATCACAACAATGGTGGAGTTGTGTTCCCAAAGCATGCGCCAGAAGTCTTCAGTTGTCTCTGCTAAGGGCCCCTGGGTAGCAATATAGGCTTTCTGTTGTCTGCATAGGGAGAAAGAAAAGTAAATGTTAAAGTATTTTGAAGAAACATAAAAATTGATTTGTGAATTTTTACATACATTATTAATCCAATTGTAGGGGATTCCCATTAGTATACATATTCAATAGGATTATTTAGTACATGTTCAGGACTTTGTAAAATCAATTATTTGCTTATATCATTATGCATGTTTTTATAATTTTTATTTAAATTTAATGCAATGCTAATAGCCCAATTTCATATGTTATACAAATCACTTAAATTCTTGGTTGTGTGACTATTTTCTAGAAACAATGCTCAAATAATCTATCATGTTTATGAAAAACTGCACTAAATAGTTTCTTTATCAACTTCCAGATGTAAATGGTTTCTGAAAGAATAAGTGAGAAGGTCAGATTAAAAGAAACAATAATCATAGGTTAAGGAGATGGTTTGGTTAGAAAAGTATCTGATGTTCAGATCCTCAGCACCCATATAAAGGTCTGGAAGGAAGGGAAGAGTTAGGTAACAAGTGGATCCCTAGATCTTTCTATTATCCTCCATTTCAGCTGAAGGGCTGAGCTCTAGATTAGGTGACAGATCCTTTCTCAAAAAGTAAGCTGGAAAGCAGCCAAGGAAGACATACAATGTTGATCTCTGGTATTCACAAGCACACATACACCCAACATGCCCACACTTGTATAAAACACATATACATCATACCCACTCACATGTACAAGCCACATAAGCATGTGCATATACCATGCAAGCACACTGCCTCATCTCCAGAAGCAATAGAAAATCCATTACTATTGCTTAATTCTATCCACAATTAAAAAAATAAACCACTACTGCCAAGGAATTGAATGATAATCTATTCAGAAAGAAAATGGTTTTAAATTGAGATGAAATTCTTTGTGGTTATAAATATAGGGCACATGCAGATATCAAGGCTTTGGACTGTCAGGGGAGGTAGGGTAGATACCTGTATCCATCAAGAAAACTAGCATTGATGTAATCAGAGCCTTCTACTCCTCGGATAGGCTGCAGGCACACCCTTGTGGATTCATATGGCATAATATTAACAAGGCGGTTTTTGAATTTATTACATGGAAGATTGGCACTGATGAATCTTGAGGTGTGAGCTTTTGAGCTGGCTAGACGCTGATGATTTAAAAAGAGAAAAAATACACAAAGGTAATTTTAGCCAATGGTTTGAATGCAATTCCCTAAGATGCCCTTTTTAGATATCAATCTTCTCTTTATTTCACAATAAATATTCAAAGTGTACTTCCTTTTAGCTAATTATTCCATATAGCCTACTGAATATTGTACACATTCCATTTTGAGGACATGATTTCTGAATTTAAATGAGGATAGCAAGTATTGTTAGAGAAAAACAAAGAGAAGAAAAGAAGAAGGAAGTGTTTTATATAAATCTGATACTGGAGGAGAAGGTCAAGTGAACCCTGGACTTCAAAATTTGAAAGATAATGAAGAGAAACCTATTTTAAAAACAAAATGACTTGCTGGTGAGTAACTTACCATAGCCAATGTCTTACCTTAAATTCGAGCTCCATTCCAGTGACATTCTCCCCTGTTTCTATTTGTGTCAGCTTCTGAATGTAGGCATACAAGTTTCTAGCCGGCACTTCGGTATTCCCACATGTCACTGCTTCTAACAATGCATCATGGATAAAGATGTACTGGTCTTCTGTTTGCACCATGTAATTCCTCTGGGCTCTCATTAAAGTTACATGGCCATAAATATCTACAGTTTTTTCATGCTTTATTCTTTCTAACATAGCATCTATTACAATGAAACAGCCAGTTCGGCCAACACCCGCACTATAAGACAAATTGGGGGGGGGGGGAGAAAAGTCCATATGAACTTAGCAAGAAACTAACACACAAGAAAACCTTTTTTAATTTCATTAACCATATCTCAAACCTATGTGCTTGACTCAAATAGCTATTACAAGGATTTTCAGTCACTCTAGAGTAAAATTACTGGGATATATATATAACAATTACTGGGATATATATAACAATATACCCGGTATGATGCATTTCATTTCATAATTACAATGTTAAATCCATAATCAATCCATTCTTGGTCATGTCATATGATATAGGTATTATTTTTAAAGTATAAAAAGATACAAACATTAATTGGGTTATTTACATTCAGATTTTTAAGATTTTTGGTCAATATCTAATTAGGGAGCAACATGTTGCAGTTCATGCCTGTATTCCTAGCACTTGACTGGTGGAGGCCAGAAGATCAGGAGTTCAAAAGTAGCCTAGTAAGTTTGAGGCTAACTGGGATACAAACCAAAACCAAAACCAAAAAACCTGTTGAAAAATAGGAACAAAATATCTAATTAGGCTTTTAAACAAAGCAATCTTAGTCAATTTTTTTTTATTTACAAAAAAAGAAGTAAATAAAGGAAAATGGAAACAAAGTATCTACTAAATAACCCAAGTATCTCTTATTGTACTATTCTGTAAGGAAGTTTTAAAGCTAGTCTAGTGGGACATATGAAATTTATATATTAAAATGTTGCACAGTAAAAATAACTCAGGGTAGTATTAAGAGAAATTCTTAATGAATAATAATCAATTGAGAATGTATTCCTTCTAATTTTCCTTTCTTTCAGAGTTGAAATGTATTTTAAAATTCTTAGTGAAATTCAAGCATTCTGTATTCTGTATCCTTACAGAATAGTACAATTAAGAGATACTTGGGTTATTTAGTAGATACTTTGTTTCCATTTTCCTTTATTTACTTCTTAAAAAGCCTAATTAGATATTTTGTTCCTATTTTTCAACAGGTTTTTTGGTTTTGGTTTTGTTTTGTATCCCAGTTAGCCTTAATACAGAAAAATTAAAGGCTTCAATCATTATTACACAAAGAGATTTAAGGCAATTTTAAAACTTCATTACATCTGGACTTATGGATCAGTGTTTCACATTTCATAGAAACAGACTCAAAGAGAAGGACATGAAAGAGACATTCTGTAATGGTTGGCAATGTTTGCTGCTTCAAGGAGATAGGCTCAGTTAAGGAACTGGCTTACAGATGCAGGGGTTTAAAACAGTGAGCATCCTCTAGTATAGAAAAGGATGTTAAGAAAATAGCACACCTTCTAGAGCATTGAAGAATCTCCAGTGGGAGATGATTGAATTAGTCGCAAGCCTATCTCTTGGTAGGAAAAGCCCCTTGCTCCAACTGTAGACAGAATGCTGTCCAAAAAGGACAAAACCTGGAAGCAGGTAAGTTGACAGCCTAGCTCTGCCAAGACAGGGTAGGTAAGTCCTTCATAACCCCTGCTCTACAATCAATGTCTGTCAGAGAAGCGGGGCCAAACGACTGAAGATCGATGCTGTAATGTATGGAGAGAAAATGGGAACTGTCCAGGCAGCCACTGGTATGTCATTTCTTAGTTTGGGAAGCTGAAGACCCTGTACTTCCTATAAAATCAGATATATTTATCCCTCTCAGGTCTCTGAGGTGGTTGAAGAACAGATAGCTAGAGTCTCATAATTAAATTTTGAGTTGTTTAGGAGTCAAGAGAGTGTTATACATCTAAGAAGATACTTTTAAAATTGTGTTGCAGTTAGTATGAATGTTGAGTCAGATATAGAACTTTAAACTCATGGAGATGGTTAGATAGTAGAATGTTAAAGTCAGGTACCAAATACATATGGACTGGTCATTGGGAATGTACGTTAAGCCATATAACCCTCATAACTGTGGCCTAATTACTTCTGTTGTACTGTATTGTATTTATTATTATAAGAGAAAGAGCCATTTGTTGGACTGAAAGGGGAAACTGTAGGGGGAAATAAGATATACCTTAAACTTAAAAGAAAAAAAAAGGGAAGAAGATGGGGGGTTGAGGGTGGGGGATTGAGGGTGGGACTGGAGGGGGAATAGGGAGGGGACTGCGATTGAGATGTAACTTGAAGAAATAAAAAATAAAGGGGAAAAAAAAAAGAAAATAGCACACCTGTGTTCCTGCAGTGTTGAGGTAAGCCTGTGTTTCCTTTGATCTAATCCTTCAAACTGAGTACAATTGTGTGTCCAAAAAGGTTCAATCCAAAGTTCCTTCCTCCTTTTGACTATGCACATTTGCCTCACAATAACTACGCATTCAGCAGGAAGTCTTACATATTATATTAACAACAGACTATTCTAGTTTGTTTTCTGTTGCTCTGTTAAACACCATGACCAAAGTCATCTTGCAGAGGAAAAGTTTATTTTAGCTTATAGCTTACAGTCAGTCATTGAGGGAAGCTAAGACAGGACCCCAAAGCAGGAGCTTAAAGCAGAAACCAATGGAGGAATGCAACTTATTTGCTTGACCTCAGACTTTCTTATACAACCTAGGCCCCGCTACCTTGGAGACAGTACTGCCTAATGTGTGTTGGGTCTCCTAACATCAATTAGGAATCAAGAGAAATGCCCACAAATATGCTCAAAGCCATCTGATAGAGATGGCACTTCAACTGAGGTTGTCTCAACGTGTCAAATTGACAAATAAGATTAGTCATTAACAGACTCATAGTAGCATAGTCTTCATTTATGACATGTTACTATCTGTTGGCATCTGTCTATCCGTTTTCATTTATTTGTCTGTCCAACTGTAGATCTATCTCATCAGTCAATGAACAATGAAGTGTTTTGCAAAGTCAGGTAGGGGATAAGGTAATATGATAACTTTGTTTTTCTTGTTAAAGATTTTAAAGCCTATCAAAGAATATAATGATCTATATACATGTATTATAGGAGAAGAAAGGACTGAGTTGGCATGGGTTGGAAATGGGACTTGAAGGATGAAGAACTGAAGTGATGGAACAGCAAGAGAAGTAACTTCAAATCATACTGCTGCCTCTGGGATCCACATGTGAAACTCTCCATAGATCAGTACAGAACTTGTAAGAAGGCTGCCAAAACTACACAATGAATGAATTACATCATGTCCAGTCTCATATGAATCAGCAGTTTCTTAGTGTCATGTGGCTACAAGGTAGTAACAGAGAATTAAAAGATAATTTAATTATTGATCACTGTAGATCAGCTACTGCTTCCACACAGGAATCTGTTGTTTGTACACTGTACGAATTCCACACAGTCCCTAATTTAAAATTTCTTATGGCTTTATGTCTTGTGCAAAGGCCCTAAGATTCTAAGACTCTAAATTTTATGTTCACAAACTAGCATAACATTGATAGATCCTGCAAAATATCTTTGAGGAATGTAGAATGCTGTATTTTTTCCGCTCTAATTTGGTACCATATCTTCTTAATGCAAAGTACACTACAGGTCTATAGTTATGGCAGGAGCATTTCTTAAACTCCCATCTGACACCATTCAAATGTCTAGATGACATGGTATTCTATAGTGTTGTGGAAAGGTACTGTAGAGTCTCAGGAGATTGAGAGGAATAATTCCAACTCCAGAGTTCAAAACTTTTTCTAGTAATGGTATTACTCCCCCAACACACAAAAGGAAAAACAAATAAAATATGTACCTGAGTCTAAAATGAAAAATTATGAGAAGAGACAAAAGGAAGGCTATGACTTCACCAATATGTGTTTTTACCCCACAAAGTACAGCAAACTGTTTATTCTTGTTGTTTGCAGGGAATAAAAGGAAGGAATTGGCTTCTTTAGAATTTATGTATATCATTTTTTTCTGGGGTAAAGTTTCTCCAATTTAAGGATTAGATATATGTTCATCTTAAAGCAAGCCTGTGAAGTATGTTGTACTTTTCCATTGCAGGCTCTAATGTGACCTTGAGAATGTCATATAAATCTTGTGGTTTTTTTTAAATTTTTGTCTCTTCTTCATTTTTATTACATCTGATAATGATAATAGCGCCAGCTAATTAATGAGTCTAATTATCCAGTAAGTCTTAAGGCTGAATTAAACTCATCAAGGTTTCTGCAAACAAAAAAGGGGCAGTTCCTTTGTAGGTACATGTTTCAATTCTAGCTCTGAAGACAACAAAGATGCAACAATAAAATTCTGGGAAAATTCTGAAAGTCACATCTGAATCATTTGTGACTTAGCTTTTAAAACCTTGCTTTAATCTACTCCCTTGGACTGTTCTAGCTTCTTGCTGTATTTCTAACTAATAATATCTCATTTTCAAGAAATGTACTGCATTCATTCATATATATATAGCCATGGCAAATGAGATGGTAGCCAAGAGCCTTTCCTCCATAGCTCTTGGTGTCTCAGTGGCTCATAATAAATGTTAGTTTCCTTCTTTATTGATTAATAGCACCTGGGTACTTTCCTGAAGCCATACAGCTCATGGCAGGTAGTAGAGCTAAGACTCAAGTTTGCCATTCATTTGACCTATGCAAAAATATCTTGATCTAATGAAGCCCCCTTCTATATAATAACCCCTATTAACATGTGACTATCCCTCAGGTAGTTTCCTTAAAAAGCCTTTTTGGCTTCTGAGACACTAATGGCAGCAGTGTGGGGAAACATCTGATACTGTATTAGTAGTACAAAGGGAGATTTTATAATTATCTGAAGCAACATCTAAAATAAAACTTTTGCTAAAGAAGAATGGTGTCATGGTTTTGTGTAATGAGTATACTGTTGGAGAGGGTGAAATTCCTATCACATCAAAGGGAAAAGCCAAAGATGAATTCTAATTCACCTGCATAAATCTATAGGAACACCTTCCGACTATGGCCAGTATTTGTGTTTTCATTTTTAAAACAGTTTTATGTTGCTATGATCAGTATTCAAGAAAATAACTTAAGGTGAGAAAGGACTTATTTTGGCTCACTGTTTCAGAAAGATCAGCTCTCATAGTAGGGAAAGTGAAAAAAGCAAGTCACCTACTGGTAGCTAGGAAGCAGAAGGGAAGCTGAAAAGACAGGAATAGAGGGAAAGGAGGGAGAAGCAGGAGGAAGGAAAGGTAGAGGGAGGAAGGAAGGGAAGAAAAGGGGGGAAGGGAGGGACAGATGGAGAGGCAGAGAAAGAAAGAAAACGGCAAGATGGTTTTTTTCTTTTATTGTATTCATTCTTGGTTCTCAGTGTATGGAGTGGTACTTCCCACACCAGGGCAGGTCTACACACATTAGGTAATCCTTCCAGAAATGTCTTTATAGACACAACCAGAGGAATGTTCTATAAATCTCTCAGATGCTGCACAACCTAATCAAGTTGACAATCAAGATCATCAAAATATGTGTTTTGGTTTCACTTCTATGATGAAACCAAACCTGTTTCCCTGGGTTGTCTCATTTATAAACATTTCGCTGATCTGCCTTCCTCTGTTAGCCCCACAGAGGTGCCTTACATTGTTATTCTTATCCCCATTTGTTCAACAGTCTCTAAGTTCAGGAATACTAAGAGGGCAGTCTTCCTTGGGCACAAGTGGAGCCCACATTGCAAGCCACCAGAGCATGTGTGACACTCAGCAACAGCTTTTCAGCTGGCTTCTCTCTTTGTAGCCTCTCTTCTTGACAGGCACAGAGTTCAAGAAGAAACTTGCTCTCATTTCATCCCTTGCCCTGTCCAATAGTGAATCACATACTATAAACACTAGACTTTTATACCAATTATCTCTACTTCAGTTGGTGAGCTGGATGTGGTAAAAGACAAATAATAACATTTCATGGTATGTGCTGAAATAGAGTTATATTTCAAAGGAAACCCTTAAAACACATTTTAATTCCCTATACTATCATGTTCTTGGGGAGAAAATATTCCATGATGATATATTAGTTACCATTTCTTCATAGTGGCTTCTGATTATCTGTGTTCCATGCCTACAGAACAAGAAAATGCTACCCTTTCCTTCTAAAGAGTTGGTTGTCAACACAGTTACCATATTAAATGACTACTTTAGAGATTTCCTGTGACATTGTTATTAAACTAATAAATGTGTTAATAGTGATTACTAGTATATTTGAATTTTAGATTGTTTTCTTTGAGACAGGGCTTCTCTGGTTTAGCTCTGGCTCTCTTGGAATTCACTCTGTAGAGAAGAATGGCCTCAAACTCACAGAGACCCACCTGTCTCTGCCTCCCAAATGCTGGGATTAAAGGCATCTACCACTACCACCCATATAATTTTAGATGTTTTACACTCAATTTTCTGAGGTGGTTCCTCTACTTTTGAGCTGTTTTGATATATCTATTAGTTGGTCATGTATCTTTAAGATTTAATATAGAATATACATGGATATGTTATTTCTGATTCTGAGAATGTCTGTGTCTGTGTATTTTGGTTCTTACAAGTCAGTACCAGCTTGGCTTCTTCCAGTACATGGGCTTTGGTACAATCTCTGGCACAAGTAGTAAGTAAGCATGCTGTTCCATTCTGCCGTTGTACCTTGAAAAGGACATTAATCTGATTGGGTTTTGGTCAGTTCAGGTAATACTTGCCAACTAGTACTAATGGATATTTTGTTTATCTTGGAGAACCAAAAATTTCATCTAAGTAGTTTGGGTACTAATCTCATGACTAAAATTGCATCTTTCTCTCTTGGTTTTTCAAGACAGGGTTTCTCTGTATAATAGGGCCCTGGATGTCCTGGAACTCACTTTTTAGAGTAGGCTGGCCTTGAACTCACAGAGATTCACCTGCATCTGCTTCTTGAGTGCTGGCATTAAAGTTGTGCACCACCACACCCAAATTGCATTTCTTTTAAACAACATGGTTATGATTATATTAATTGCTTTCCTTCATCAAAAAGCCAACCAATCTGGAGTCTGCCTACCTTCGGCTCTTTGCTTATGTTGCTCTTTCCGTCTTTACACTTGTCATCTGCTAACATCTATCTTCCTTCATATTCACCTCAACTGCTGTACCCTGGAAGGAAATCTCCATAGATTCTATTTCTGCAACAACAGATTCGTTATCTTCAGGTTTGGTTAGATGATCAAATCAGTATGGAAAACGGGACAATAGCTTCCTTGTCTCTCTGTAACCAACAATTTCACCCGGCAGTTTCTATGCCAGGGAAATTGAAGGTGATTAAATTAAGTTGCAAACCACTGGAATCAAGAGTAAAAATATAGGACCTTTTCCTAGATCACAACAAGAAATACAACAAAACCCCAACAAGGGATACTCCAATTACACATATTTATAAAGATAAAGCAAGCTGTTAAAGAGTTCTACATGACAGAAACAACTTAAAACTGTGCTTTACTCCAGCTGCTAAGAAATGACAGTCCTCAGATACCAGACTACATCTGTGAGAAACAGAACGCTGACTACTCAAAGCTTTTACAAGTGTACTAGATGATGGTTGTTTGGATTTTTGAGTTCCCACAGCAGCACTTTACTGCCTTCTCCAATTTATGCTTTTTTTTTTTTTTAGATGTCAGTACCTTAGTGCAGTGCACCTCTCAAAATGAAAGATTGAGTTTTGAAAGCAAATGCATTTCTCTTTGATGCTGAACCTGAGCTCCCCATAGTAGCGATAATGACGAAGCCCTATTTAGTGTTGTTTGTTTCTCATCATTTCAACAGCCTTCAACCTGAAACATGATAAGGACAGCAGAACTGATAAACTACCCTTATTTTTATCTGTTTTCTGTCAGAGTAGTTGCCAAGCACTGAGACAAATTTTTCTAAATATCTTTCAAAAAAGGACTGTATCATCCTGTGCTTCGGGATGAGGCCAGCACAATTCAGTACACTATGGTACAGAACATTTCAGCAAAAGGGAAGAAGGCAGCATTTTTAAATCAAGCCCAATGTTATGCTGGTCCCACCCTGTATTGCTGAAGTAAACTCAGCTTTCCTAAGTTATCATCTTGTTGGGCAATGATGCCATTAACAAGAATCAGAACACAAACTCCAGATTTCTTATGACTTCTCTTGCCAACCCAATGATTGTTAAACTTTAGTTCTTAAAACCTAACAATTTCTGTTAGTGACAGGCACTGCAGTGTTTACACATGGAAAGACTATGCAATCCATTAAACAAGCATGCCTACCAGGAAATTGTTATTACTTCTATATCATCACTCATCCAGTTATAAGATTTGTTTTCAATTTCTAAAAACATGATTGAGTTAGTCCCATGAGTTGAAATATGCTTAATGTCCCGTGATGTGATACAGTAGTAATGTGCAAAAGGAGAAATGTTAAGAGGCATAAGGGGACCATTTTTCACTAAAACCATTCTGGAGATGCGCTTAAGAGTTAGCTTTTCTGGCTAATTTAGTGGAGTTTTGATGCTGACCCTCAGCTGACACATCACTGGTCTGGCAAAGGACAGCAGAATTCGGAAACCTCAGAGGTCAGTAAGTTGGATGAGGATACAGTAAAATATAGCCCAAAACTACTGCAAGAATTTTGTGCATCTATCAGCTTGTGATTTGATTGGATCTTAAATTTCAGCTATTAACAATGGCATTTATGAACTGCGAGTTTATTTCAAAAGATATCTATGGGAAGGTATTGGGTTTTTATGAGCAGTTTCATAGCAGTAATCTGGTAACCATCCTAATAAAACTCTAAAATAATTCTGACAAGGCTTCTGTTACAAATCTCTTCTTTCACTTGCCTAAAATCAACATTTCACTTAATTTCTTAGTGTCTTAGCTATGCCTGGGGAATTTATGCACTATGAAAATTCAGTGATATTTTTTATTTCTAGTATCTCATTTACCCTGGCTGACCAAGGAAAGAGTGCCATTTGTTTATCATAAATATTCACCTGCTTAGCTTCACTTATACATATTATGAAATAGAAACTATATTTTGAACATTAAAATATAGAATGTACCTGCGTTAGTTAACATAGACTATATGCCTATATAATGTACTTGTTTTGGAGAGCAAATGTATAGTATTCATTAAAATTTAAAGTGCAGAGGTTATTTTCCTTCTAGACATCTATTATGTGTCTTTATTTGCCCAAATACATACAGTGGCTCCAGAGAAATTTTATTTTAGTATTACTTGATAGCAAATAAACTAGCTAAACTAATCACTGGCCAGGGAAGTATTTAAACTATGTTCTATCAAAGCCATCACTACTGTGTGACAATTAGAAAGAATGTGATAAGTCTATGTACTGATGCCCCCCAAAAGTTTGAAAAACCTATTCCCACCTATATCACAGAGAGATATACATATCCCAATATCCCAAATATTCTGAGCAGATCATGCAATAAGAGTATGCATTTCTCCAAGTTTACATGTTGAGTATGGGAGGTCTAGAGAGACACAGGGATGATAATAGCCAACAGTGGGAGAAAGAACTGGAGGTGGGGTGATACTGGTGTACTTTCCCTCACATGCTTGATTCTTCCTTTACAAGGGCAGCAGAACCACACAGAAATGGAACTGAGAAGAAACCAAAAATAATTAATAAAACTAACCAGAGTAAAAATCACAATTAGAGATCAGGGAAGATTTAAGCATGCAAGGGTATAGAGGGAGGAGAGTAACACTGCTCTACCTCTGCCATGTTCAGAGAGGGTTTCCTGAAGAAGCCTGGATGATTTCAGTTCCCTTGGCTCAGCACTGGTTTCACCAGTCAAATGCTACTGACTCTGAAGGAGTTTCAGAAAGCAGGAGGATACTAGAGCCATCACAAAGTGCTAGAGCCAGCTAGACTGAGGCTGAGAAGACTGCGTTAGGATCCCCCTGATGGGTGATATGTGCTCTGTCTCAGTGACATGCTATGAATATCAGAACAGGGTCATGCCCCATCCATAGAGAAGAAGCAGATGGCCTGCTTAATAGTGACCCCTGTATAAAATATTAAAAGATCAAAAGTCCTTAGACAGTACTCATGTAAAAAATTCTTTAAAATATTTTTAATTAAAAAAGTAATGAGCCTATAAGAATCAAATATGTGGGCGTAATCAGACATTCTCCTGTAAAATGAACACTTAAGTAGGAATCCTCAATTGATTGTGGTATGATCCTGCTTGTATCCAAAATACATTTCTCATTTCTCACAATGTGATGCTCAGTGAAGGGGCTAATCAGTTTGCCTAAGAACACCTGAATAGGGCACTGCACATCTCACCAGACAAGACAGATGAGGTCACTGGACTTGTATGGAAGAAGCAGAAAGATTAGAGGTATGGTGAATAATGACATGGAATTACATTTGCACTATATTTGTTTACATCGAGCTGCTCTTTGTAATTGATCAGATCAATCACAATCTAACTTTTATTTGGAAGATTCTGTTTTTGTTGTTGTTGTTGGTTTTTTTACTTTTGGAAAGAAAGTACTATCATTCACTAGGCCTGGAGCATAAAGCCATATTGGATGTATAATGGTCATCGCAAAAGACAGAGTATTAGAATATTCACAAAAACTATAATGTGCATAACCTTCTAAGTCTACAGAATGCCCTAACAATTAGCAACATAAACACTATTATTTATGACTCAGGTTGGAGATGGTCAAATAGGACAGTCATTTAAGATACTAGGAAGATCTTCAAAATTTATCCCCCTTGACTATTTTTCTAAGGCTTCCAATACTTTCCTCTTTTGAAAGTACCATTTTCTCCATTAAATATAAATAATCTAGTGGTTTCTGAAGGCTACAAATTGGAGGTCACACTTCATTGCACCTCTCCCCTTGTCTTTTGATTCTCAGTATCAGTAAGATCATAAGAATTGAAGTCTCAATACAATCAAGTTACCTACTGTTTCAGACAGGGCCTGTGTCTCTGTGTATGCCATCCAACAAACTTTAGGACATTTTGTTTTGCTGCCCTTTGGATCCTGACATAACTCCATGTGCTCAGAGCTCTCTTAAGTTACCCTGCAGCACTGCTCTCAGTAACTCCACCCAAGTCTTCTAGCAAAGGCAAGAGAGTGGACCAAGATGATATGACTATTCCTAGAGAGCTAAAAAGTCTGTCAAGGCTCATGGCCCTCATCAATGGCAACCTAGTGGAGAGAACACACTTGTTTTCACTAGAACTATAGGTAAACCCAAGCAGGGTCTATAGGTCACCAGGATATTGGTGATCTGAAAGCAAAATATTATAGCTATAGCTACCATTTACCAATAAATGATGGTTCTCTCATTGTATTTAACTTCTCAAAAAGATGTGAATTATGTGTTTTTTTTTAAACTTTCAAATTATCTTTATCTACTGGGTTATACATTAGATCGCTATACTTATGATAGTTCTATCTCCTTTAGAGTTGTGATCTATAGATGCCTTCAGTTATCCTAACATGCATATATGATGACTATTTAATAAAAACTAGTGGTACTATACTTATAATAACATACTGCTTTACAGATGAGTATAGGCAAGATAAGGAGAGTAATAACAGAAGATAGAAAGGTGTCAAGAAATTGTGACACCAAAGTGAGGAAAGTTATTGTTCAATAACTCACTTCAATAAATACAGGAGAAATTCTCCTACATATCAGTTGCAATGAAATATAGCACCATGTATTTGTTCACTATTTGTTCAAGACGCCTGTGCACACATAAGGCAGTGTTAAAAAAATACACCTTCTACTGGGTTTAGTAGCACATGCCTTTAATCCCAGCACAGGGGGCAGAAACTATGGGATCTCTGTGAGTTCAAATAGCCTCTTTTACATAGTAAGTTTCAGTATAGCCAGAACACTATGTAGAGAGACCCTTTCTCAAATAAACTAACCAACAAAACAGAACAACAACAACAACAACAAAAAAAAAACAGATTCTGAAGTTCTGCATCTGATCTTCTGATCCACTCGTGCAGAACTCAAGATGAAATATTTCTGACAAGGCGTAAAGTGATTCTGAAGATGCACACCATGGCCACATGCAGAAAGCAAGGATATGAGAGATGCCTAATATTCTTCTAAGTAAATGAAGTCAAACAGATGCATCAATTATACTAATGATTATGTGTTTTATGTGTAGATGGTTAAAAATGGAACAAAACAATGGGATATTTCATTTATATAGATTTTTTTTCCTTCAGTGAACTTAAATTTTCAGAAGATAAGAGACTGTAAAAACTGCCTTTATAAAAATAAATTGCTTTTGTCTAAACATTTACTATGTTACTATCTCCAGATGCCTACAAGTACATGGACTCTTTTTGTAACCAAACTTCAATGCCAGAACCCTACCTTGCAAGTTTCCTTTGTGAGAAACAATCCCAGATGCAAGCAAATCAGAGACCGTGTAATGAGATCAAACATATTTTTCCAAAGACAGAAAAAGAAAAAATAGTCAAGCAATAGAACTCAGATTGGAAAGACACAAAACAAAGATAACAGAACTATTTTTTAAGGCTCATATTATGGCTGGGAGCAACAGCAAAATAGTTTGAAATAGAAAGTCTTTATGCTGATTACATGAAATCAAAATACACACTGTTAAAAGGCAACTGACTTTTTTTTTTTAAATGCTATTGAGTTTAGGCAATGAGTTTCAATGTTCTCTTATTCTGAGAGTATTTTGAAATAAAATAACAGGTACAGCTGGGAAAACACAGTGATACCCCTGTCCAGATCTCAGCTAACAGGGTATAAAAATATTTCTACATATCATGCAGATGTCTACTTTCTTTTCTTTGCTGGTAATTTTATTCTGAAGTCATTATTGACAGCTGTTTGTTCTGATAGAACCTAATTGCTCTCTAGCAGTCTCAGCTGCATGTAGGCTGTTTTCTTTCCCTTATAGAGTATATTTCACATAAACACGGGCAGGAAAAAAATACCAATTAACTAAATATGTGTGCACAAAATGCTCCATTGAGAGCTCTGATCAAGTAATGCATCTAGCTGTAACAGGTCACACGAAATTACAGCACTTATAGTTTAGAGCATTAAACATAATTACATGGAAATATTCACAAGCACTGAAATATATCAATGATGAGTGACAGCATCTGAAGAAGTGTCCTTTTATTAGAACAACTTATAAATTACTATATTTGAGTAATAGTCAGGGCATTTATTCTATTGATAGATTAACTCAATGACATCTCTGACATAAACGATATGCAATGTAGCATCTGAAATGTCTTCTGTAATTGACACAACAGAGGAATTTTCTAACATGTGACAGGACTGTTTTCTCCAGGGGTCCTTCCCTGGAGGGCAGAGTTCCTGAGCATTCACCAATTCTTTTCCTCACCCTTCATCAACTGCTGAAGATGAGCTGTTATCCATAACTTCAATGAAAAGAATGTAGTATTTTGAAAGTGAAAGTTTTCCTTGTAGGGGACTCTTCAAAGTAAATCTTATTTAAGAATTAAGAAGCTCCACAGGAGATGTATGAACAGCTTGACAATGTTCACTTTACTCTATCCAATGCCTTCTTTACCCATAGCCATGGGGGAGGGGGTCTAGGCCGATTTGGGGAGCTTGACACTGCCTTTGTTAGTAGATTGGAATCTGCCTAAAGAGGTAATCTATGGGCTGAAATAATTGTAAACTATAAACAGCAAAAACCCTGCATTTGAGAAGAACAACAGTTCATTTTATTCTCCTCTCCTTTCCTTCCTTCATTTCTCCCTCCCCAAACCACTGGATATGAAGGAGATGAACTGACTACACATGAGCAAAGCACTCTTCAGTAGGGAATCCATTAAGAAAAATGTACTTTTTCTCATTACCAGAGACACTGTATGGTGGTTTCATTTCTGAGAACATAAACTACTTCTCTTTGCAGACAGATCTATCTCAGAAACTGGGAATTACAGAATGTTTGCTGTTTATACCCCAGAAAGAAAGTCTGTGTGTATGTTAAGGGATATCAACATACACTACCATTGATAACAGACATAATGCTAATTAGAAGGTGAAACGTAAATTTAATTACCAATTGTATTTACTAATAAGTATAAACTATAAGATTAGGCTGCAGATCAATTAGCAGACTGGCAGGAAGCCAGAATGCCTGGCTTGCCTTAACTGGTGGCCTGACCTGTTCTGAGGAAAAATCCTTGGATCAAAGGTGGCCTTCACCACCTGCAACCTAAATTCTATTAACTAATATCTTCATTAATAACTATAAGTTGTTCTATTAGGCCAGTGGAACAGCCGGCTGTTTGGTGGGAGATCAGCAGGGTAGACTTGCCTTAGAAGCCTGTATGCCTGGAAGAAAAACCAGGCCCTGGCAGTGAAACTGGTAGAGTAGCTGTTGGTTACTTATTAGTAACAATAAACTGTTATATTAGACCAGCAGAATTGCTGGTGGCAGCGGCCTGGAGAAACAGTCACCTGGGTTCAGCAAGAGGCCGATCGATGGCCCTGGATTGATTCAGATTGGCGGCCTATAAGGTGCCAAGGTCCTTTCCCCAATAATTAAAATGCACCAAGACCTTTTAATGTTTCAACACTTAGCCCTTAACTGGGCACACTCTCAACTAGCTAATCTAAATTAATCTGGATCATTTAATCCTCAAAAGCCATGTGACCTGTTGTTACCTTCCAGAGCTCTCAAACATGTCTGTCTGCTTCCATATCTTCTGGTGGTAAGAGAGCTTCCTATGTCTAAAATGAAGGGTTCCTGCTTCCATCTCAGGAATTCCTACCTTCCTATACTCTTTCTGCCCAGCTAATTGGCCATCAGTGACTTTTATTAACCAATCAAGAGAATGTCTCAGAAGGGGCGGTAACCAGATCTCAGGATTGAAATCAGCCTATCAGAAGCAATGTATTAGAATTTCCTCCAACAAGAATGCAAACCTCAAACTATAAATATAAAGTATCCTAAATGAATTGGCACTCCCAAAATATGGTTAATAGACTATAGTTCCTCCTTCATTCTAAATAACAACTGAAAATATTTTATTTGGCCAGTACTTACTTTTTTTTCCAACTGATGCATATACACCTATATCCTATAAAACTCTTGGATGGCTTGGCTCCTGGGATACTGTTAAATTATGACCCTATTTTTCTAATATTCATGTATTTATCACATGCACTCTCAGATTATATAACTTTAATAGATGTAAGTGACACTTAAGGGGAAAAATTCAGTTTTTGCCTAAAATTAAAATCACTTAAAAAGCAACATTTCTAAACTTAGAAAGAACTATGTGTATGTGTGCATGCGCGTGCCCGCATGCATGAAGAACTCACAGAGAGTCTAGGCTGACCAGCCAGAGAGCCTCAGGGATCCAACTGTTGCCACCTCCCATTTCTGGAATTACAAGCATTATGTCATCACATGGAGCTTGGAGCTTTTTCACATGGCTTCTGGGAATCCAACTCAGGGCCTCTCCACAGAAGTTTTTTATGGACTGAAACATCTTCCCAGCCCCCCTTTCCTGAAGACTCACTTTTTACTGGTTAGAAGGGTTAAAATATAGTGAAGATACTGATGGGAGAGGATGGTGCCATTTTGTTTACATATACACAAGGCAGGGCAAATGGTCACTAATATGATATACGCATATTCTGAGAGTTAGCATGACAGATTTTTATCTTTCCAGAGAATGGACTTGACACGTGCAATCTGTGTCTTCCTCTTGCAAGCCATGCAATGACACACCACCTTCTTATCTTCCTTGATTCTGCTTTTTCCCCAAGAAATGGAGACACATTTCTTAAGCATGCTATAGAAGGGCACTATGGAAAAATATTCTTCATACAGCAGATCCTTAATAAATGCTCATTTTCTTCCTTTCCTTTCCCCAGAGACTGGAGATTTAGAGTTTAGATTATTAAATTAGTTGACCTAGAGGCTGAGTAGATCTGTATTTCTACCATTGTACCATTTATATTTATGATATTTATAGAATCAATATTCTACCTTATTTAATAGTTACTATCAAGGGATAAATATAACATAAACTTGAAGTAGACTTTGGATTTGGAGGAGACTTTAGAGACAATATCACGTTTCTAATAAGGAACCCTGTGACCAGCATATTTTGGGAAGTTTACTAGAAATGCAGTTTTTTAGGCTTCATCCTAATCTACAGAGTCATTAACTTTGGCAACAAGTAATCCATATTCTACAAGATCTAGCTGGTCCTGCAATGTCAAGAAACACCCATTCTGCAAAACAGGAATCTCCTGTAGATGGGGAAACAAAAAAGGTTGGAAAGGTGAACTGCTCAAGACTGAAATAAACTTACCAACCTCGGGGTCAGTGCTGTGCTTGGGTGGGTTCTGACTGCTCATGTAGTCCTTACTGTTTGCTTAGCCCTCACTCAGTTCCATGTGCCTACGGCTCTCTATTCATATTCTTCAATGAACTTTATTTATACAATTTAATAACTAACCTAATCATTCCTTTTTCTCCAGTCCCTTGGCTCACTCGGCTACAGCCCAAGGCATGTAGTCACTTCACTCTCTTAGAGTGTACATTTACCAAAGTACTTGTTCCACAAGAACCAGATACTTTAGTTACACAGATGAACTATTTAAGGGACAAATGAGAAATAGATGTGAAGCAAAGTGATTTCTTTTCTCTTTAAAAACTAAGTCAAGTGCTTTGGAAAAGCTTTGTTAATGTGTGCCCTGTCATCCCTCTAAAAAGTATGGTTGAATTAGGTGAAGGTGAGAAAAAAACTGTAAAAAGTGGAAAAATATTGAGAAAGTTGTAGAAGGATTCTACACTTGAGTTGCTTCAAATCAATTAAGCTTGTGGTTGATTTAAATATATCTAATCTGCTCATTACAGCTTATATTCCTCATAAGCTCTTAGTTGTAAATTTAAAGAATGATAAATCTAATATATAATTATGCATTTAAAGTTATTGTAAATTGTATACATTTTTTAAAGCATGATTTGTTTTAACATGGGTTATCTCCAGATGACCCAAAGTTGGCTCATGGAGCAAGGATTCTTATGACTACCTCTACTGTTCTAGTCTCTTTCCTTTGGAGGGCATGGCACATTATTTCATGTCCAATTATAAAGCTTGCAACTCCACACAATTTAATTTTAATAAACAGTGGTTATATTAACTTATTAAGTATATACACTTAATTAGGAATTGCTAACTGATTTTTTCCAATTACACTTTCTAGATCCTATGGCCTTAATTGATATAAGCCAAATTATGTAGGCTATAGGAGATATTCTTACATGATAGAATTTTTTGCAGTCTTTAACAAATTCCAATGATAACAATAAGTGTTTCATGATCGACTCATGTCAGAATGGCATTCTTGGAGGTTCGCAACATAAATCAGTATTTTATAGGATCCTGATATCTTCTTATAAAGAAATTACTTATTTGGACCCATATTTATTCAACTACAGAAACTGCATCCTTCCATTCAGCTTTATTAAGAAGTCAGAATTTAATGTGTACATACATCAATTAACTGTCCTAAATGCTGGAGTGACTTGTCTTCCTCACAACTGTTTTGTTTTTGTTCCATGAATTTTTCTTATACTTCTTGTTAAGAGCCAGAAAACATATAAAAATTACTGTACCAATTATATGTGCTACATTTCACTCTAGTGGAACTGCCATATGGACCCCCCAGAGCAAGAGGAAACTCTTAGCCCTCATGTAACTGAAGAACTGAGGGGGGCTAATACGTAGATGCATCCCACACCAGAGGAGTAGGAAGGTAGGAGAGGGGGTAGAGGGTAGGATGTTGGGACCAGGAGGGGTGGAGAGAGGGAGCTATGTTGGAGATGTAACTTGAATTAATAAATAAACGTTTAAATTAAAAAAAATATACACACTAATGTAATGATTGATTGGGAAATGGTCAACATTTGGATTTGAAAATGTAACATCCATTTTTTCCTCCTTTCTTCCAAACCGGGTAGCAAACCATTCCTGATATAGCTCTTCTTTTACAGATTAAAAGCAGGCATTTTAGTATGGGAGTGCAAAATATAGGATGTTAGATAACAGGCAATGTTGGGAGCTGTCATAACTGACCACACAAATTTAACATTTAACTTAAAAATAAAAGTGCTGAATTAAAAAAAAGAAAGTGTCTGCAAGCCAAATGTTGCCAAGGACATTTTTAGGAATAAGCTCTTAAAAGATGGGAGGTGGTTTCAATACACCGGGATTATTTTAAAACTTATATCTTTAGGCTTTAGCTTACAAAAGTAGTGTAAGTATCAGATTATAGAAGATCTAAGTTAGGAGCACCACAATTGGAGTTGATAAATTGGTAATGTGTGCTCTTTATCCTAAACATGGCCATGGGAAGGGGGCACTCACTGCCATGATAAAGGTGTTTAAGATATTAAAATCTCAAATTTTATGTCAAATTCTAAATTGTTGAAGTTATGTAATGAGATTCTTTTAAAAATAGAAAAATGAATTGCCATGTAGCAAGCACTGTGGGAAATATTGATAATTGAAGCTGGGTAATGCATGCTTAGGGACTCATAGTCTCTCAGTGTTTGATATGCTTGAAAATGTCCATAGCAGGGAAGATGAGAAAAACATCTATCTCTAAATGAAGGGTCCCCACTAGAAAGAAATAGTAATGAAGATATAATTGCATCTACTAGTGGCCAGACAGGATGAGACCTTCTTGTATCAAGGCCAAATTGCAGAACTGGTGCAGTTTCACCCAGACCTATTAAGTAGGTGATAATTCCACAGTGCTACTCGAGGAAGCTGCCTGTGCAGGGGCAGACAGAGACCCCACAGAAGTCATCATTATGCCTTGGGAATTGGCAGGTCTTTCTACATTTATATGCCATGGAGATTTACACTGAAAATCATTTCGATGCAGAATCATCATCTCCAGAAATATAAACACAAGAATGAAGGTACCCACACCCATGGCTTATAGCTGGAGTACATATTTGGAGCTTCTTACTGAATTCTGGAAAGGTTTTGCTAAGCTGGGAGCTTTACTATTGTACTTTACAAACCAATAAGTTAGAGTTAATTGAACCAAGATAACAAATGTATTTCAGGCTGGAGCACTTAAGATAAAATAGTCTGAAACCAGGTCAGTCATTTTCAAACACACAAAAGAGGGATGGAATGCTAACCACAGGTTATAAAGACTTTTTATGGTTTATAACATGATTGGTGTTGAGTTTTCAAATGGAAAGAGTGATTGTAGCTCTCGGCAGAGCAAGAATCTCTGCTCAATTGATTAGAATCAGAGTTAGGTGAAGATTGAGAAGATGAATTTTAAGACAGATGGAATAACTGACCACCCCAAAATTCAAGGGCAGGTTGAAGCTGTTTCTTCAGCAAAACAGAAAATTTCTTATTCGTGGCTTTCATAAAATGAAAGTTCACAACCATCCTGATCATCAAAGTACACAAGTAACTAAACTATATATTTTATGCAGACTTCCCCGTAGGGAGCATGCCACTGGCAAATAGACTGTTGTCTATCTCCCTGAGGCAACAGAGCGCTCAGGTGAGTGACCTAACAAGACCATCTGGTAGAGGGAGTCTAATATCTTATTTATCTATGCCTGCCATTATGTGTCTGAATGGAAAACTCAAACCAAGTGCCCTGTCAGGCAAGAGTTCCACAGGAGATGAAAAGGCCTTTCCTTTACTTTAACACATTTCCTAAGGTGACAAAGGAAGTTGCATTGGGAGGGTGGGAGGTGGGGAGTGGGGGGTGTTGTTCCTCTGCTCCAACACGATGAAGCAAAGTCACAATGTATACAATCATGTTGAGGAGAAAAGGGCAGGGAGACACAGGAGGCCATTCCTGTGGTAGGTGCCTCAGAATATGACAGTAACAGGAAGAAACAATGGTTTAGTAGTCATGAGGCACCCCTCATCCAGGTAGGTTCTGTATCCCAAAGGAAACATTTTATTTGCTTAATTCATCATCAGTTGGTTGGTCTTTAGCACAGAGCCTACTTACATATTCAGGCTTATTTATGTATTTATGTGTTTATTTATTTATTTCTAAAGTCTCTGCTGACTTTGAAGTCATTTTATTAATTTCAGCAACCAGAATTCTATGCTGCGACTGTACTTTAAACTGTACTGTGAACACGCTGGTACCTTGCTAATGCTACTTATTAAAGCAAAGCGTTAAAAAACATTTGTTGAACATATGTTTGTTTCAGTAAAAACCTTTAGAGTTTCACACAGCTAGATAAGATAGTGCAAGTGTGTGAAGGAAATAAAAGTGCATCCAGAAGATGATATGTTCAGAAACAGTGTTTACAAGAATAGGAAGTAACAGAAATGCAAACCAGGATGCCTGAATGGCTATAACTGAAACATATCTACAACAGAATGGACAAAACTCATTTGCATAATGTTAAAAATACAGAGGCAGATTCTTAGCTGTTTTTGTGTAACACAAAATGAGGATTTGGCACATGGCATCCTATTGGACAATATACCACATACACACGGTGCTCACTTTGGTTCCAATGGAAAATACTATTGACACATTTCTTTCTCTCTTCCCTCCCAACTTTATTCAATAGAGGAGGTAACAAGAGCATCTGTTGCACTTGGCCAGAGCCTAGGATGAGGAAATTGTGGCTAATGAGCCTCTCAGGCATATGGACACTAAAAGCTCATGCTCAGGCCATGACACAACGATGTTAGCACTCCAGTGGGAGTGGCAAGTACACAAGGCAGTCACTGCACATCAGAGCAGGGCTGCCAAAGAGCAAGCACAGCCATTTTTAATCGCCTGGAGCAGTTTCCACAATCATGACTCTATGGATGATTACAAAGCAGGATTCATTTGTCTGTCACATCCTTTCCATCTCCTTCTGGCACTCTTCTACTATGCTTGCTTCCATATCCAGACAGCCAGCCAGGTGCCCTGACCACCCAGGTGCCCGATGCATTCAGGCTGTGGCCACCCACCAGTCCTTCTTTCCATTAGTCAAGGTCTTGAAGACTTGTAATACTTAATTGGCTTAAATCCATCCAAATTATACACTTCAACCATCTCAGCGAAACCTATGATAACAGCTCTCGTTACATGTATGCTTTCTGGCTACTTTCTTAATGCATCTAGGAAGAAGTCAAGGGACTCTAATCAAATTAACCTGGAAAAAATGTGAAAGACCATAATGCACTGGGAAACATAGTAAACTAGCTTTGTTGAGCTTCATTTCATTTTTCATTTCTGAAGTTACAACAGTCCCCTGCCCCCAAAACACAAAATCAGAGCGTGTAGGGGATTTGATATGTCAGATTCACTGTGAATAATCACACTTCTAGGTTTTTATCCGAACAGGTCCATTAGCCCTGTAAATTCTGAATTACAAGAGGATATACAGGAAATCTTTTTCAAATGGGCTGAGAGAGGACATGAGTTAGGAGTACATTTTTTTTTCCTTCCCACAAGGTGACATATCTGATAAAATAATTGGACAGTAGTTAGGAAACAAATTATATTGAGAATTTTTGTTTGTTTGTTTGTTTAAAACCTACATCATATGCCACCAAGTGAACCTTGTATTTTGGAGTTGGCTTAGGTTTTTGTTCCCCTAATTCCAACCATGAGGGAAAGTCACGTTACCTTAAATTGATCAGGCTGAAAAGAAGGGCCTTGGGAGCTCCGCAGATAATGGCCTACAGTTTAGCATTAACCGACTTGATTGCAAACTGCTTCCCCCAGACAGCCGGGGTCCTGTTTCTCTGCTGCTTAAATCTGGCCAGAGTCTAACTCGAAGCCTTGGCTGCTAGTTCCTGCCTTTTTGATGCCTTCACTACCAAAAGGAATGGTGGGGCCACCCAGACTTCAGCCCATCCCAGCTGACTGCTAAGGACAGTGAGTGAGCTCAGGAGAGTGGAGCAGACATCCAGTGCTCCACACCAGAGCAGCAGCAGGACACTGAGACTCATGCTGGGCTTGTTAGCCTCCAGCTTTTTGTTGGTATCTGCAGTCAGCAGTGGTTAAGATAAGAATAACTTGAGTTTCAGAAAGATTGCCAAGTCCTAAGGCACAGAGTTGTACTACAAACAAAATATGGTTCTAATTTTGAAAATATAATTTAATACTCAAAACCAAAGCAAAACAAAAGCAAAGTAAAAAAAATGAAAAAAAAAACAGTTTCTCAAAATGACCTTAATTCACAAAATCTCCTTTCAGAAAGGACTCTGAGCAAGTTGTTTAGTCCTATTCTTCACCAAGGGGAGACTCAGTTGTTGCCTGCCTAGCTCACCAACCCAATCTGGATCATCTTTATGCTTTCATGATAAAAATCGTGGGCTCTATGAATGGCACTGTGTACTGAGAAGAGACTTAACTGTTAATTCTTTCTTCTTGGACTGAAGGACATATCAAGGGAGGGAGAAAGATATGAAGGAAGTGGGATAGGAAGAGGGAAAAAAAGAGACTATCCCAGTGTCTTGCATGAACATTTTTGAATATATAAATAAAACATGTTCAACCATTTCAGGAGAAACAACATTAGTAAAAATGTGTCATTTGAAAATACTGGACTGTCCAGAAATATATCCTCCCCACATCAGAAGTGAGAGAATTCAAGAGCCTCAGAGCTTAGAGTAGGGTTTGACTACATGATTATCTTTCCTTCCATTCATCATGTCTGTTATCATTGGCTTCTTCTTAACAATGAAAAAAGGAAAGTCTCTAAGTCATACCCTACAAAACCCCATTCCTGGGACTTAGTGTTTGAACTACCAAAATGCTGACTGTATTACTGAACATGAACACAAAGAAATGGGACTGATGTCCTGGCAAATCAGACTTGAATTTGTCATCTACCAAGAATATGGATCTCAAAGAATGCCACTGGGGGGTGGGTGGTGGGGGTGGGTGAAGATTTATTGCAGTAATTCTGACATGATGCAAAAATATTTCTGGAACTCTTTCTTGGCAGCAAAGAGCCTGTGGCCTGTTCCTTTGAATTCACTAATGGTGGGATATCTTTGTCCTTAAGGGTGGATTTGTTTTTTCTGTGCCAAGAGGTGCTAACCACGTGGTTTGTGTACTAGAGAGTACTTTTGAATGATGAGTCAAATAACAAGTCTTCTTCTGACTATGCTCCGAGAGGCAATTATTAAGGCAGATCTCATAAAGATTTCTCCAAATATTTAGAAGGAGGATGGCTGTCAAAGAAATTTTGGAGAAAGTGAAAGCTTTGGGAAAAAATTCACTACCTTAAATTTAGTAGTGGTTTCTCAGCTAGAGGTCATTTTGTTTGGCAGAGGACATTGGGGAATATTGGAAGGCACTTTTGCCTGTCATAAAAGAGAGGTGTACTTCGCACACCTAGTGGAAAGAGAGGTGTACTTCACACTCCTAGTGGAAAGAGAGGTGTACTATGCACACCTAGTGGGCAAAGGTGAAGGATGTGTTGAATACCTGACATATAGAGAGAAACATATATACAGAAACTATTAGACCACAATAGTCATGTGATCTAATGGGTCAATAGTGCTGGGGTTGGGATCCCTGGTCTTATAGCCATGATCAATTCTACTGGGTGACATTTACAACAGAGTACAATCATTATTATATCTATAAAGTACTACATGCTCTTCCCATCCAGGTGGATGTGTATTTTCTAATACAATTTCCAAATCACACATTAATTAGAACTCTAGCTTACTTTTCTGAAAGTAAAAATCATTAACAGTCAATACTATTCTATGTAGTGCTAAGATAAAATAAGTATAAAACACCAGAAACTACAAACATTTATATGTTTTTATAATTTGTAAGTTTAAATAATTTTGTTATATTTTCTTGTTGCTGTTTGAATTTCTTTTTGAGAGTACATTACCCTGGCTGGCCTGGAACGTGCTATGGAAACTAGGCTGGCCTCAAACTCCAAAGATCTGCCTGCCTCTGCTTCATGAGTGTACCACCATACCTGCCTTGTTTTTATTGCCTTACAGTGCAAGTATCTGGCTAATTAATACATTTACATGTATCCTCTTATTTAATGTACAAACAATACTTGGAAGGTAATATTATTGGTATCCTCACTTTGGCTGTCAGAACACACTTAAAGGTGCCCACAGAGAGCAGAAAACTTAAAATGAGAAAATACGGGTTCCCTTACAGACTTTGCTTCCAGCTGGGCACATAGTACCAGCAAATCTTTTAACTTTCCAATTCTCAATTTCCTCCCCTATAGAGCAAGGACAGTGATAATATAGACCCTCCAGATCAAATAAATGGTAGGGAGATAATCTTCAGATGACTGTATTCCTACACAAAAGTGAGCTCCATGCTCTACCTGCTCATGGAGTGGAAGTGGCAATTCCTGTCACCCTTGCAGGGACAGTCACAATACACACTTGATACACAACTGTTAAGTCAGCATCTTATACCATGGACCTTATTACCCTGCTCATGGCTTTATGTCTACTATGTTTCTTTTCCAAAGAATTTCTACTTTACCAGGCAGCCAAAGAATTACTCTACCCCAAATACTTTCTTCACTTAGACTTTTATATTTTGGGGTGGGCAGAGGAGGGAGGGAGGGCATAATCTTTTTAATGCTTTCTTTTGACACAATTATACTCTCTTATAGAATTACACAATCAATATTGAAGACTCAACATTTTGCTTTGGATCACCATGTTGCTTAATTTATTTTAAATATGGAAGTTTTATGAAGAATTGTTGGTATGTTAAGAACAAGGCCTTGGATCACAGGTTCTACATGACATAATTATTTCCTTTAACCTTAAAATATTTGAGGGGAAATTATTTGTATATTTCATTCACCTTCATATCTAGAGATGATGGTATATTTAACACTCCAAGGTAGCTTCTCCTATTGCTTCATTTATAAATTAAAACCAAATTTCCAGGTTTATGGAAAATCTCAGACTATTCTTTCAGCTTGTAGTCATCACAAAACTACCACATTTGGCAAGAATATGGTCTGTGCCCAGAAGGAAGATTTGAATGGAACATTAGGAATAAGACTGGAGCTCAGAATGGATGCTTTAAAATATATTAAACTGGTTTTTGCAGCACTAGTAGCTTCTTTGGGTCACAAACTATTTTATATGCAATATTTGCAAAATTTTTGATCTTGAAAATGCTATTTTTTTCTGAATACTTAGTTGGTTTTAATGATAGATGGTTATGCAGCAAATAAGACCTAAGTAGTTTGGGTTTTTTTTCATATGCAAAGTTGAAAAGTAATATGAAGATTGGCTTTTAGGATTCTTTTCAACACCAAAATGTGAATTTAAAAAATGCATGTGTGCATTTCATATGTGTATGTATGGTGCACATATGTAGGTATACACACATATGTGTGTGTGGAGTCCAAAGGGCAACTCTTCAAAGTCATTCTCAGAAATTCTATCTGCCTCCTTTGAGACATGGCCTTTCATTGACTAGAACCTTACCAATTAGGCCTGTCTGGCTGGCTAGCAGACTCTATCAATCCTCCTGTCTCCACAACATCCTCTCTGGAACTACAAGTCCTCACAGAGTTACCTGTCTCAAAGCCTGGCACATTCACATGGATTCTGGGAACTTGCACACGTCCTTATGCAATAAATTAAGCACTTGACCAACCGACTTATCATCCATCATGTGGACTTTTAAACTGGGCCACCCTTAGTGGTCTATTTGTATTTCTAAGACATTATTAATGTTTATCTGGCCTGAGAGTCATCTAGTTTTACATCTAGAATCTAGATTCAATCAAGAATCTTAAAGATTTACATGACCGTCAGGAGGTTTGTTTTATTATCCTAAAGATACTTTCTTATGTATTCAAAAATTACATGTGTGTGCGTGTGTTTCCTATGAAGAAAATCTGCTTTCTTGATAATGAAATATATAACTAAAGAGTATCATAGCTCAAAGTTTTATAATTGATTCAATGAATTTATAATTTCATCTCAGCTTAATTCATTTCTAACAAGAACCAAATACTTAAAGCAAAAGAGTTCTTATAGTCTTGTTATACAATAAAATAGAATTTACAGAATATTCTCAGAGTTTAAAAAATTACTTTTATGTCCAATAATCATCTGAAATCAGGTGATTTTCTTCATACAGGGCCATGAAAGCAAAGATACAAAGTTCAGACTTTATCTTAAAGGCGCTTAAAATTCCAGTGTGAAGCTCCAAGTGTCCTTAACAGCATCATTTTGAAAGCAAAATACTTTTCAAGTTTCCATGAGAAGAGACTGGATCCTATAAGTCATATTTTCTAATTGAAACCACTAAATGATCTCTATTACTAAGAAAAATCTGGTGAAATTACAATAGTAGAAAATATTAAAAATATTTGAAAAACAGTCTATTAACTATGTGAATATAAATTAACATCTGATTAATAAAGATGTTGAAATAATAATTTAGCTCTTCTTGAAGTTTCATATCTAGAGTTTTATATGTGTGTGTATATATATACACAAATATATTGATAATTTAACATTGTTTTACAATTTTGAATCATTTCATGACATGACATCCCATCATCATAAAGTTTTACTGCTGTTGATAGTGTTACCATATTTATAAATAAAGAAACAGAGATGAAGGGAAATTCTAGAAATGTCCCCAAAGTACAAAGCTAGTGAGTAATGAGCAGCCATTCTCTAATGTCAGTGGCACTCCTGAAGGACAGCTATCTCTAGAAGTTCTTCCTCTTCCTGCAGGTAGGGCACCAGGCATTGATATTCTCCCCTCTGCCCTCTCCCCGCTCTCTTCTCTAGCATGGCAATTCTCTTCTAAACATTGTTATAATTTCTATTTAATCAATGGTCTTTTCCCCCCTTATTTCTGGCCCACCCATTATGAAGCAGAGCCTCCTGTGGAATGTGAATATTTTGTTTTTTTTTTCACCATTCTCACTGGTTCTGTTTGGTAGGTTAGTTGGAGTTAGTGAGTTATTATTGCTTCTTTTATATGTAGAAAAAACATATCTGAGCACATCATAAGAGAAGCCAAATTGTGAATATAGAAAAACACGTCTGAGCACATCATAAGAGAAGCCAAATCATGAAGTTCAGTTTTGGCATCCAAAAATATTTTATGATTGTTACATGATAATGGTGAACGGTTCCATTTGGTGACTTCATGACTAGATCTTTCTGTATAGTTTTCAGTGCTTACAGACAGGTTCAAAATAACTTTCCTGGGTTTCAACCTACCTAACAAAAAAGAATTTTTAATTAAATGAAGCTAAGTTGCTGTTCATGGCACCTTCATACAAACATCATTTGCTATCAGTCATTACCCTCCTCCAAACATTTGGCCAGCCATTTTCTTATGTCATTAACTTCCAGAATGGCAGCACATCTTTAAAAAAATATTATATTTCCTTGTCAAAAACTAGGTGACCATAGGTGTGTGGGTTCATTTCTGGGTCTTCAATTCGATTCCTTGATCCACAGGTCTGTTTCTGCAACAGTACTATACTGTTTTTATTACTATTGCTCTGTAGTACACCTTGAAATCAGGGATGGTGATACCATGCTGTGTGTGTGTGTGATGTGCTTTTTTTATTGGTACAACGCCTATAAGAACATTTCTCCATTGATATTAAATTTCCTGTTTCTCCATCTGAAAACGTTTTGTGTACTGTTCACATGATCTTTATAACGAAGTTGATCTTTATAATCAATTTTATCTTCTGCCAACTGTGGTACCATGTAACTAGCCACATTGTTTGAGGCTTATTAAATGGTGTATACTGCAAAACACAGAGTACATGCTAAAACAAACAAGCAGGAGGCTAAGACATGGTTTTCACTACATAAAATCACTTGTTCAAATAAATAAAAATGATTTTATATTTTATACTCATGTAGATAATGACAAATGATACCCACTCCACAGAGGGCCTTCTCCTGTATGTGAAGGAGCTAGAACCAAGTAACAAGGCATGGGTTTGAGTGGATCATTACACCTAGCTACTAGCGCTCAACTTAAGTCTTGCGGCTTCTCTCTTATACTTCTTTTAACCCAACATAGAAATGCTAGGGATTCCAAAAAAAGTAATTCATGAAGAGTCTTTGGAATTATAAGGTTTCAGCCATAACACAAGTTAGTTCTATTACTGGCTTCTATCAGGAGACATGCTACCCCCCTGGGAACTCTCCAGGCGACTCTTAAGGAGTTACCTTTGTAGGGTGACAGGTAGGTTTTCTAGGTTTCATTCTACTTTATTCACCAAATGCTCCCATTTTGAAGGTCTATTATATTACACTATAATATGTAGCCTAAATTATGCTATTTATTTATGATATAAGTAGGTTCATAATACATTTTCTTGTCTTTTTATTACAAACTTCCACACTTTAATTTGATTACTTTGTTCAAGAAGACATATTTGAATCACTCAGATTATAAAGAGCTATTGTGAAAATACATGAGCATATTCATGCAGTGTCACAGAACAGAATATGCCCAGTGATAGAGAATATATAGAATCTAACTAGGCATCTTGAATACTTTGTTACTAGGGATATTTGAGAGGGACTTGGGCATCTGGAAGAAATAAGCTGAATGTTAAGCTAACATTTACACATACAGATACAGTGTGATGATATAGAGGATGGCAGTCAGAGTTGAGTAAAGGTATAGATTTCATTTATACATTTCAAGAGACATTCATCATTTCAATGTACATAATAAAACTTCTTACAAATTGCATGTCTTTGTCAAATACATTTAAAAGATCATGATAGTGAATTTTTTAAAACATTTATTTATTTCTTCAAGTTACATCTCAAAGTCCCCTCCCTCCTCCCCTCCTGGCTCCCCCCTTCTATCCTCTTCCCCCTCACCCCCTATCTGCTTTTTGTTGTTATTGTTGTTGTTTTTTAATTTAAGGTATATCTTTTTTCTCCCCAACAGCTCCCCCTTTCAGTCCAGCCACAGGCTCTTTTTATTATAGTAGTAAATACAATACAAAACAATAAAAATAATTAGGCCACAATTATGAAAATTATCGGGTATAACATACATTCCCAATGTCCAGTCCATATGTATTTGGCAACTGATATTAATATTCTGTTGTCTATCTATCTCAATGAGTTAACCTAAATTTTAACTGTGAGACTATAACTATCTAGTCTTCAACCACATCAGAGACCTGAGAAGGATAAATATATCTGAGTAAACAGGAAGTGTAGAGTCATCATCTTATAATACTAAGAAATGACAGACAACTGGCTGCCTGGACAGTCCCCAATCTCTCAATACATTGGAGCATATATCTTCAGCCTTTTGGCCCAGTATCTCTGACAGACATTAATTGTAAATCAGGAATTATGAAGGACTTGCCTACCCTGTCTTAGCAGAGCCAGGCTGTCGACTTATCTGCTTCCAAGTTTTGTCCTTTTTGTAAAGTATTCTGTCTACACTTGAAGCAAGAGCTTTTTCTTGTCCAGTGACAAGCTTGCCACTAATGCAGCCATCTCCAAATAGAGATTCTTCAATGATCATCATCTACTTGGAGTAAAATGGTAGGTGCTGTCAGGAGCTCTTATGTCTCACTATCAAAAAAAAAATCTTGAGTTAAGAAAATATCTTTGAATGCCATATTCTACAGATCTCTTGAAGTTTTTGAAGACGACCTATCTATGTATATTGATACAAAATTAAGGTTAACTATTTTTAACGTATTGCACCTATGTAAGCTTAAAAATGCAATATGAAAGTTTGTGCTTTTATAATATTGAACCATGTGACATGATTCCAAAGATACTTTTAAGTTGGAATATATTAATTTTAGAGACACTGAATTGTTTACACTGTTAAAACTTGGTTTTGTCTCCTGAAAATTATGATTATGCCGTATGTCTTCATCTTTAAAAAGGTACCTTATTTTAATATTATTAAAACACAATTCAGAGAAAAAAATGGAATATGAAGTTTTGGCCTTTTGATAGCAACTGTCACAAACTATTTAGGATAATTAAGAAATACAAGCTAGGCTGCTGTCCAAAAAGGACAAAACTTGGTAGCAGGGAAGTCGACAGCCTAACTCTGCCAAGACAGGGTAGGTAAGTCCTTCATAATCCCTGCTCTACAACAAATGTCTGTCAGAGAAACAGGACCCAAAGGCTGAAGATTGATGCTGGAATGTATGGAGAGAAAATGGGAACTGTCCAGGCAGTCATTGGTATGTTCTTTCTTAGTTTTGGAAGCTGCAGGCCCTGCACTTCCTATATAAGCAAATATATTTATCCCTCTCAGGTCTCTGAGGTGGTTGAAGAGTAGACAGCTAGAGTCTCATAGTTAAATTTTGAACTGTTTAGGAATCAAGAGGGTGTTATAGATCTAAGAAGATACTCTTAAAAGTGTGTTGCAAGATAATATGAATGTTGAGTCACATATAGACCTTTAAACTCATGGAGTTGGTTAGATAGTAGAATGTTAAAGTCAGGGGCCAAATATGTATAAACTGGACATTGGGAAGGTATACTGGGCCATTTAACTCTCATAAATGTGGCATATTTATATCTATTGTTTTGTATAATACTTACTGTTATAAGAGAAGGAACCATCTGTTGGACTGAAAGGGGAAACTTCTGGGGGGAAGAGGGTGGAAGGGCGGGATAGGAAGGGGGAATAGGGAGGGGTTTGTGACTGAGATGTAACTTGAAGAAAAAAAATAAAGTATTTATAAAAAAAAGACAGAAAAAAAAAGAAATACAAGCTAATAGTTATTCAAACATGTCATTTTGTTAGCTACTAGCATAGAGTATCACAGATGTTTTCTACATTAATCAGAAATCAAATTGACACTGTATGTTTTGTATATGAACTGATATTAATAATGGATCTATCTTTATAGTAACATATCCTTCATGAATGTTTGAATGACTGCAGTAGTATGTTCATCCCCATTTTTCTCAATACAGTTAAAATGTTCTACTAATCCTGCCCAGAACAGTCCATTGATAAATTCATTTAAAAAAGATTTTTTTTTCGAGACAGGGTTTCTCTGTGCATCCCTCTGGCTGCCCTGGACTCACTCTATAGACCATGCTAGTCTCAAACTCTCAGATATCTGCCTGCCTTTGTCTGCCACGTGCTGGGATTAAAGGCATACACCACCACCATAAAAATATTTTTTAAAGAATATTTTTCTATAAAAAGGTAACATTCAACCCTGTTTATAAGGTTAACATTGAATCTTTTCTGTTTTGTTTATGATCATATACATACTTAACTTTGTGTTTATCTATTATTTATTTTGCTCCAAAGACAAAGCAGTGTGTGTGTGGTGGTGTGGTCTTGGTGGGGGTCATATTGTATCCTGAGGCATTATACCTTTCTATCAAGGCTTTCCCACTGATCTTAGTACAGGTCTCGATTAGCAAGAGCTATGTGAATGAAGGTGTTTAACATCTCTTAGAATCAACAAGTCGCAAAGAGAACATTCAACACAGAATAATTTGTATCTTCTATTTCCCCTCCCAGCACTTCTTACTGAAAATAAACAAATGCTCTCAGTGTTCCTTACCTGCAGTGTACAACCATTGGCCCTGCATCAGGAGGGTTACAGGTTTTGACTCTTCGTAAGAAAGCTAGGAAAGGTGTGGGGTGCTCTGGAACACCATGATCAGGCCAGGCAGTGAACTGGAATTGTCGCACTTCCCTCTTCTCACTTGAACCATTCTGTGACACAGGAACACTGACTCAGATGTTGCTTTTTAATTTTAGTTGGTAATGATGAGTAAAAAACACTAAAACATGGTATCTCAACTCTCTTCTCTTAGGGTATAGTCTTTGAAGACACAATATCTGGAAACCTGAGCCCTGAGTTACTCCTAAATGAGTAGTATTTGCTCACAGTTAAGCTTTTCACATGAGAAGTACTCTGCCAACTGGCTGAAACCATGAGAAGTCCTCCAGTCTATTTACATAAAGAATTAGTTCTTTTATTTTGGGGAACCTTTCTCCAGAGCACAGCGTTCATAGTTACTGATAAAACACTAGTCCAGGAGAAAAGAGGTTGGATGATGATTTAAGAATGATCTCATTCTTTCCTGTTGCCAGTGAGACCAAGATTTAAGAAAAGGCTTAAGGGATTTGGTTTCCTTAAATAATAGGAGGAACAGGGCAGGGGACCAAAGACAAAGAGCAAACCTTATAAAGTGCAAACGTCCGGACACAATACGTGGCCAACTCCACAGTATCCAGCAGCGTCACCTGGACCAACCCGTGAGTTTCTGTGCCTCTGCTGGGCCAATATTGGTCACACTTCACCTAAAGAAAGAAGTGACACATTCAGGCCAGATGCTCATCAACTCTTAGCTTCCTTTTGAGTTGCTGTTGAAGGAAAACAACTTTTCTGCATTTCATTTTATGCTGATCTTTTTCTGGCATGTATTTGTGTTATCCCAAAATATGTAAATTACTGCTCTGATGCCAATATAAACCACATTTTAAAAACTGGTAGGAATATTAAGCAGTAACAGATTCAATTTTCTGGGAGAAAAAATAAGTTGCAGATTGTTGTTGAATAAAATAAAGACAGAGATATTTGAAATTTTAGAGTACTTGGGGAAAACACATTTGTTATTGGGTAGACACTATGATTCACATCAGAAAGCTTATACTTAGACATTTAAACTACATGGCTAGATAGTGTTCATCCATCAGGATTTTAAAGGCACACACTATTCTACAATACTGTCTCATAATTTACAAATGCACTTGTTTAAAAAAAAAGTAAAAATAATTTGAAAAATCTATCAAAGTGTAATATACACCATAATAAGTGATTTTCAAAATACAAGATAAATGGTATCTGTATGCAAAGCAAATGAAATCTATCTGCTCTTTAAGCATGGTTTTGGATGGTTATTATAACAGTGAAGTTATAATATTTAAGTAGTACAATTCATTCATTCAAGATAAATGGCCTACTATTTCCATGTGGAGTGGAACAGTGCATGTAAGAACTACTCAAACCAATTAGTTTAGATGTGACAAAGAATAATTCCAACGTTGCAGTATGCCTCAGATTTACTGCGTGTGTCCACTGTGCAGCAAAAAGCACAATAAAAATGACAAAGGCATTATATTTCCTAGTGAGGCCATGGGTCAGAAAATATTTGCCCATTCTGCCACCGAGAAAAGTGTTAGTGCTACTTCAGTGTGGCCAAAGGAAACACATCCCTGGAGGTGTAGGAGGAGGAGTACTGGTGCATTTTAGGAAGCACATCCTTTATTTGAAAAGGGAAGAATAGAAAGTATGGTTTTTGAACTACACAGAGGCAATACACATTGTTCTCATAGATGTTAAAAGGTTTTGGCATAGTGAACAGAATTATTAGAAAATTATTTGAAAAATTCATTATCAGCTTAATGAAATAAAAAAAAAACATTCTGTGATTGACACTGTAGTTTGGTTTGCAGTGAGTCTGGGTCCTCTGGCACTCAGGCTGTTTCTGCATAGATATTGGACGTTCTAAAATAGGACAGCTTTCACCCACTGGAGAACTTCATTAACAAGAAAATGTGGAAGACACTTTATTCTGTATCTACCTATTTAGGATTGAAAAATTGTATTCACAAGGTTTGATTCCACTGCTTTTCTCTCAACTATGAGACTACACAAAATCACCTCTTTGACTAAACAAGCAAAACAAAATGGCTTCCAATTTAGATAAAATAAGTTGCAACAGTATTAAAACACTTCATATGTTTTTTACATTCGCAGAATAATGTAGTATCTTTATTTCTATCATAGGATGCAACTCATAGAAAAAAAAAACATAAAGTTAGTTCTTCAAGGACAATATTGATAAGCCTGGGTTGAACACCTTCACATATCCCTTGACCATTTGTTAAACCGGCACTGTACTTAACAAATTTATGAAAGTAGTAGTTGAAAGGAACTACACTATATATGGAATAATAATTCATATGGGAAAATCCCAGAAATACTAGTCCAAAGACAGTTTTTAAAACCATGAAAGAGATGCCAAGTTGATAATTTGATTCAGTAGATAAAACATCTTTATAGGCTTATATTATGGACATGTATGGTGTCAGAGTAGGGTAAAAGGGTTCCCCATGTTCAAATGGACAGTGGCAGCAATACATTCCCATGCTGGTCCTTTCTTAAGATAGGAAGTCCTTTTCTTTTGACTCATTCTCAGTATAGCCTATTAGATTTCATCTGGTTTCACGGGGTTAAGAGCTTATATTTTATGATAAATAATACTTGAAGGATTTTTAGCCCTATATTATTCAAATATTTTCTAGTTCCAATATCAGCATATGATTTATAAAATTGTGAGAAAGCAGAGAGATTTAATATTTTTTGTGTAAGGACTTTGGGTACACTGTTATGTTTTTGTTTTCCAAATTTCTTTTTATTTTTTGATATAATTGCATCATTTCCTCCTTTCTATTCTTCCCTTCAAACTATCTCATATATCACTCCTTTTTCTTTCTAATTCATGGCCTCTTTTTTCATAAATTGTTGTTACATACATATATGTTTATGCATATATGTTTCCTAAATATATATAAATATACCTGTTCAGTCAGTATAATGTTACTTACATGCATGTTTTCAGAACTGACCACCAAAATTTCATATCTAAGTGTAGTTCCCATCTCTCATAAAGAAAACTTCTCTTTGCAATAGATGGAGACCATTACAGAAAACCACAGTCAATCCACATGTAGAGTTGGAATCCTCATACCAATGGATACATCTACAACAAAACGAAGCTCACGCATCGCTGCAGATGATGGGGTGGAAAGACTGTAAGAGCCAGAGGACTGGGAAGATTTCTGTAAGATTGTGTCTCCTAGTTATATCAAAAGCTACACACATAAAGTCTTACCAACATAAATACATAAACATGAAGTGAACAAGGATAACAGCAATAGAAATGGTAAAGTGGAGAAGGGAAAACCTCTGAGGTTGGAACCCTACATAAAAACTATAGATAATTAAGGAAGGCTGAGAGTGGAAGAAACAGTCTTCACCAGGGTAGAGCATACCAATTGGTTAATCACTAAGTTAATATTTTGAGATGTCTCATTTTTTCTTACCTTCTTTTTGAATTCCACATCATGCACCCTAATTCCACTCATCTTCCACCTCTCCCTCAGATCCACCCTCTACCCTTGCAACCTCTCAGATGTCTATGATAAAAAAATAAATGAATATAAATTCTGGCATTGATGTATGAAAAAGGAAAACACTTATTCACTACTGCATGGATTCAAACTGTTGTGGCAATATAGAATCATTGTGAGGCTTCATAAAAAACTAGGAATTAATCTACCAGATGATCCAGCTTTACCAATTCTGGCATATTTCCCATACTACTCTGTTCACAATAGCCAAGAAAATAGACACAGCCTAGATGCCCATCAACTGATGAATGGATAAAGAATATGTGATATAGTTACACAGTAGAATATTACTCAGATGTTGAGAAAAATAATATTTTAAAATTCACAGGTATGGGAAGTCACTCCATAACTGAACATGGAGGAACTGAGCTGGTATTCTGCTGGAAGCATCACCCTATGGAGTAACCCCGCTATCATTGGAAGGTACTACACACACTACTGGAGGATGAAAATTATCATGAATGTTAATCAGTGACAAATGCTGCGAACTACAATAATGACCTGCCTGCAAAATATGCTCAGTGGTGCAATAGTGACATGAATATTAGGGAAGCATCTAAACACTTTTTGATTAGATTTGAGGCCTACTCCACAACAACACAGGATGTTTACCTGTAATTGTTAATGAGGCTAATTACATGATACTAGATATATCAGGGCCCTGGGGGAAAACCTACTGATATTCTGCTAAATGAACAAAGCTGTAGAACAACTCCTAAGAACCTGTTGCTATACTCATAGGTCCATGCTTAGCTCAACCCTCATTAGAGTAGCTTCTTGAGTAGACGGTATTGAACATAGAGACCTATACCTGGATAATGGGCAGATAGTGGGAGATTTTGTCACATTTCTCTTCTCAAGGCTCAGGGATATATGTAGAAAAGGAAGTGGAAAGATTATAAGTCAGAGGTGGCAAACAACTCCAAGGAAATAGCACATTCCACATACAAGAGGACTGATGGACACATGAACTCAAATATTACAATCTACTGTCAATGCTATTGATTATCCATCTAAACTTGTTGGTAAGATCCAATTGCTGAAGATACATCATACTTGAGTCATAGAACATTTAGAAATCAAGCTATTACGGACCTGGAAGTTTTCTCCCTACTGTCTACCTTTCATAGTACTAGAATTAGTACTCAGGAAGAAAAGTAACAATTAGTCTTATTAGGCTGTGGGCCCTGAGACCCTACAACAATGACAGTACTGTTAAAATATGGCCATTGCTGCAATAATGGCATTAATATTATTGGAGTAACCAATCATTTCCTATTGGATTCAGTTTCTGTTCCACAAGATAAAACCCATATTTAGCACCACTATTGGGCCAAGAACCTTTTGGCAAGACAGGTCATAGTTCTTAGGGTAGAATGTACTATTCCATTCTACTAAATGGACATAGTATTAAACCAATTCCTAATGGCATTATAGATTAATGCATCTCTCAGCTCTCATCAGAGAAGCTTCTATTTGTAGTGGATGGTGATTAACACATAGACACATAAATGGCCAAGGTACAGAGAATAAGAAAGACAAAAATGCTCAGCCCTAAATGGGAGATCTGCATCACAGCCTCCCATCATCTACAGCCAAATCTCAAGTATTATCTTGAAAGAGGTGGGTGGAAATATCATAACAGCAAGATGCAGAAGATGATTGTAAGGAAACATTGTCTTCTGGTAATAACAGGACAGCTGCACATAACAGCGTGCAAAAGGCCAGTAGAAACTCAAGCTAAACCAAATCTTAGGGAGGTAGGCACAAAGTTCCACTCCTTGCCAAGGAACTATTGGCAAAGGAGAGCTACTGGGAGAGGGACAGTCCATTTTCTCTAAAAGTGTAGGTACTGCTAAGTAAACCACACTTACAGGAATACATGTTCAGCACAAACTGGACTTGATGAGAGTTTAAAAAAGAACACAAAGTTAGGCAAGTAGGGAAGGAGTGAAACTAGGAGGAATAGTGGGTAAATATGATCAAAACATACAAAACTCTCAATGAATTAATGAAAATATTATTTCAATAAAGAAAAAATAATTACAATATAATCTAGAAGGGAAAGGGTTTTGTGGTGACACATTAATGGTAATCTTCCTCCAGAAATAGTATTACATCTGAGTTCTATGTCTAATGTTGGGTAGAAACATGGCATTCTAAACTGTTCCAGTGATTGTAAGATTGTAATATCATACTACTTCCTCATCCTTTAAATAACCAAATTGACCATTTCATAACCTGGCTAGGACCACCAAACAAGAAGAAATCTCTGAAGACATACTGAAGAGATGGGTGGAATCACTTTCTCCTTCATCAGATAAGTAAAGTGAGTGGCCCCTCCCTTGAAAATTGATTACAGAGCTTTCATTTTTTAGTTATAACTCAAAAAGTGCAACTTTCTATTTTTTCCTTTCTATTTCTTCTTTGAATACCAACCCAAGTCCACATCATGTTTTCCCTGACTCTCGAGGCATTCTCATTCTTTCTCTAAAGACTCTTGCTTGTCTCTTTCCCTATAGCTGCTTACACTTGTCATAAAAAAAATCATGGTCTTCTGCTATCTTCTTCACCTCCCACCAGTAAGCAGCAGCTGAGACTTACAGCTAGCCTACATTACTGTTTTTTTTTTTCCTTAAACTCTTATCAAACCATCCTCAAACTTCAAAACAACAAATATCATTTAAATGCCTTCAAAATAAAACACTGTCATTAGGCATTTGTTGGTAGGTGTTGGGTTGGAGTACTCTGCTTTGTAGAAGGACTCTCATTCTAGACCATGGTCACTTCAATATGGATTGCCTTAGAAGTGGTACAGTGTGGTACCCAACAAAGGTAGCTAACTTTATAATCAGGAATGTTGAGGCTTAGATTGGCATATTTTTAGATTGCCTACCACTTTCTGAAAACAAAATCTGCTCATTTCAATTTACTAAAGATTTGCTAAGTTTAGCACACCATCTGATGTCCACTTGTAACCAAACAATTCCTCCCAAGAGGTCTAGCATTCTGAAATGGATCTGTTGCAGGGTACTTTGAGAACCAAATATAGGGTAGTGGGTACAGGTGTCAAAGAAGGAGTTAAAATAGCCAGGTAATAAGCTGTTTGAGACATTGTAACTTGATAAAGGTGACAATCAATCCATAGTGAAAAACTGTGGCCATAGTGGCTGTTGGAGTCAGGATTTTCTACTAGTAGTAGACAGTAACTAGAGAAGCATTATATAACATAAATGAAATCCAGGTTTGTACTCTATTTTAAACACTCATTTAATAACAGGACTTGAAATTTAAAAAAAGATTTCATACACGTATCAGAGTATATTTTTAGTGGACAGAAAAATTACATATTGAGCTGTCAATTTTTATGTTATAATAACTCTTTTGGTAATATTTAAATATAAGATTCGGTTAATATTTTGCTAATGACTTGGTTATTTTTCACCAAATGTTATTCTTTTACTCAGTTATTAGATATGGCCATATAGCTTCCCTAGTTGGAAAGTTTGTGTACTTCCCTGCTTTACTTTATCTTTATTGACAACTCTTTAGTGAGGGGTTAGAGGCCATCACAAGTGTGAAGTGAATAATATCAAGGCATCAGATATTAATACAATTATGGCCTCTCCTGTTTACAATCATAAGGCTAAAATATATATGAAATTATATGTCATAAAACAGTGTACCAGTTCATGAACCACTCTAAAACTTTCTGAGTCACTTGTCAAGTTTTAAAAGTTGTTCTGTTACTGCTTGATATATCTGCTAGCTACTGATGCAGAGGGATTACTAGGAGCTTTGCCAATGACTTTGTGATGACCTTAACAGACCGATGGTTATCACAGCTCAGGTTCTGGCACTTTGTTGCAAATAAAAGATCCCTCTGCGATATCAAGTACCACTTAGATATTAACTTTTCTCACAGAAGCTGTTGTCACCTTAGTGCATTGATCTCGTCACTGCCCAGGAGCAAGTGGTACACACTATAGACCTATAGCCAACTCTGTCTCTGGTCTGGCCATGGTCTTTGAATCAAGTACATTTAAGTATTACAGTTACCAAGCTGCTCCATTAGCTGGTGTGTACTTCTATGCAAAAATAATCTCTGCAGGCCAGGCAACAGAGATGACACTATGATTCTGTAGATAACCTGCATGTTAACTGAATATTACTCATGTTATAATCATGTTGATATAAAATAGAAAATCACCATAATGTACCATACTGCAAATGATGGACAGAAGAGAGTTTTATGCTTTACAAAGCATAAAAACTAAGTAACCTCACCAAACATGAGAACACTAGACATGAATGTAGTGTCAGGAAAGCTTTGTACAGTTACTGGGAACTGCTACATCCCCTTCTCCAGTGAAGAGTTTTACATACATTGTCATGTTTCTAAATGGCTTTAAGCTGGCTCTGGGCCAGAATCTGTAGGCTGGCATTGCAAATGGTGAAGATTGCTAGCAAAAGGAAGTTATGAAATTTGGTAAGCTAACCAGTATCCAGGGACTGGCCATATTCTTTCTCTTTTATCTGACACTGACATGAGAAAACCAAGTGTGGAACTTGCTAGATAACGCCACAGACATATGTTAGGCTGCCAACACAGGCATCACACCTTTTATTGCCAGTGTCCCATTTACATTAACTATCCAGCACTTTCAAAACAATCCCATACATCACACAGACTCCAGAGGCAACGTGTGTGCTGTTGTCCCTAAAGCTGCTTAAGGAAAAAGCAGTTTCAGTTGCCCTAGATAGGCAGAGTTTGGGCTACAGCTTGAGAAATTAAATGTTCAAGGCCTTTGGCGCTTCCAGTTCTATCTGAAAGAAGACACAGACCTGGCATTTGGAAAGCCGTTGCTCTTCATTAAACTCACTGAACCTTGACAACCAGAGAAGCCAAGAATTAGTCTGCCACTGGCCACGGCTAGGCTTTCCAAAGCCGATAACAACAACAACAGAAACAATAACACTGCCATTTATAATCTTCGGTGTGATCCTCTCAGATTTTAACCCTGCAGAACTTCAGTCTCAGAAAACCAGCTCTAGGTTTGTTTTACAAAAATGAAGAAAAATTTTGACCAGAATCTTTTTTTTTTCACTGCTGCTTGCTCACAACTATTCTTATAATCACAGCACTTAATATGAACATGTCTTCATGTCACCCTGATTCTTGAAGATGCTTATAAAGGTAACATTCAAAGACTAGAGACTTAAGTGATCATTAGGTTAGAACTATTCCACTGACTAAATATCAAGCTCTGGTAGTCTAATCTCCTGAAATATTAAGTCAGTGAAGAATGAATACCAGTCCAGTCTCCATGCCTTGACAGTGTCTGATCTCCATTCATTAATGTATGACACACAAAAGTAGTTATAAGTGGATTTTCCCATTTTCTGACCTAAGCAACAGCCAAGGTCTTGTTGTAGAAAACATTTTGTTTGAACTAGAAATGGATGTTATCAAGTGATTCTATTTGTGAAAATGGAAAATACACTTTAGATGTTTTGAAATTATAGAATTTGTCACTTTTAGGACTACATTTAAAAAACTAATTGACAATTCAAATCATGTCTCATTTGTTCTATGTCAAAATTTCTCTCCCTATCTCTAACATTGACAGTATTAAGTCTCAGCATAGCAGCTCTATATAACTCAGTCAATTCCCATGATAAGGCTTAAACGACACTATCAATGGCAATAGTTCCAGCTATCAGCAATGAACCAAGGCTGGCTGCTGAGACCAAGTGTAAGATAGATATCTTCTAAATCTCTTCACAGATATTTCAGCCTCTAACACTTAGTAAGGCTGTTCAAGCATTTCTAAGCAGGCTTCTACTGCCCCTGTCTTATCTACCTCATGATGATAGATAAAATAGAAGACAGCCAGTGAAAAGCACACAGATGAAGGAAAAAGCTAACTAGTAGACAATCATCTAGTGAATACAGGAATTTCCTGAGCCAGCAATCACCTTGGCCAATCCTACCTTGGAGACTAGTTTTTCACGGGAGGCTGCCAACTGCGTACTCAGTCACCCACAAATAACACCCTTGGAGGGAAAATGCCAGCTGCGTATGTTTTACTGTAACACTGCTTCACTTTTTCCAAAGATTGTCTTCTCTCCATGTGGTTGCCCAGACCAATCCTAGTTCTTATTGGCATATTATGAAATATGGAAACAATTAGAAACCACATTCTAGGGCAGGAAAATGACTTGCTACAGAATCAATGAACTATGCAGAACTTGAGAGGACTTGGCAATTCCAATGGAAACTAGAATAAAACTCATAGTATCTTTTATCACAGCACATTCTACAGTGGTTTTAAACTGATCTGTGTATTTCAGGCAGCTATTATATTTTGTTTTCAAATCCATAGAGTTTAGTCTTTTTGTTTGTTTGTTTCTTGACTTACCCTAGTAAAACTCATAAGAAACAGTCTTCATTATGCCTTTATTTTAGTATTGGCATGATGCTTAGTTTTAATTATTAGTTTGACACAATCTAGAATCAGCTGTGAAGAAAGTGTCAATGGGGGATTTTCTAGACTACATTGACTTTCAGGTATGTCTTTGGGAGATTATCTTGATTATATTAATTGAAGTAGAAAGACACACACCATTCCCTAGAAAGGAAGGAATTGTAGAGAGTAGAAAAGTGAGATACTTGAATATATGCATTGCTTTGGCTCTTGACTCTTGCTATAATGTGACAGGTGCTCCAAACTCAACTTTCCGGTAATGATAGACTGCAATCTGGAATTGTAAACTGAAAAAAACAGTCTTCACTAAGTTTCTTTAGGAAACAAAGCTAAGATAACTACAGGCAAAAACAACATTAATATCCTCATGGAAGTGTAGTATTCTTTTAAGGCCATAATTGGCTGAAATGAGTAGAATCAATACATGGGGAAAAAAATCAAAGAACTGGAATTGCTAACTTGAACAACTTGGATCCCAGACAGCATCATTCTTTTATAAGTGCTGCTTTGGGCTGTTTAAATGTTAAGAACTGTCCATTTCTAGCACAAACAATCAAACATAGGTTTTGTCTTAGGAGCAAGCCCTGACTCTGAAGGTCACAGGGCTATTGGGAAACCTCAAGCTCCAGTGAAAGTAAATTAGACAGAGAAAAAACAGAAGGCTAGAAAACAGATCATTTCCAGTAAGAAAATGTTATGCAGAGGGAATACAAACTGAAGTAAACAGAAGTGTGGCCCATATTATCTTTAGTGACAAACTGTCACTATATAGCTTTATTACTCATGGTTTTTATACTGTATCATCTTGCCATGAAAGCACCTAACAGAAGAGAATGTCTTCTGCTGATCTTTTTTGAAGAATTAACATATTTACTGTTAAGATCTGAATTCTGGAGAGCATGTCCAGAAGGAAAGTTAGCACAAAATGAAGTAGCAGTCTGTGCTCCATCTCTGGTTGAGAAAAACTCAGATGAGTCACCAGGTAAAAAGAATGGAAATTAACAAGTGTAGTCGCTCTATGGGGTTGTTCAGGCTTTACTGTTAACCATAGAGAAACATTAATTTCATTTGGAAACAAAATGAGGTAGAACCATCCTTGAAGCAACAAAGGTAAAGGAATCAACTCTCTAACTAAACTATAGCTGAGGCTTTCAATTTTACTTCATCCTGAAACTGTTTTCTGTGACCAAGACAAGAGTTATACTGTTGCATCCCTTACAAGCAATCCAATCCACAGATACTCTGAGGGGCCAAGTGTTGTGCTAGCTTCTATGTATCTATTAGGAAAGTCTAGTTGGGATCCAGGCCAAGATACTTAACTGCAAAGTAAATCTACTTCAAACTGCATTTAAACACCTTTTCCTCTGATGGCGGTGTCCCTGTGTGTAACAGCATGATGTCTTCTCTTTCTTTTTAATTCCCAACACAAAGGCTATAGCCAAAAAGTATTCTCATTTACAAAGTATTAATGGAGTAGAATAGAAACACAGGAGAAAATGATGGAGACTTAGGAAGGGGTAGAGCTCCCTCACTCCTGAGTCAGGATTATGTCACTCACTTGCTGATAATCAAGAATCTCAGAATATTATGAAAGTTTCCAACATAGAGATAATATTTCTTTTATATACAGTTATTTCAAATTAGAATGTTAAACAGCAGTGAACCCTGTATAAGGATTAACTAAGCCTATGTGTCCCTTTATGTTCCCAGCTGTAAACTTGTAATTTTCTAGGAATCTTATTAGAAACTCTATTTGCAGTAAAAGATATATCTTAATCTCTTTGCACAGCCCTTATGGCCTATGGTTTTATTTTATCAGATTACAATCCCATCTTCTAGAGCCACCCTATAATCTCATTTACTAGAAAGAAGGGGAAAGACCCCTATCAACTATTTGCGAAACAACTTTAAGAGCTACCAAAATAGCATATAGAGCTACTCAAGTACTAGTGGGTGCTAAATGCTACTCAAGGCCTTTGAGAAGCTCATACCTGTATTTGAGTGCGTTACATTTCCATTAACTCTTGTTACTAAATCTCTTAAATTTGTCTTTTAATAAGCTACAACTGTCCTCCACACTGGGCCATCCTGAAACTGTTTCCTGTAGCAAAGCCAAAAGTTGGACTTTGCCTGAGTGGAGGTCCCTAAAGCACAAGGGAAGTGCTCAAACTGCTGGTGACAGTTCTGAATGCGTGTCTTGCTGCACTGCAACTGACATTGACATGCACACACTTGCACAACCCCCCACAATGCATGCACGTGCGCACGCACACACACACACACACACACACACACACACACACATGCATGAACACCTACAAAGGAAATGGGTTGAATTAAACTGAAATTCTGAGCCTTCATATAATAATGGCATTTCAAGGATCAGCTTAGAACCAAGCTATCTCAGTATTTGCTGTAAAGCTGGATGTTGGGAATAAAGAATTCTCTTGAGTTCTCAGGTAAAATAAAGAGCCTACAATATTCCTAAAGTATGGACGTATTCATCCCTGTAGAAACTAACCACTAATCATAACATTACTTTTAAGTGAAATTCTATGTACGTTCTTGTTTGAATGACTAGAAATCTATTCTTTTTCTTCTTGTTAGTGTAGATGAAAGAGCAACTGGGCAGGGAAAGGTGAAGTAGGAAGATATGAGAAGGAAGATGGACAAACAGATGAGATCATCTGAGCCACCAGCACTCTGTTAAATCTGCCTAGTGACACTTGTTCCTTCCTCCAAAATGTGAAGGAAGGACAAACAAAGGACTCTGGATGTTGGGGGTCAGGACTCATCTGTCTTGTCAGATAATTAATTGGTGACTGAGAGTGCTCCACTGCCTACTGGTTAATGCAGGTCATCCCAAGCTTGGGAACATGTTGAACAACCACAGAATAAAAATCACAGGACAGCAGTTTAATTGACCTCCTTAGGCCATTTAACAAAGCACACCGCCAAACTCACAGGAGCAGAGAGTAATTAATGAAGGAAGCAAACAAAGGCTCATTTAGTAACTTCCAAATAAGTTCTTCTGTTTGAAGGGGCAAGAAAGGTAGCCTGCAACAAAAAGATAAACTGCAGGTATTTAAGTCACAATGCCTTCTGCCAGGAACTGCTCATTACCATCAGATGTTGCACTGGCAATGGGGCCACTCAGAACTAACTTTATTATTAGAAGCAATTAGAAAGAAAAGGGGCAGAATTTCATTTGGTTATTTCAAAACAAGTTTCTGTGCATAGTTTAATGAAGGCCTGCAGTGTCAAGATAAAATGTGTGTTTTACTGAAAACAGCTTTTGCAAATGACTGCTTGTTACTAGCTAGTATCTTTAGGCTGAGCAGAGCTGGTATTTACATGCTTGCTATAACAGAAAGTTCAGCTGTCTCAGCTTCATAGGTGTGTCATTGGTAGTATAGCCAGTTAAGTAAGGATGTGTATTGTGGGGCCAAAATGTTGGTCTCCAATTCCTCTCTCTAACCTTGCTTTCAGAATGACTTTCAGTAACTTCCTGGGCCCCAGTTTATTCATAGGAAAAGCAAAGTTTATAGAAGCAATTGGTTTTTATAAAATTGCTTTCATAAAATGGGTTTTAATGAAATATCTGTACATTTAATAAGTAAGATAGTTACAATTATTAACTCACACATACCTAAGGGTCATTTGGGTTGGGACTACATGGGAGTTTGAGTACATTTACATACTGCTTTCAAAGCCATAGACATTTCTACATCAGTTAGTATGGAATCAGATATTTTCAAAGCTCTCACTGACTTTTAGGCTTGCTAAAGCAGACACATACTATACTACTTAACTTTGCACTTTCAAGGCTTTCTAGTATGACCCTATATATGAGCTTTTACCTTATAAATTACCTGGGAAGCCTTAAGCTCCCATGTCATTGATACAGTTAGGCTAAGGAACATTCTTATGTGGTGCGCATAGAAGATCACATAAAGAATCTCATTTGTCACTTACACAGGAACTAGGTTTTGGCTTCTAAGTATTCTTGAAGGAAGAGAAAGAGACTCTTTACCTAAGGTCTCAAAGTCAACATGAATGTCCCATGATTCAGTGACAGACTCTAGAGACTGTTTTGTTACATTCCCAGATTAAAACTTGACTTTCATCAGCAATGTATGGAAGTTGTAGATTCATTAGGGAATATGGCATGCTGTTATATGCTATGTTTTAGATTTCCAAACCAGCAGTATTTAACTAGTGTGTGGTGAACTGTGAAATTGGAGACATATGGTGACTGAAACACTTAGACCTTCACAAGCAATGACTTGTTATTAAAATCTATTCATTTTGGAAAAGCCTAAATTAGCAAAATGCCCTCCACACACTTCTGTGTTTTTTTTTTTTTCAGCCACATTTTTAAACCAAATCATTCTCTGGATACCCTGAGTTAACTTGAATGATTTAAGTATGAGCCCAAGGAAATTTAGAGCTTATACATGGACTACAAGAAGGAAAATGTGAAAATGTAGGAAGTAGATATAGGTAGAAATCTCCTGAAGTTCTTGTCCACAGATTATACTTATTTCCTCTAACCAAATTGATTACATGCTCAGATATCACTGTCAGTTTCTCTGTAGCAACCATGGCTATAGTAGCATGTTAGAATTTCCTTTTTGAAAAGAAGCTTTATTTTTGTTTGCCTTTTTAGGGTAGGATCTACTTACGGAGCTCTGGTATAATTATCAAACTCTTGTGTGTCCTGAATCAGCCTCAGGGTGTTGTGCTAAAGTGCATGAGACAACATAACCAGGCTTGCCCAAAAGGAGTTTTAAGCTCCTTAAATTCTTTGATGAAGTTCTTTTACGTTTTGTATCCAGACTTTCAGCTAGGTAAATCCTCACTGGTGACCATCTCTATAGGAGTGATGGATGTGTGGGAAGTGGTGGAGAAACTGTCTTGATCCTTCATGATGTTTGTATATGTAGATGAGATCTGAGCATTTGAATTTCTTTTCTTAATTTTGTACCTGACCAGAGAACAGAAAAGGTTGGGGCAGATCCTAGAATTTGTGGACTGGGTTCGGCCTGGCTAGACCCTGGTGAAGGATGTGCAGAATTTTGCTTGGTGGAGGGGATGGACAGAAGAGTTTTGAAAAAATAGTTCAATCACAATTTTTGACATCCTTTTCCAATGACTGATTGTTAAAAAGTGCTACCTTAGGGGAAAACCAGCTTCTGAATAGAATGAAATACACAACTCAAAGACCATGGGAGAGGATTTTGATGACGTAGACACTCATCCTTACCCTTGACCTTTCTTCTAGCTTTGTCATCATGACAACTGTGGCACTCCGTTGTTCCCATATCATTCTCCAAAAGTCCCCAAATGTTTCAGGAAGAGATCCCTGTGTTGCAATATAGGCATTTTGTTTCCTATAGCCATCTATGTAGTTGGCATTCACATAGTCACTTCCTGGGATTCCTGTAAAACAAGGAGTATTATTCAACCAGGAGGCAATACCCACAGAAGGAAACAGTTGGGCTATGGTTTAGCAGTGATGGTCCATTATTTCATATCCTGCTGAAGGAGTTCCAACATATTTTAGTTTGTGTTTTTAAAGCCAGATTAAGAATATGTATTACCATGACATCATTATAAAAGATGCCACATTCAGGGTATTGTTTCTTTATAATATGACCAAATCACCAAATAAAGTAAAACAAAACAGACGCCTACAGAATTCATTTTTTTTTTCTCACAGATTCTGTCTGTCCACTTGTACTAGTTTGCAAAGGTCAAAAAATAATCTGGTCATATTCTTTACTTCTCCTTCCTCAGGCACTTTCAGTTTCACACAAAAACTAAATTAAAAAAAAAAGTCTGAATCTGAAGATGCAATATAAAGTGGAATATTATAATAACAAATAATCCATTGAAGGTTTAGCTGCTGATACGCCATATAAAGTCACTCAGCCATCCTGAGAAGAGTGTCAACTAATTCCTGTCTTGACCATCTTTTCAAAAGGGAAGAAAAGAAGCACCAAGGTGCCCGAGTTGGTGAATGAGGTCAAGTTCACACAGATGCTGTCTCTCTACTATTCCTGTGTCTGAACCTCTAGGAAGTAGTATCTCTCACTTCAGATTCACAGGGTTGTAGCACAGGAACCACTCCTGTGCTTACAACAACTTCCAACAACTGCCTGCAGACTGGCTGTGTCCTCGTCACTCCTGTCCATTCTAGTAAGGTTGACATAGGGATAACAGGAAGGTTAAAAAAATAATTTCAAATACTGTGATTTCTGCAAACTCAATGGTGACTTTCTCTTACACTTCAAGTAGAATCTAAGGTCTTATCTACCACACTCTATATTTTTCTAATCTAATCTCACTCCCCTTACCTCTTAATATCTAGGCACTGACCTGCTTCAGTTGGTAGAGAATGTTCTCTTTTGCCTATATCCTATAACATACTCTGTCTCCTTCTCCTCATAAGTGGCATTCATCTATATCTGTCTCAGTTTCCAGGATTCAGGGCACATTTGATATTCCTTTATACTACTATACTATCTATTAAAGGTTGTGATACACTAAGTCTTTACCCTAAATTTTGCTGTACTACCTTATTGCAGATTTGACCATAATTCTATATCTCTTACTCATCTTTGGCAATCATCCTGATTAAAAAGAATATATAATTTGACCCATTCCAATATTTATTAAAGAGCAAAGATGTTCATTTACAGTGATTTTCTGACTGAGAGTCTAATTTTCTGTTTTGTAATATTTTAAGAGACATAAGAGCTAATCTTTGTTTCCTCCAATGGGAGTAAACAAAATGACCAAGAAAATCAATACACCTATATAGAAAAGGAATATATGCCACAGAAGCAAAGGGGAAAACAATGGGATTTGGGGATAAGAGCTATCCGAGAGCATCTGAAGGACCTTAATTTGCTGTGTTGAGTTACAACTTCAATTCTGAAGTATGTTGGCTACAGACAGAGGAACTGTTGTCTCTCCTCCAATGATACATTTTCAAATAATCAGAATCAAAGGGGTAGTATGTTTCCTAAAGAGATAATGAGTTGTCTGTCCCTGGAGGGAAAGAAATGTTTTACAGGGACATCAGTACACTGGAAGGAAACACTAGAACATATGCATGGTCCCTTCTGGCCATGGGAGATATGTGCCCTGGAGTTATGGGAAATTTTTTTCTTTATATTGAAATATGTGCTCCCAAGTTAAAAATATGATATTTCCCTGATTGCCAGTTGCAATTACTTTGACTACTTTTCTGATTCCAGTTGTATAACCAAGCCTCCCAAGAAGAATAATGAAACTCAGATGGAAGTCACTGCACCCTGAGATGAACACATGGACATAGGATACCACTATCATTAGGTGGAAAGTCTTTTGAGCAGAAACTGAACCACACAGTTGGTTGGAGCATTATTCATCTATTTTAGCTACTCAAGAAACAGTTTGAGTTCTGGCAGCTCAAGACAGATAAAGACTCTGATCCACCCCAAAACCAAACTCCTGTGGCTACAAGGTATAGCCTAAATACAACCCTCAGATTATGGACTCGTGGAAGTACATACTTTGAGTCAGCCATTATGAAATTAATTAGCTTTAAAAATATGAATAATATGAATAATGAAATTTGGGGGAGACAAATTGTTAGTGAATGATGACTGCACTTCCAAGAGATAAAAATAAATCATTTCTGCCTGAAGATTACCAAGTGGATGGGATCAACACCAAATGCATTACAAATTTAGATCTTGATATTTTGAAAGCCAAATGAAAATAAAATAATGCACTATCCAGGAATGCTGATTATCAGGCTACTGTACCCACACTTAAAATAATGCTGAGGTTCTTCTTCCATTTTGGCATTGTCAGTGAGGGGGTGATTTCCAGAATGAATGCCTATTTCTATCATGATCCTTTACTCACACAGCCAGAGTGCGAGGTGAGGCAAGATCTCTCAGCCCTGCAGTTTGGAGAAGCAAGGGATGCTCTCTCAGAAGATCTGATATCTACCAAGTCCTGTATCCAACACCCTTTCCTGAGCTGTGCACAGGCACAGGACAAGAAAAGACTCCAGGAAGGATGATGTCCTGTCCTTCTAAAAATATTAATATCAGAATGGAAGCTACATTTAATAGCAGGCAGTCACAAGTACTCAGATCTCAGTTTTCAGTATGACATATTTAGGAATGTCTTCCAACTAAACTTGGGAAAATATACACTCTAAAGGCTTTCAGAATCTTGAGTGCCATGAAACATCTCAGAAACTGTAGATTAGGATATGTCTGCTAGGAGGCTGGATCTATGAAATTCATTGATATTGGGTGCTGCCTTTCCATGAGGAATGTTTATGAGTTCATTAAATCTTTATGTCTTATTCAGAAAAAAAGCCTGCAAGTGCCATAGTAACACTCTTCATAGTGACCTATGAAGCCAAGTGTGTCAGAATGAATGAAATTGTTCTGGGGGGTCTGGGGACAGAAATCTAACTTAAAATGCAGGAATGAAAGAAGAGAGAATTATGACAAAATAGCAGATTGCTTCATTGTTTCTTTACATGGAATCAGGAAGATCTCTTTTAGAAGTTTAAAATTAGTGCTTGGCTTTGGGTCGTTATATTTTGGCTTTCTATTTGTTTATGATGTAAAAAGAAGTCATTAAATTGACAGAAATATGACCCAGAGCTCTTTGCCTCGCTAATCTCCAGCAAAATTCTTAGGACAGATTGGATTTGCTATGATAATAATATCCTACAATCAGTTTTTATTTATTTATTATTTTAGTTTTTGAAAATGTGGTCTTACCATGTAGCCTTGGCTAGTCTTGAACTCACAGAGATTCACCTTCCTCTGCTGGAACCGAAGGTGTGCATCACCACCACACCTAGCTCACAATTGGCTCTTTCTAATATAACTAAATGTTCATGACCAGCTTAGTGCAACAACTTGTTTTTTCCTACATCTTTAGTGCATTTTATAAAATAAGTAGAATTTTAGGATTTCTTCTACATATTGATCTGTTTATGTTCTCTAATTAGCAATAATCAATCCTGTAAACTTTAACATATAAAAATGACTATTTCACTCTGAACAGATGCATGAAAAACCTAAGCCTAGATTTCAGCTCTACATTATGCCAATACATGTAGTCCAATCCTGTGCAAAACTGAATCTCATCGATGAATGGATTCCTTCTGGTGGCACACTGGCTACTTATTCATGCTCATGACTAAGACTGTATATATACTCTGAGTTCACTATACCTAGAGCTGCAAGCCTAATTATTTAATGAGGAGTTAGTGCTGAAGAGAGCTCAGCAGTTAAAGAGCTGGTTCAATTCCCAGTACCACACGACAGCTCAAAACTACTTGTAACTTCTATTCTAGGGAATCAGATACCTTCCCTATTGTCTCTTCTGAAAGCATCAGGCATACATGTGGTACACTGACTAACATACAGGCAAAACACCCACATGCATAAAATTTTATAGTAAAATAAATAAATAGAGAGGTAAATGTTTCAGAGAGTTACACTATTTTGTTCTTTGGGTACAACAGGCTACATCAAGTATCTGTTTAAGCAATATAAAGTAATTTTTGTGTTCTTATTTTATTTGTTCATATTTTCTCATTACAGTTCAAAGTAGAAAGACCAAATTTCAGCATGGACTCTGGACCCTCACCACCTCCTCCTCCTTTTTGAGACAAGATCTCACTGTATAGCAATGGCTAGTGTGGAACTTGCTATGTAGACCAAGTTGGCCAGAACTCAGAGTGATCTACCTGCTTCTGCCTCCCTAGTACTAGGATTAAAAAGTTATGTGCCTCACTACATCCAGCTTCTGTTTTCTTAAATCTGTAAAACTTTGGATAATTAGCTATGATTTCAAGTTCAATGTTTACCTAAGAATAAGACTAATGGTATTCTTTTTGCCTGTGCATAAATATTAACAGAACAAGAAAGAATCCTAAGAAAGAAGCTATATGTTTTGAAAGAATATTGAGGCAACCAATTAATAGTTTAGAAATGATTTACAACCTTGAAAGTATATTGCTATAAAGTGGTAAATATTTCATTCATGTTTCATGTGTTACATTTGTTAAAGGCAAATTGCATACATATTATTGTTAAAATTATGTTCCTTCTTTTATTTTTTATTTTTTCCCTTTATTTTTTATTTCTTCAAGTTACATCTCAATCGCAGTCCCCTCCCTATTCCCCCTCCAGTCCCACCCTCCCACCCTCAACCCCCCATCCTCTTCCCTTTTTTTTTTCTTTTAAGTTTAAGGTATATCTTATTTCCCCCTACAGTTTCTCCTTTCAGTCAAACAAATGGCTCTTTCTCTTATAATAATAAATACAATACAGTACAACAGAGGTAATTAGGCCACAGTTATGAGGGTTATATGGCGTAACGTACATTCCCAATGTCCAGTCCATATGTATTTGGTACCTGACTTTAACATTCTACTATCTAAACATCTCCATGAGTTTAAAGTTCTAACTGACTCAACATTCATACTAAATGCAACACAATTTTAAAAGTATCTTCTTAGATGTATAACACTCTCTTGACTCCTAAACAACTCAAAATTTAATTATGAGACTCTAGCTATCTGTTCTTCAGTCACCTCAGAGACCTGAGAGGGATAAATATATCTGATTTTATAGGAATATTTACCACTTTATAACAATAACTTAAAATTTAAAATGCCTTTGTGTTATTTGAGAAGAAAAAGCAGAATAAATAACCCCACATATATAGACTTTACATAACAGAACAAATAGAAGAAACCGTATAACCTAACTGGAGACTGTCAAAGACAAACTTGGTGTTTGTGCCTATACTTTAAGCGATCTTTACCCCAACCCAGAAACATTCGCAATCATTGGCTAAGTGGAAGAATGGATGAATTAAGATTTAATCCTCATTGTATCCTTTCAGAAAGAGATGATTTATTCTACAGTGATACCAAAGTAAACAACTCCAGGGAAATACATGTTCTTCTCTTTCTGCAATGCTTATTATGTGCAACTGCAGATACTTATCCCTATGGGGCTTCCAGGAATTTGTCTCATGGTTACGTTAGTAATAGCCCCAATCTTGTCTCCTTGTTCAGCTGTGGACAGAAAGAATGGACAGCCCCTGTAGAAACACATCCTTTCTGACATGGCAGCAGGACTTGTCCTGCATTGTGCCTGGCAGCCTAGCAGTATGTCTTAGAGTACCCCAAACATTTAGTTTGGGGGCTTTTTAATCTTCTGAAATAAAAACTACAGAAATAAATATCTTGGTGTAAAAAGGATTACCAGTGTATTTTTACTTAGTAACATTGAAATTGATGGGTAGTCATTTTATTTGATGATTACTGTATTTTAACAGTGGTCTTACCTATGATAATGATTTCTTTTTATTATTTTAAATTTTAAAAATGATATGTATAAAGAATATCTGGCCTTTATATACATTCAAATTGTTCTATTAATGACTTTCAACTGTGTTTTCCTTAATTTCATGTTTTTTTTTAAAGACTGTATGGTAGTCATTATGGAAAACTCCATTTGAATCACGTGTCTTGTATTTATTCATAATATATATCCCTGAATATTATCTTAAAACAAAAGCTTTGTATATGAAATCAGTTAGTGAAAATAAAATAGATAGCCTCAAAAGAAAAAAAAAAAGAAAGTATATTGCAATGTCAAGAAATATTTGACCTGAGCTATTTTGTTATGGCAGGGTTAAAATAAAACATGTATTCCCTACTAATTTGAGCAAGAATAATTAGGCTACAGGCCCAGACAACAACAATACCATGTTAATTTACTGTGTCTTATGCTTTTTGATCAGAAGATATTTTAACTTGAAAAGATTTGTCCATGTTTATAGACTGTTTGTAATCACGAATAGTCAATAATAAGCCTTTTTGCACACTGAAGTTGCATGAAAAAGCAAAACATGAATTATTTTGTCAATGTGGAATTAAGCAATCATAAGAGGAATGTTCACACCTTTGTACTACACCATGTGAGAAAATCTCATGTGTGGCTTAGAATCTTGGGACAATACTAAGCACTTGCTAAGGAGTTAGGGAACTTCATCAGGAACCATTCAGTCAACCATTCACCATGTCCAGACCTGTGGCAGCTTATCTACTAAACTAAACCAAGGTGCGGGGAACAAATTGATTTTCACAGCTCCTTCAAGCTCTAAAATATGATGTCTTTATGGTATTCTTAACTCTCATGGATTCATACATTTCCACAAAGTTATTTTAAGATAAACAGAACCGTTTAGTCCCTTGGATTTGGTAGTGACACACTCTAATGGTCTTGCAAGTTGACTCCCACTGCTTCTAGCATGCTGTGATGGGACTTGCTGAGTGGGGCTGATACTGCAAAGCTTGAACCTGCTATGGCTAAAAAGCAAAACAACGTGAAGAAAAAACAATGTTAGGAAGAGGCTAGTGGGCAGTCTGCTCATGGGCAGGAAGCAGTTCTCCTGTACTGAAGCGGATGACAGTGAGCAGCAATAGACATGGAGGGGAGATGTGTCCCTTCTGTCTAAGGCAGACAAACTGCTCTGGAGGAGGTGCGGAAGGAATAGCATGGCTAAAAGAGCATTCAATACTCTACATCTTAGAGTAGCCATACAACCTGGAACACTCAACTCTTTACATTCTACAATTCTTTAATAAGTAAAATTTGTGTGAAAACAAATTGTAGTTCAGCAAATTAGTTCATTATATATTTTAAGACAGAAGAATTCAAGAACCAAGGTAACATAATGTTTTTATCCAAAAAGAAAAGAAATCTCATCCTCCCTCCAATAGACACAAAACCAAAAATAGAAAACAAAAAAAAAAACCCAAACAAAAACATTGAATTAGTGGTTAAGTCCTAGACAGAAATTTTTACAAGACAGAATACACAAAAAGTTTACTTTGTTGACACCACTTAAACAAGAAATATAAAAGTAAACAGTAAGTAAGTTGATTTAATTTCCATAGATGTAGTGTTCTTTTCTTTCCCTTGAGTCATGGCAGCTACTCCTAGCTACATTAGAGCTGCTGAAATTAAGGATTTTTCTTACAACACAGCACAGATCAAGAATTTCCTTCCAAAGACACACTGTCCCTAGATTTCTTGATGGAGCTACAATGTGAAATGTCCTCCTTGTTCTTGCAGAATTCAGTTTGTTTTCAAAAGCAGTTTTTGCTGTGTGGCTTCTGTAGCTCATCACCTAAGAGCTGGTGGGAGAATGAGTAACATGTAAAACACCTATAAGCCAGGACCTCTTCCTCACTCTGCTGTGTCCTCTGTGGCCTGACTTTCTGCCCTCTGTACAGCTGAGGTAGGAGGGCTTTGAAAATGGGTCTAGAAAAAGAGCTAAAGAGTCTAGCTCTTTGAATAGACAGCAAAAGTAACCTCAGAGTTTGAGGATGTTATCAGTCTCTGAACTAGAAGAAACTCATTTATTATTGGGAAGCACTTTGCTCATTGGGGGAAAAGCAGCCCTTAGGTCATTGCAATATCTAATCTTGCAGCTATGGCTTATATTCATAAGGATGCAATTATTCAAAAGCTTCATCTAGTAATGAGATAATCAGAACCTAGCATGGGGTAGCCTGTAGGAGCCACATGTAAAAAAAAGTACTCAGATCATCAGTTTTCATTGATAATATATGAACATTATTGTGAAAACATCATGGAGCCAAATCTTTATGGGAGTCAAGTGAAAGAAATGCATTTGCAATTTATAAAATACCACATGGATATTATAATGGATGCAATAAGTAAATGAAATAAAACCCATTTCTTTTGATGCAAAATAATTCTAACTCCAGATTCTCCTTTCAGATTCTATACTAAAAATAATTAATAGAGAAATAAAATTCTTATTTGAATTCTTTTTTTGTAACTTCTGTTACAAAATCTGTATCCCAAGCCTAAATTCTAACATCAGAAACACTACAGGGATGCACCTCCCTATAGCCTCAGAATAATAAAATAATGGATTTATTAACATATTCTGCCTCAGTACACAGTAAAATAATAAACATCTCATAATGAAATAAGATACTGCAGACAGAAAACAAACTCATTTCTAGGACTTTCTTACCAATATTTGCTTGGCTTCCTGGGTAAAAATGTAAACAAAGCAAGCCAATACAACAAGCACCATCACTTAAAAATATAGCTTTTCTTCTCTGCATTATCAGTTGAATCAGCAGTTGGATAATAACACATCTCTGCACTTGTTGCTCAGCCCATGTAGGGGAAATGCCATCCAAACAGCTGTAATTAGATGGTTTTTAATAAGCCAGAAATTGTGAAAGTGGTCCAGGTTTCTAAAGCTAAAAATCCTAACTTGCTTGCTACTTGAGACAAATTAATCTATGTCTCTTTACTGCTTCTCAAAAAATAATTTTATATATTTAAAAAATAAATAAGGAAAGCATTAAACTGTGTCACTTTTGTACATAATTAACTCAAAAAAATGAAAGCCTGGAAGTGCTACAGGAACCATGCTGTCTGCCTTCTCCAGTGATTGATGTTGTGGACATTGTAAGAAAAAATGAGCTGAACTCAACAAATAATTGGATGGAACTCACAAAAACGCGGTTTTCAGAAAAATTAGGCATATAGTCTAATAAAACTTGCTCTGTTTTAATTTAACTTATTTCTTGATTTATTATCTGAACAAGAGTACCCTGGAAGTAAGGGACTTCAGATTCCCTGGTTCTGGAGTTACAGGCAGACAGCTGCAAGCCCGTCCACATAGGTGCTGAGAACCAAACTCAGGTCCTCTGCAAAAGCAGTACACAGCTTAACCACTGGAGTCGTCTCCCCAGCAGCTTCTGCTGTTTTCAAATAGAATTTAAGCGCTAAGTAACCCCTACACAGGGTGTTCAGTGATTAGTCCCTGGGTTGGGGGGAGAGCCAGACAACATGGAAAAGATATTTATTGAGGTGGTATGAGAAAATCATACACAAACTTGAAATGGACTCTTTTTTGGAAGAAATGCTTTTAATTCTTTGATGTCAGAGTATCATTTACTCATATTCACTACAGTTAAAATTCTACTGGAAAATGTTGGAGTTGTATTAGTTTTCCTTCCTTGTTTTAAAAAATATTGTTATCTCGGCCCAACCCTACCCTTTGGGGCTTGGCTTCTGGGTTCAGACCCAGGTCCCCCTAGTGCTTTCTTATCTCACTGATGTCTCCCCCTTACCCCCACCCTGTCATTCCTCATAGTTAATCTTCATTCATTTGAGACTCCAGTGAACCTAAAGAACTGCTCTCTGCCAGGGACCCACAGCTGGTGCCACACTTGACTAGGAACCAGGTAGGCCAGCAGGGCTCTCCTTCCCTTTGCCCCTGCTCATTTGAGCCTCTTCTCCCTGTTCATCTTCACTCCATTATGACCAGACTTGAGACCATCCATAGTCCTTTCCTTTCCTCTTTAGTTTTGTTTTTGAGACAGAGCAACAACATAAAATTTCATGGGGATGAAGATGGGGAGGAACTGGGTAGCCTTTGGGAGGTGAGGCATTTGATAAAAATAGAGTATATGAAAATGAATATGGATTTATTTTCCACGTAAGGCCTGAAAATAACAGAAGCTATCTCACAGCAGGGATATGCTATGAAGTTGGCAAACCCTTGCACATGTGTGAACAGTACTGTTCAGTGGGTTGGTACAGGAGTATTGACAGAAGCGAGGCCTCACTGGACTAAGGCAATCTATCTGTCTCAGAGGGGCAAGTGGAAAATTCTCATTACTGAAAATCACCTTGGGTTTCTGGTTTTCATCAACTGCTTTCAGTTAGATTTATCTCAGGCATGGTGACTTTGTGAGCTGCTCACTCATTTTAAAGCTGTTGAGTTTCCATCTCACAAATAATCACGTTGTCACACCATCTGTCATCTATATTATTTACAGTAGGATTTTTAACTGCTCCTATTATGCAAATCAAACACCAGATGATATATTCTGCATTTCCATTTAAAGGAGACATTTTCCCCCTTGTTCAAGTCCATAATCTTATTACAGGTCTGGTTTCATTTATCAAGCGCTAATATTTTCTTTTGCTTTATAAAGTACTCTAAAAACATGCAGCTTTCTCATTTGGATATTGTTAACTTTTCCATAGATCATATACAAAATTCTGAGTGAAAAAGAACTTGTGTACAACAGTAGTAAAACTCATAGTAGTAATGATGGTAGTGTCCAAAGTTTATTGCACCATTTCTTGGTGCCTGGCACTCTAAGGATTTTAACTGCATTAATTCACTTATTCTTCCTCCAGATCCTACGATATAAGGATGGGTAACAGAACCACTAATTTGTCAAGGAAACCAAGTAACTCTTCTGAGTGAGCTTCTCAGAAGCAAGAAGAATCTAGGTTATATTAGTAAGAGAGATGCTTGAAATACATTATGGCCTGGTAAAAGATGGTACTAATGAAAGGAAGTGAATATAAATATTTGCCCCTCCCATAAGATAATTAAAACAAATTGCTATGTCTGAATGGGTATTCCCTAACAAAGTTACATACTGAAACATAAGAGTCAACTTCGTATTCATCCTTGGGTCTTCAGGAAGTTAGGAAATCATAAGGCAGTCCTCAAACAAAAAATTAGGGTATTTGTAAAAGAGCTTGAGGATTCGGTTTACTAGTACTTTTCCAACCCTCCAGCCCAGAAGTAGTGACAGACATTGTTTTGGAATGTGAAGGGCCAGATCCTCAGCAGACATTGAACCCGTTGGCAACTTTATCTTGGAGTTTTCAGATTACAGAAATGTATTTAGAGCGTTTATATATCACCCAGTTGTGGTAAGTTATTGTAGTAGCAAAAACAGATTAAGATATAGGTTCACATTTACTAAACATTAAAAAATAACTTTCATAAGTACTAGAGTTGAAGAACATTCATAAGTATGACAGATGAAACCTCTCACATTGGCTTCACATACGCCAATGATAGTGCTTTGCACAAACCCCCTGGCTTTAAAGGGTCTGTGGTTTCGAAGGATCTAATACAGTAATGCCTAAGATTTAATATTTATTTGCCTACTCAATATCTTTTGATATAAAAATTCAGAATGATCTTCAGAATCTTAGAGATGACAGGTGGGTCATACAAACCCTTGTTTACTGAAGAAACAGAAACCAACCCATTAAGTCAGGATTGCTAAGTGGTAGAATGCACTCGCAAAGATTTGGGTGCCCAGAAATTCCCTCAAATGAGTGTGGAAACACATTGTGTGATTACTTTCTGTTTTAGGTGGACTTAATGTCTACATTAAATTAGCAAGTGATCCTGCTCTTCCAAAGATTCCCTGTTGATTGTGATGAAGTGGCATGACAAGGTCATATAGGTTTGTAACTTGGACTTTCCAAACCCATGCCTTTATTCAGAATTTTCCCCAATCTATCTTAAAAGAAATTATTAAGCAAATCACAAATCCCACTTGAAAAGCATTTTCATGTGCTGAAACACAAAATTGAAACAGCAAACTCATGTGCTGTTTGTTATTTGGAAACATTCACTTTGTCTGAAGTCTGAAATACAAAACTGAAAACCTCCAGTTCTCAGGTTCTTCTTAAGTATTTAAAAATTCCTTTATAGTTATTTCATCCAAAACCAAACTGATTTTAAATGTGTGAACAAAACAACCATCACAACTGCAAAAGCAGTGTGAGTCCACATGGAATGTTGGGCAGAAGAGCAGCTTCAGGTTTAGCTGACATGACATTAGCATTTCGCCTTTGCCACTTCTAGTTACTGATAATAAAAATAGCTCTCTTCTTTTGAAAAGTGTAGTTTTGTGTAGAATATGCAGTTCATATAGCACTGTATATATCATATAGTGTAAATAGTATATATGCAGTGTATACAGTATATATAGGCAAGTGTGCATCACTGTATATATGTGCAGGTTAGAGGACAACCTCAGGTGTTAATTTTCACCATCTGCCTTGTTTGGGGAAGGGTTCTTATTTGCCAGTACATCCAAAGGCCAGCCTCCAGGGCCATGAATTTCTGGAAAATCTTCTGTCTCTGCCTCCTGCTTCACCATGGAAACTGAGATTATAGACATGAGCTGGTAAACCTGGTTTTATGTTGATTCTGTGGATTAAAACTCAAATCCTCATGGTTCTGTGACAAGCACATTACTCACATAGCTGGCTCCCAGCCCAGTATTTACATTTTTAATGTTTCCATTTTATCATCTTTAAATTCAGAAGATAACTAGCATTTAAGAATAATTTGAACAGTATAGAAATAAAGCTAAAATAACTGACATGGTTTATACCACATAATAAACATTTAGATAGTCAAGCCTACTCTAATTTCTTATCTTTGCTATTGCACAGAAAAGTTGTTTTTTAATATTGTCTTATTTTTAGGCTTGTACAGCAGCCTTAAAATAGTCTTTGCCAATATGTATCTTAATGTTAATTATAATACTTCTATGAAAAGTTAGCACTGAACTAGTGAAGATGAATTATGCTTCAGAATAGAAACTTGTTTTACCTAGAACAGTAAAGATTAATTATAAGACATTGTGATGAAAACCTACCATAAACTGATTTTATAAAAAACTGAAGATATGTGTGCATCCAAGGAAAGATTACACAGAATCTCTTAGGCACTGATGCATGTGGCTGTACTTCTATGAGGTTATGAATGATGCATTTGGATCAGTAAGGATTTCTGATGCTGGGACATAGTTTTTGGTTAGTTAGAGGATTACCTGGGAAATGAACTTACAATATACAATGGTTAAGTTAGCCTTAAACCTAGTGTCAAATAATGAAAAGGATTTGGGGGCAAAAAGGTAAGACCAGGTGTTCGGAGCCACATTTTCTCCATAGTAAAGTACTGTTGGTAATGGGAGATGGCTGGAGGAAACAGCTCTGCGGGGCCCATAGGGCTACCCTCAGTAGGCATTGCATTTTCCCCTAACTAATGGGTACTAGTAAATATCAAGTAAAATGTTTACAATAGCATTTCATTAGTCTGTAAGGTAGAGTGAACAAACTAACTGCTGTGAAGAACTATCTAGATCTTAGAAGCCAGGAAAGAGAGACGTTGTAATTGAGAAAATTGATCTCAGAGGAGTCAAGGTTATTGGTCATAAGAATAACTAATGTCTCAAAGTCAGGCTTCTCATTCATCTTGCACTCTCTCTGCTTTAAAGAAAGTATAGTTTCTGAACATTTTATATGTTGTATAAGAGTTAACAGATTTTTTTCATATTGTATTTATGTACACATAAGAATAAGCTTCAATTTGTTCTTTATTTAAGGATATCTAGCTTAAATCATGAAACTAGCTGCTGTTACATCTTTTGTTCAGGAACAATTTTCTCATAAGAACTGCTTAAGTGGAGGTTATCAGAGTGGCAGGTAGACTTGTCAAAAATTCACTTGTGTTTCTCCACCTATTTTTGCCTAGATGTGCAACAGCTGACAAACATTTGTATTCTGACTCTCTGGATTTGTTCTGGGTTTTCTTAGTACAAGTTAATTAATGATCTGGAAATGTCAGCAATATCACCACTTCCAAGCACCTCAGAGAGCAGGCTGATGAAGCCTTATAGAATCCCTGATCTCTTTCACCTTTTACTCTTTTCATATTCTCAGTGGAAGGAGGGTAAACGATCACACTATTAAACAAGATAAAGGCAATGTAAGCTACTGTGTCGATTTCTGTTTCTTCTTTAATATCTGTCAGACATGCTGCAAAACAATGTAAAAAGAGTAGCTAACGCTACCAGGAAAGGGATTTCAAAGCTATCCTAATTGAAACCCTCAATAGCAGTCAGTGCAGTTAAGAAACAGGTAGAACACATTAGCCTTTATAAGCAGGGCTAATGTCAGTTCCTATTTTCATCTGGCCCTGTGTTGTCCAAACTGCCTGCCAAGGAGCCCCAGTTAGTGGCTGGTTCCGTACTTCCTGTGCACAGCATCCTCTAGTCTAAGGCGGATATAGAATGGGCGACTGTCCCCTGGAGCCCTTCCAGGTTAGGAGGGCTTGGTCTGAGATAGAATGATGTTCATGGTTATAATCCAGATTTAAGCTCTCTATCTTACCTACAAATTTCAATTAAAGTCTTCTAACCTTTTGCATAACAGAACATTGGGAGACTTTGGTTTCTAGGTCAGATCTAGATTTAGGGTGTATCTGTGGGCACAGAGTTATAAAAAGGCAAGATTTAGTCTGAGTCAAGCACTTTACTTCTACACTGTAAAAATGGCCTAAGAATAAAATGGTCATAAGTTTTCAACTGTCACATTAAATGCACAAGAGAGTTTCTTCAGTCCCTTAATACCCTTTCTTGTTAAGATGTGAAAAATAATAGGTTAAGGAAAATTATGGCCACATGGCAATAATACAGGGAAGTTGTACTAAAGAAAGGAAAAGCTGAGAGGAGGCTCTCCAGAGTCTCATGCTTTAATTATTTATTTATTAATTATTTATTCCCATATTTATTTAATTAAAGAAAGATTTATTTCCACTATCTCTGATTTAGTTTTGCTCCCAATTTACTGTGATAATGGTTTACAAATAAGAAACTGTTTTTTTTTTGTTTTGTTTTGTTTTTTGTTTTTCGAGACAGGGTTTCTCTGTGTAGCCCTGGCTGTCCTGGACTCGCTTTGTAGACCAGGCTGGCCTCGAACTCACAGAGATCCGCCCGCCTCTGCCTCCCGAGTGCTGGGACTAAAGGCGTGCGCCACTACGCCCGGCTAAGAAACTGTTTGTTTCTTTACATTTGAAAATGGGCTTGTAGAGCTAAAATATAAAGTCTACCTTCAGTCGTCCACAAGCATCAGCTTGAATTTCTTAACAAGACTTAAAAAGAAGTAGTCACCATTGTGACCTAATCTTACCTCAGCTGGCATGGTTGATGAGTGTTAGAATTAATCAATGTTTTCAAGCTGGAAGAATGTTGGCATTTGAACAATATTGCTCTATAGTACAGCTTGAAATCTGGGATGGTGATACCTCTAGATTTTTTTTTTTTATTGTACAGGATTGATTTAGCTATTCTGTTTTTTTTTTTTTTTGTTATTCCATATGAAATTGAGAATAGCTTTTTCCAGGTCTATAAAGAACTGTGTTGGTATTTTGATAGGAATTGCATTGAATCTGTATATTGCTTTTGGTAGGATGGCCATTTTTATTATGTTGATCCTTACCTATCCATGAACATGGGAGATCTTTCCATCTTCTAAAGGCCTCTTCCATTTCTTTCTTCAAGGGCTTGAAGTTCTTGTTGTACAGTCCTTTACTTGCTTGGTTAGAGTTACTCCCAGGTATTTTATGTTGTTTGTGGCTATTGTGAAGGGGGTTGTTTCCCTGATTTCTTTCTCAGCCCATTTGTTTGTTGAACACTACTGTATTTGGCCACTAGGAATAGGCATTGCCATATTTTCAAACATCAAAACTGATGTGATAGAATTTTATGGGCCATCAATACCATATAAGACCAATTTGAGGCAAAGCAGGTTGCAGTTGTAAACTTAGTCAAGGGATGAAAAGATTTCTTTTACTTCCTAGTCTGAGAATTAATATATTGTTGTCTTTTATGCTCACCAAAAGTGCTTTAACATTTTTAATTCATTTTATTTGCGTGTGTGTTCATGCAGGCATGTGCTGTAGTGTTGTTGTAGAGATCAGAAGTCATCTTGCATCCTTCTACTATGTGGATAACTGGGAATGAACTCAAGTTCTTGGCAAGTGGCTTTGCCTGCGAAACCAATTGTCTGGCCCCAAGAGCTTTCAGGATAAGAGGTATGAGATAAGGTGGTGGTTACTATAGATTTTTAAAAGCAGAAAAAGAAAAAAAAATACTTGAACCACTGTAGATGAGACTGTTTGCACTGTGAAGTCTTAAAAGAATTAATCAGAAGCCAGTACTATTCAATGATTTCTAAAGCAACTACAAGAGATTAAAGAGAGAACCTCTGAGATGTGGAGTGTCACTTGTAACAATTGTGTGTGACAGACAGGTGGTAGCTCAGGTTGCCTGTTATGACATGTGAAAGCATTAGGTGGCATGAAAAAACTAGTTTCTAAAGTCTTTCAATCTAATGTTCTTCTATAGGGTAAAGGACTACTGAACTCTGATTGTCAGGAAGGAAGTCCCAGATGTTTTATTATGGTACATGAAGGGACTGATTATTGGAAGGAGAGGAACAGAAACCATCCTCCTGGGTCTGCTGAGGAGCAACCCTCTTCCTTCATCATCCCCTCTGGAATGTTCTTCTAACTGCCAGTGTGAGAGAGATTACACTGCAGTTCATGGATTCCATAGCCAGTATATTTTCAAGGTGCCCAGTTTCTGTTAATCACCACAACACTGACTCCTAAGCTTAACCTTTCTCCAGTAAACATATCCGGATTTACTTTCCTTTATTTTTAAATATGTAGCTAGTATATAGGACCCTTCTGAAAATTAGCAGTTCATTCATAACTATCCACAATCATAGGTAAGCTGGGCACTGCAAAAACATCAGTAAATTATCAAGTCTTTGTGGAGGGATGCTTCTGTGATGGTATTGTTGACAGGTTCCTGGAAGTGGTTCATTTATGTAAGAAAGTAAAGGTGCCAATCAATTGTGCCTGGTTTTGAGGTAAATGTTTTCATAGATGGCTAGCAATCCAGTCAATACTATATTCTCATGCAAATACTTAAATCCCAGAAAACAGCAATTTGAATAATATATGCATTTTCTTACCTTCTATTGCTGATAAGAGAACCCGAGAGTGATCATATGCAATAACATTTGCATATCTGTTCTTTGGTTTGTTTACTTCCAAGTTTGAGTGTTCCCATGTAAACTGCTGGCCAGGGTCAATTGACTGTAAAAGAAAAACAGTACACAGAAAGTCAATACTGAAAAACACAGAATTAAGGCATTTATCACATGGCATGCACATGATTTAGAAAAAAATTCCAAAGGCAAACTTCATAAGGATGATTTTAGCTGTGAAGCTGAACTCTAACATAACTTGCATACTGTACACTGACCAATATCATGGAGAGTCATTAACAATCACCAACATTGACCCAAATAAAAAGCACCAGCACAGAAGTTCTGTTAATACTGGAGCAGGAGAGATGTAAATTACTGCTCCATTTCTCTCTCTGCTGCTGTAGTTTACTCGTTATTTTAGCTCAATATTCCTTCTGGTGCTGTGAACATAATTTGCCTCGAGTACTCTTTCCTAGTCTTTCCTGGCCAAACCGGTGCACACACTTTCAGTTGACTGGCCTCCTCCTGGCTTTGCCGTGCACCGGCTCTGTCTTTGATTCTCCACCTATGTGCTCCCATCTTAAGGGACGTTTATGATTCTGTCTGCCTCTTTATAACATAGTACAGTCATTGTTGGGGCCATTGTACAATCCAGACAGCTGACAATGACGGCAAGGAAGGGAACCCAGTGGTCATCATCACAGTGAGGAAAACAATTTATAACCCTACAGAAGGACTGAGTTGTTTTTATGTTTATCATTATATTGTTTCTGTGCATCATCATGTTTACTGCGCTTGCCTCCTTTTATCCTTTAGTTTTTTTCCTTATATTTTCTAATGTTAAACACCTTTTTGTAATGTCTTCATTCAAGGATTAATAATCTAGAGTGTGTACTGCCTAGAAATAAAATGAATTTTGTAGGCAGTTCAACTATGATTTCAAAACTATATTCAGGCTTAATTGAAGTGTTTTTAAAAACTGATAGTGGAAGAACAAGCTGTGTGGCACATATGAAAACATATTCTATGAGAAGGAAACCTGGAACTAAGAGGAGAATTGTAATGGATTCCAGGTCCCTATGTTTTTAACTAGTATAATTTAATTTTCTTAATTGTTAGGAGATGGTTCTCTCTCTCTCTCTCTCTCTCTCTCTCTCTGTCTCTCTCCCCCCCAACTTGGCAGATGAAGAAATAGAAACAAAGACTGATTTAGTAAATATGACTGCCTTTTCTGACAGGCAGTGTGCTAACTGCTGGTAAGTGACCCAGCTAAACCGGCATGACTGACTCAGATATTAACTTTCAAGCCCAGGCCAGGAAATCAAAAACTCACTGCTAACTACCAGTTGGGACAGGGCTGCTGCCACTGCAGAATGAAGAAGTCCCAAACTGAAAACACATCTAAGCACGATAGTCCTGCCCCTCCCAGCTTATCATCTGGTGTCATTCTGGGACAATTACATAAGAAATCAAGTTTTAAAAATGAGGTTGGCTTCACATGGATGATAGGACAGATGGGATGCAGCTTACATTTATACTTGTTTTACACGGATCAAACAAACATTGATTAAATAATGCTGACTTGCCTTTGTGCAGCATAACACTCATCCATCTGTATCTATCTGTCTGACTGAACATTTAACAACACACAGCACAGGTCATTATTTTTGGAGCTTGTCAGAATGCTGAGAGCAGTAAACTCAGGAAAGAACAAGCACTGAAAGTCAGTGAGGTATACTAACATCTTTTAAACTAAATCGAGAGGGGGTTTCAAATCCACCCCTCTGCTGGCTCTTAAACACAATGGGAGGAAAGCTGGCATCAAAACTCTGCTGATTTCTGCTTGTGATTCTAATACAGGACAGAATCCTCAAAAGTCTGCCTAGGGACTATAGTAATTTCCCCGGGCATGACCCTTTTTCACAGTGCTTAGGTCATCACTTTAAAACAACATCCTTTAATGGTCTTCTAAAATCCAACCATTGGGCCTAAAGAAAAATATAATTCCCATTTTCAAAACACCAGAAGGTCCATAATCATAAGTCCTCAGTGTTCTACTTCATTCTCCACATTAACCAAGGGAAGACCTCAAAATACTCCTTTAGAGACTCATCAAAGAACTATCATAAATACAGACTCATCCTGGTTTTTGTATGCTTACAAAATAAATAACAAAAATTTTAATTATAGAGAAGAACTAGACCAATGATGTTACTAGCTAAACTATGGGCCAGACCATCTTTAAAAAAAAAAAAAACTGGAACTGAACTTTCAGTGACCTTAACTTCTGGTGAAATCCTAGCTTTCCACATAGTTCATCTGATTCTTCCACAGTGTGGCTCACCCTCAGGCACTTTCAAGTCCCTTTTGAGGTGAGAAGAACAGCGTGGAGGTGACTGTTAATTTGTACAGAAGGTAGTTTCGCCTTTTCACTTACTTATATTCATAGTCTCTCCCACTTACTGTTTGAAAATGGTAAACTGATGTCTACATCCATGTGAACAAAATACATGCTTACATAGTTGGGGAAAGCTGTTTTCCAAAGTTAGTAGTTCTCCTGCAATTGCCAAGAGAGCATTCTTCCAAGAAAAGAACATGCATTTAGTCAAAGCTAACACTCTTGTGTAAGCCAGACTGTGTGATGAGGTGGAAAGTAATGGCAATGTCTGAAAGACAAAGGGCAGGCTGTGGTTTCAGCTCAGGCTAGATGCGGCAGGCCATGGGGCTGCGCACCCTGTGCTCCCTCTTACCGTTTCCTTCACCCACATGCCAGGTTTGTTCCCTCACTTTTTCTTGCCTCCCCTTATCCAATTAGTTAACAGCTCTCTCTCATTAAGTCTCCCTGTATCTCTGATACAGGCTACTTTTAGAGTGTGAAGAATAGAAACAGGATTTTTCAAGATTACCAGTGTTAATAAATGGACATAAAAGCACTCTTTCTTGAATAGCAGAAAAGATGTATCCAATTCATAAATAAATTTATAAATGCATCACCCTTCTCAAATGTAAAAGTGTTTCAGGCAGTCATTTCTTCAGAGAGAAATGTTCCTTCAGGCAACAGAATTGATTCAAGGATTTCTATTTTCCAATGGTTAGATTTGAAATTTAGACCACGGTTTGTAAAAAAGACAAAATTTTATATGTAAAGTATAATTCATCCCTATATATTTTTAGAATTTTGATATGTGGAGGAAAGAGAAAGAATAACTATGTTCACAAGTATGTGGAGTATTTGAGGTGACTCTGGTCAACACTTTCTCCTACACTCAGTAACAGCAGCATGGATTCATCACCAGTCTCCCATGATTCCTCTCCTGAGAAGTACTTCTAAACAATCTTAACAGGTCATGGAATCAGCAAAATGAAAACAGTAACAAAAGCCCTAGACAATCTTCACTTTTATAGGGCAATGCATTGTGGGTGCTGGAATTAGCATCAGCTCTTTTATGTCATGAATATGAAAGAGATCATGTTTGAGAGACCTCCTCAAATACAAGATATAGAAGATATAGAAACTAAATATTCCAGGTTTGTTGACCAATATGTTCCAGAAAGTAGCCAAAAGTAGAAGAAAGATGCTCTTGTCCACAAAGGCAATATTTTAGAGGGATGAAATCAGAGATCTGTTTTAATCAGATTATTTAGATTGTTAGCTATTTATCTCCTACATTACACAAATGATCAATAACAAAGGGCTGCACAGCTGGGTGTGGTGGCCTACCTTTAATCCTAGCATTTGGGAAGCCAGCCTGGTCTAACTAACAAGTTGCAGAGGGTGGAGAAACATACAGGGTGTTCATAAGGACTAAATGAGAAGAATTTTATAAACACAGTTTACACAGTTTTCATGACATTTGGAAATGCATAAAGACAAATGATTTGCAGACTACTTTCAGCCATAAAAATTTCTCCTAAATGGGGAAAACTTGGAAGCAGTTAGGTCAACAGCTTAGCTCTTCCAAGACAGGGTGGGCAACTCCTTCATAATTCCTGCTGTACAATTAATGTCTATCAGAGATACTGAGCCAAAAGGTTGAAGATAGATGCTCAAATGTTATAGAGAGAAACTAGGGACTGTCCAGGCAGCCAGCTGTCTGTCATTTGTTAGTTTTGAAAGCTGCTTGCTGCGAAGTCCTGTTCATTTAGATATATTTATCTTTCTTGGATCTCTGATGTGGTTAAAGACTAGACAGTTATAGTCTCACAGTAAAGTTTTAAGTTGTTTGGGAATTAAAAGGATGTTCTAGGGCTAAGAAGATGCTTCTAAGTTGGTAATGCAAGTTAGGATGGAAATTGAGTTAGGTATAGAACTTTAAACCCATTGGAATAGATCGATAATAGCATGTTCTCATTAGTTGCCAAATACATATGTACTGGAGATTGGGAATATATGTCATACCTTATAGCTTTCATTATTGTTTCACAATTGTTCTTATTGTTTTGTATTGTATTAATTGTTATAATAAAAAAGTATTTTATTGGACTAAAAAGGGGAGATGTTGGAAAAAAGATAGAATAAAAATTTAAAAAAGGAATGAAGAAAAATCTGTTAGAAATTACATAATCTTTTCTGAGTAAAGATATAGTGGACTGAATTGATAAGAGCTAAGCATAAAGGTTTATAAAAAGAAGCCACTTGATCAGCAAATAATTTAAAATCGAAAATATTTATTAATTAAAATAGGGTATGATTTCTCAGGAACACTGTGAATTAGCAATTGTGCTGATAAGAAACAAATAATCATCTATTAAATATAACTCATGTGCATCATTAAACTAATTCACACATGTACCTTCCCTTTCCTCAGGGTACTAGGGTACCAGGTCTGGGTACTAAAAACAGGGTTTGCACTGTTTGCTAATATTGATGAATTTGTATCAACCCTTAAGGATGAAGGGAAAAGCATCTGTTTTAAGTTTTAACTAAAAAGTAACACATCTTATCTCTCCCACATGTATCCACTGAGTGGGGTCAGAACAAGCCCGAGTCTACCACAGTCTTAGCAAGCTAACAGTATTTGTGTTTCCCTTCAAGGCAATTGTTTCTACTTTCACTTGGAATTATAAAAGGTAGGCACTTGCTTTGTTATTGCTGCAAGGCAATCCATTTCTGCCGCTCTATTTATTATGTAACAACATGTCCAACTCTATCATTTGGAACCTCATCTACTTTTCAGCAGAGATAACAAAACAGCACAAGTAGCTACATGCATTGTTTACTTTTCCCTTTCCACTTGATAATGGAGACCTGTTCATTCATAAAACCTGCACATTAGTAGATTGCAAAAGGAAGAGCAATTGATGAATGGATAGCTTGATTTCATGATTACTGTGACTCATACCATTAGAGAAAGGAACAAACAACACTATAAGGAAAACAGCAGATATAAACCATAATGAGGTTTGTAAAAGACATTAGTGAGCGCTGATCAATAGTATTAATTCTTCATAAAATGTAGAAAGTTTTAATGGATTTTTAAACATCATTTTATTTTACTTTGCATCCTGTAGTGAAAATGTATGCTAGTCTTTCAGTACTATTTTTGCTTGCCATTTATTAGGAAGATTTTTCTTTTCATTTTGTTCTGCTTTGTGCTAAGTCATTTATCTCTTCTCATAAAAACAGATGAACTTCAAAACTGAAAAATAAGACTTTTGTTAATGTTTAATCAATACCTTGTTTTCTGGACCTGAAAAACAAAAATTCAATGCTCTTTCCTTGTCCATGGAAGAATACAGAGAATTATATGATATTACTTAAAGAATTCCTTACATCACTCTTATCCCCAAATGTGTTTAGCAGTTATCAGATGGAGACAGGAGTTCTCAACAGGTACCTTTTGGGCTCAGCAAACACAGGGCTGACTCCTGGCTACTAACATGATTACCATTAGCAGGCAAAGTAACACGACATAGCACTACACACAGGGGGGCTTTAGCAGGCAAAGTAACATGACATAGCATTACACATGGGTGTCACATTGAAGAATTACACAGCGTGATCATTGGTCCTCATCATATCCATGGTGTGTGGGAAGTTTAGAAAATGTTTACACTCTAAAATGTCATGTCCTTTCTCCTCTTTCATGTGGTAAACAAACTAAAAAAAATTGTACATAACCTACTGATCTAGACTTTTAGACTAATTTCTTTCAAAACTGAAAAGTTGTTTACAAAAAATGTGTTTTATTTAAAACATATATTGAAATTGCATTGGTTATATTTTACTTTAAGACTTTTGAAAAACTGGAACCAATAGAGAATATTGTGATTCTGCTTGTGTTTTATCCAATGCTGTAATTCAATTCTTCACATACTGTAAAATTTAAAATATATATTTTAGAATGGATAAATGAAGACTACCAGGTCATAACGTTGGGAGTTGTAGAGAAAGTGAACAGTTTCTGATCAGGCATAATGAATATGCCAGACTAGAGTTATTATAAAGGCTGTTTAACTTAGATTATTATATATCCTGTTTACATGTTTATGTCTGGTACAATTATTAATGAGAACATCTCTCATTCTCAAGTACTTCAGCACCCACCTCTACTTGCCTAACACTGGATGGAATAAAGAGATGCTCAATTTAAGCCAGAAGGAAAGATGGTGGCTGGCTTGACTCTGTGATTCTATACGTCCTTACTCAATGTACCTATGAAACCTCATCATAGAAAAGAATGCAAAGAGAACAGACCATGTACTTCTTAGCTTACTGTTTCCCATAAAGTCAAAATTTTAGTTTACTGCCATTACTAGTTTTCCTCCCTTAATTTTTTACACTTATTTATTTTCTGTATATGTGCATATGCATGTGTATGTGGTGGGCATACATTATAGGCATATGTAGAGGCCAAAGGACAACTCTTTTTCTACTGTATGGGTCCTGGGTACTGAACTCAGGCTGTCAGGCTTGGAAGCCAGCACCTTTATCCACTGAGACATCCTGCCAGCTCTACCTTTTATTATTTCGGGGAAGGGTAAAGGGTAGAAAGAACCTGGTATTGCATAAGCTGTCTGGATATAGGCCCACCTGTGGAACAAAAACTAGGGTTAATCTACTGATTGTATACCTTGATAATTCATTTAGTCCTGAGCTTTTCTTTTGGGCCTAATGTAATTTCTGGTATTTATAATCTTCAAAGAAAGAATAGATATAATTATGTCATAATATCTCTTTTTCCTCGTACAATGAGAATGGAAGCACAGGCAAGTTCTACTTCTTCACTATTCAAACAATTCAATTACATATTATCAAATATGATGTACTTGTGAGAAAATATATTGGCATATCTCTTAAAAACTGTATGCATCAATACGTTTAAACAAATGCTAAGGAGTTGGTAAGAAAGATGAAAATCATAAACACATAGAAGATAGAGTTGGGGGAAGATGACTATGGTCATGTAGGTAGGTATCGGGACCACGTAACTGTAAAAAGTGACATTCCCAGAATATAATTCTCATTTTTCAAAAATCAAGAATCAAGTTCTAGAGGTCCTGTTATGAAGTTCAGGCTTAGAGTTAAATTCTTTACTTGTCTGACTAATACTTTTCTAACCATGTATCATTTTCAAACACTGAGCCAGGCACACACACCCATCAATATCCTAAGGCTGTAATTTAGATACAACAGAACATACAATATTCTATCTATAATTTTGAAGGTGAAAAACAAATCTTTGCCCTGGACAACTGTATAGTAGAGCCATTCCAGAATAATTTCTATTTGTGAAATGAAACTCTTGATAATTTTAATATAACAGGAGGCTGGTAAACCAGCAGGTCAAGTATAAATGCAATGAAATTGCTATTTATCTACTGATGCAGACAGATACAGCCACTACAGGTTCAAAAGATAACAAAACAGTATTTTGGTTAAAATGTATACATGATACACATTCTATGTACATACATGGACACATACACACCCCGCCAGATTACTACTTAGCAGTGACAACAATACTCATCACTGTGTAAGGGCGTTCATAATATTTTAGGCATTTCCCTTATGTTACACCTGTGTTCCTTAGCTTCTAATTTGTAAGCATCCTACTCCTTTCCAAAATGAGAAGAAAATTGAGTTTCAGGACACTTTCCAAAACCACACATTTGATTTCTTTTGTTGCATTAGAGGCAGAGGAAACATATTTTACAGCTCAATACCTGGGATGGTATTTTGTACAATCCATAACAAGGTTGCCACCTGGACTTTATGGTAAGGGAGGGAATATTGTATGTGCATCTACTATCAAGCAGAAGTACTGAAAAGTCAGTACAGGGCTAGCTCAACCGTTCCAAACTCACAAGAGTTCAAATTGTTAGTTTGAGGACGAGGGCTAATGAGTTTATCTTCATCATTACACCTGAATCTTTCCTAACTCCTAACTATTGCAGATAATGAAATGTAGGCTTGGACCACGACACTACTTTCCATGAGTCACAATGAGAGCTTTGGCTTTGAAGGCTGAGCTCTTAACCATGGCCCTCTAACAGATACATAAATCATAAATTTCCTATCATGAGTCTTAATTTCTTATTTCAAAACTGTGGACAGTAGGGAAACTAGATTAACTTCAGATGTCTCTGCCAGTTTTGGTCTAATGATATACATACCATATCATTTCATTCCCCCAAATTCTATGATAATGGGAGACAAAACCACAGCTTTCACATGGTAAGATTTTTAGTAAAGTTTTTTTTCCTGTTAAATCAAATGAAAAAAAATCGTGAAATTTTAAGCACAATCTTTCTTCTGTATAATTAGTAACAAAAAGACACATGGTCTCATTCTCTCATTTCTACCCGCACAACAGAGCATCCTTCCCATTCTTTCCCTCTTATATACTCCAGGAATTCTAAGCAAAGGACAGAAGATGCTATAAGAGGCATAATGGACCACTGGATGGAATGCTATTGGCAGAAACCACTGAGAATGGTGAGACCAATAACTCAGGAGTAACAGTCTACACTAAAAGCTTTAATGAGCAGTTTAATGGTTTAATGGATAGAACTTTAATAGGATTTCTCGTACAAGCCTTCTGAAAACTTGCCTTTAATAAATCTGTCATTAACAAAGAACTGGGTTGCTTCATATAAGCATAATTTACTGATTCTGAATACACAGAAATGATGGCAGTTGTCATCCTGCACTATAGTTCATATCTGGGTTTTCTGTACACTATTGTGGTAGATATGTAAACATGTTCAAAGTGTAAGTTTCCAGTGAAACAGGTTTGCACCAAGGGGATGCAGTGTACATTAAGCAAACAAAGAAATAAATAAAACCCCCACAATTGGTACATTTACATGTGCAAAGATGATCTAGGTGCGGTACCTGAAACTTAAACACAGATAAAAGAAGATGTCCACTGAGCTGGGTGCCACTGAAATGGCTTGCCAAATTCTTCAGCGATAATACATTTTCAATCATCTTTGTTTGATCCAATCATGCTACTTGTACTCAGTTAAATGTCGTTTAAAGTCAGAAATTGCCGTGTTGTTCCCTTCATGGTGGATTCCACTCACTATTAAGTGTGATAGTTATAATCAGGTATGACGAATAACCCTGAATTTCAACTCTTGGTTGTTTTTCATTTCTCTTTTTGTAAATCTTTCTTTTCTTGAAGGGTTTGCACCAATCTCACACTCCCAGTTCACTCTTGAGGTGAGAAGGTTCTCAAGCATTTGCTTATGTGTCTAACATCCAACATTACAGTACACCCTTGTGACAATTATCTAAATGCAACCTAGTATTTCCTATCTTTAAGTTTTTAAAATTATTATTATTATAACTTACTCTTTTTATGTGTATATGGCAGTGTTTTACAAGGTAGCTCAAGCTGAGCTGGAATTCTCCATGTTGTCCTTGTTGATTTCAAAATGATAAGCATTCTCCTGGCTCAGCAGCTGAGTACTGGCATGTGACACTACAAAACTTATCTTTTCATTTGACAAGTCTTTATTTCTTCACTTCTATGATAAAGTCCTATGTGGAAATATAGCCTACCATATATTATTCCATCTATGAAACAGCTATCCCAGTGTAGCTAAACGTAAAATACCCATAAACGTAGGCAATCTCATTCATCAAATCATAAAATGTAATTAAATACTGTGAGCTTGATAGGGAAGGACTAGAAGAGGCTTCAGAATATATCCCCATCCATTCAGACAGCTATCAATTTTTCAACATCAATTATTAATACAGCTTAAAGACATTCATTGTCTAAACTTACCTCTTAAATGTGTACAAACTAAATAAAGCCTAAAAAAAGCTAAAAGATTAAAAATATGTTTTTTCCAGATCTAAAAGTGGACATATCTAAACTTCCTAGGAAATTTATATATGTCTGTTTAGTCATTTGTAATGCATTGTAAAATTAATTCCTTTCACAAAATAAGATGTACTATTAGCATATCAATAATAAAAAGTAAATGAAAAAATTATTCTGAAAAAAGTCTATTTCAAACATATACTGTTTTTAAAGGAATATTTTAGAGAGGAGATATTTTGCTTTTACTGTACTGAATGTGACTAGCTCTAAATTGAAGACACATTTTGAAAATACAACAGGATAGCAAACAAAATGCAAGGAAGCTAACCATTCTTACAAATGGCACTGTGGGAAAGAAATGAACCTAAATGGTATGCTGTGAAAGACAGATCCTCCTTTTCCAAGACAGATATTAAAAACAAGGAGAACACCTTAACCAGTGATTTAGAGAGTGAGTAGAACATAAAAAGATCTATATGCTACTGTAAGTTTCGACACTTCTCTCTGCAGCCCTGTGTTTTATCCAGCTTGGGGAGTTTGGGGGAAATTATAGCATACAATGCCGTGCTTCATAACCGCTCTCACAGCCTACAGAAACATAAGCAGTTCTGCCAGGGAAACATAATAAAGAACAAATGCTGTTCCCTAATCTCATTTTACATACACTCAAGTAACAGAACACGAAGTGGGGAAATGGATTTCTCTACGATGGCTACAAAAGCATAGAAGTCTGAAGAACTTATTTTTCTGTCTATGGAATTAGCAAATACAGACATTGAATTACAGCTCTGAGACCTTTTCATCGCTCCAACTGAGCTTCCTGAATGTCAGAAGAAAAAAAAAGACAACCTATCACCTCACATTAGTGAATATACGAAATATAATAAACAAAGTCTAATTACAGCAAAATAAAACTCATAGCCACATTGTATTTCAAACATAATGAAATCTAGTTACTGTAGCCGAACTAAAGTTTGACTGAAAAAGTGAACAAAAACAAAATCCCAAAGAGACTATTAGACACTGAATTCAGGGGCCTGGGTGTGTGCATTATTTATCTTCTACTCCAGAGTCTAGCAAATTCACTGGCACATATGAAGAAGCTGGTCAATATTGACTACAGGAGATCAGCTGAATGTTAAGTTTACAAAGCACAATGGCCTCTAGCAAAGCAGGTAGTAATGATCTTATAATTATTTTAAAAATACCTAATAATTTTCAAATTGGTCTTTCTCATTATGTGTGATACGTAGGAAAAAATGAGCAGCTTTACTTCACAGAGTTGGTCTGTTTCTAACAAAAATTCTAATCCTTGCTCTGTGGCATGGTAGCTAGTTGCTGTAGCAATAATTATAGATCACACAAAATGGCTATATAACACTTTCAAGAGCAAATGATACCAAGGATAGATGAAGTCTTAGGGAAACAAAGAGTTCTTTTCATCCAAATATTTTAATGATAAAACAGGAGGGAAAATAATACTGAAGCCACTGGTCTGTAAAAGCCAATGGTGGGGAGTTGACTGAGCAAGAGATAATTTTCCTATCTAATAGCAGGCAGAGTCATCGGTTCAAGGGCAGGTTGGGGTACACAGTGATATTTTGTCTCAAAGAACAAAAGAAGAAAACACAGGAGTATACAAAATACATCACATAAATTCAATTTTTGCTTATAAGTGCCTTGATTCATGCTCTTTCTATTAACAAAAATCATCTACTGTGAGGCTAGAGATTGAATCAGGAGATAAGAACACATGATGCTCTGTAGAGGATCTGGGTTCAGTTCTCAGTACCTACTGTGTGGCTCATAACCAATTACCATAGCATATCCAAAACTTTCTTCTGTCCTCTATGTATGCATGCAGTGGAATACTCATGTATAAAATATATTTAATAAATATTTTAAAACTTAAAAATCACTTGCTACATCAGAATTGTTTTTGATGAAACACAATTCCCCATTCACTTTACAATCTGGATTCTCATATAAAAGGCAAAACATGTTAGCATGACTTTAAGATCTACTATAATACATTGTATTTTCCACAAAATATTTTCCTTTCTTTGTCTAGGGTGTCTACTCAGAAAATATCATCTTTCACATAATATATCAAAGTTCCTGAGCTACCTCAGCAACATTACTAAAAGTAGCTGATAAGTCATCCCTCTGACAAAATGACAGAAACAGACTAGATTAAATGATCCCAGGAATCCTCACCCACAACTTCACAGTGGAATCTATTAAAGCCCTTGGGTGTGCAGGATTTATTTATTTATTTACTTTTTTATTTAGAAGATAACAGGAGAATTTTTGAGCTGTGACAACAAGGATCAATATTGCAAGAACAGAAAAGAAAGAAACAAGGAAATTAATGTCCCACTTGCACAATAACATCCACCATTACCAACAATTAGGCCTAAAATTTTATTCTGATGACAAGGACATCAATTAATTACTTGGAGAGGGGGGTTAATTCCCACCTTCCCAGAGACAGCACCCTAGCTTCTCTGAATTCAAAGGGAGGCAGCATGTCACTGCTCATTAACTAGACTAATTACACTTCCTCAGTTTGCAGCAGTTCTGCTCTCTGGGTAGAGATAGCACTCAGCAGACAGAGCCTTCGAGGGAGGGGCACTCCACAATGGGAAACCCAAAGGGCAAGCTGATCTCTGTAGCACACACTTTAAGTCTTATTTTGCAATAATCATGTACACTAAATACAGGGTGAGGGAAAGTAGACTGAAAGGCTTCTCAGCTGAATTGCTTCCTACTGAGGCTTTTCCCCTTTCTTCAGTTCCTTATGTGCCATGTGACACACTTTCATGGAAATAAAAGCTGGAGTTAGAGCAAACACGTCTACTACCACAAAATATTAAGAAATAAATGTGCACAGACAAAGATGGAATTCTCTGCCATCAAAAATATGCCAGAATTTGTATCTATGGAGATAAAACTAACATTTTCAAATCTCTGGGAGGTTCTCTTATGAAATTAAGTTAGAGAAACAGGAAAAGGGGACTTTTGCATAGACAAATGTTTTTAAAATCTTAAGGGGGATAATCACATAATATTATTTAAGTGGAGTTATATGACTTCACTTGTTATAGCAAACAGGATGTTCTTTGATCCTGCTGGGTTATGATTTGTCATTTATGGAGAGGAGGTTTGTTGACAGGTAAATGTTTTTGTCTTTAGGATACATAGGCCCGTTGAGTTAATCAATCATTGAAATGTCAAGACAAGAACCAAGTAAATGCTAAGCACCCCATCTGAGAGTCCAGACTCTGCCTCTACACCTTCTAGTCCCCGAAGCAATCTTCTTTCTTCCTCTGCTTTCCTAGTGGGCTGGACTCAGTGACATTCACAATTACTATAGAAAAATTGTTGAGTTAAGATGAGTGTGATGGGTTTTGCTTATTTTTTAATTTAATTTTTTGGGAGCTCCTAAGGCAGGATCTATATAGCCTAGGCTGGCCTTGAATTTGTTAGAGAAGCAATAAAGGCCCATCTAAAAAACAAAAAAAAAAAAGCAAAACTTTTGTTCCAAAGAATTTAATCTCAGGCCCGGAACTACATCCAGAAAAGTGGGCTCAACTTAAACCATGGTAAAGAAATAGGCAGAATGATATTTTCTTAAATGTATCATCAGAGGCAACAGTTTGCTATGTTGACAACATGATCCAGACACCAGACCATGTGGTTTGTGGTTTACATTCTAGCTTGATTACTTAGTAACACTGATGTGATTACAGACATGTTACTTCGCTTCCCTGTGTTTGGTGTCCTCTCTTGTAATATGGTATAGTAATAGAACCTTTCTGGATGAACTGAAGGAATTGTTATATACAATGTATTTTGAAGATGGCCAGGCACATGAGTACTATCTACCTTGTGGATCTCTGCAAAAAGACCAGATCCTATTAATATTATTAACATTATTATTATTGTTGTTGTTGTTATTTCACTCATATATATTTAAAATGAAAAGGATAGCATTAAAATTACTCTTAAATTGTTAGGAACAGAAAGAGGGTTAGGTACCAAAGGAAGTAAGAATCACTTAAGTACCAATAGTCTGCATAATACTCTGGCTGGAGCCTACTCTGATGAATGCCTACTTTATCACTGAACAAGTGAGAAACAATTAAGTTTTGAGGGTGTTGCATATATGAACTTTTTAGTTAAAAAGTCACATACATCAACTGCTGCCTCTGTGACGTATAAAATAAGACAAAGCCAAATATGTAAATTCTTGCAGTGTCACAAGACTCACATCCCTGTCTTTAATTTTCTATATACTCTCCAAACATGATACTATGCTCAACCAGTTTTGCCTCAGCTAAACATAGCAAAACAATGAAAAAAGACACTTCCATTACCAAATTTAAATTGAAAATAAATACATAGATATGTAATGGTATCCTTGAGATTTCAATAACAGACTCTCAGCATCTTCACTCCAACTTTTCATTGCAGTATTACTAAAATTCTCACACAAAGCTGTTCTCTGGGGAAATAGAAACAAAGATGTATTGGTTGAGTTCTTCAGGTATTTCTGCAGCTTGTTTTATGATTGGGAGCGGAAAGTAGTTTCCATGACTCAAAAATACTTTTGGGGTTACTCAGTGCCTCCTGGGTATCTTGGAATGTGAATGCTCTAGATATGACCCCCTCTTGTGCCTCACAGCAAAATGACTGTGCTATGCGGCCTTTACAGCATAGAGTCCCCAAGCAAGGGATGCTCTGTCCCATCATCATGCACCTACATGGCTATCTCTCTTTATCTGTAGTCCTACAATTGTAGTCAATTTCCTCGATTCTCCAAGCCACCGGTTCTAAGGGGAGCATCTCTTCACTGCTGCCTAATTCCCGCTATTACTTTCCAGTTATGGATTTTCAGGTTTCCTTAGGAGACTATGGACTCAAGGATAAAGGTAATTTATTGTTCATTGTTATTTTGCAGTAAATATTTGTCAAACAACAGAAGCTATTCATTCAAAGAGCTGGGTTCTTGCTTTTCCCAATGTTCACGTACACTTTGACTTTAAAATACCAACTTCATTTCAAAGCCACAATAAAACTTAGAAATCTTATCTTTTTCTGGTTCTTGCTGTAGCTCTGTTGGAGTTAAAGCTCACTTGGGAAGTAAAGACACTTTAGGATTAATTGTTTCCTAAGAGCCTTGGGTTCCATATGAGAGCAAGTAGAAAGCCTCTAGACCATGTCCAGAAGTACTCAAAAGTCTATCACCAAAGGGGAACTTACATGAGAGTAAGGTCTGCAAACCAGACAACTATACCTATTTGATGAGAGTTTTTCCTAGGGTGAACACAGAAATAATGAACTACAGGTCCTTAGAAGCTGCAGAGTTTGATGCTGCTAGGGAAGCAATGACATATATTTCTTTTAAGGAGGTTCAGAAACAACAACTTGGAAAGTCTAAATAGAAGAGAGTTCTGAAGCTCAGATAAATTAGCCATATTTTGAGTTCTTATTATCTGCATGGGTTCAGCAAGAGTGAAAGACTCAGTAAAGATCGACACTGATTTCAGATGGTGCTTCTAAGGTGAGCCGCTGTGTCTCTGTGTCCTGCTGCATTTGTTTACAACATGTAGAATGACAGCCAGCTGTGAAGGGATTCTCTATTCCTTTACATCTTAGTTGGTGAGGTTCATACTTAACTATGAACCAAAGAAAGCACCTTCTCAGATTGCCAACTGTCAGATCCATCCTCAAGTAAAGGCCACACAGGGAGTTTAATCACTAGGCACTTTTGAGTAAAATCTAAAGGGTCTGCATTAAAATATATTCACTTCTGTACAGTCTAAAGATAATAACAGTCTATTTTCTGAGAGAAAAAAATCTTAAAATAAGGATGTGCTGCTGATAGATCAGGTGGAGATGTCGACTGGGAAAATAGCTCTTTTTACACAAGACATTCTTTGTTCTGTGTGCTCCTGTTGTTGGTAATAGCAATTTTCGTTACAAGAAAGGTTTTGTGTGTGTGTGTGTGTGTGTGTGTGTGTGTGTGTGTGTGTGTGTGTACTGGAAGTTTAGTTCAAAACTGATCCAGATACACACTTTGGCAAACCATCAGCTGTCTGACTAGTAATGAGCTTGTCACCATGTGGCCAACAACATGCTGAGAAGCCTTGACACCTGAGCAGAAAATTCTGAACACTACATGACACTGGACTGTAGGAAGGCAAAGAATAGTGGTTAACAGTGCTGGCTTAAGCTATGGAGTTTTCTCTTTTCTTCCTTAATATATCATCCTTTACTGGATTCAGCAAAGCCCTAGGAGTTTGCCAAGACCTAGACCTCCCTATACAAATATAGATGATAGGCAACTTGGTCTTCATATAGATCCCTTTGCAAGTGGGGCGTACAGTCTCAGTGATGGACTTTGTTATTTTTTAGTACTTTACTTTTCCTTGGCTGAGCTGCCATGTCAGGCCCCAGAGCAAGAGGAAGCTCTTAGACCTCATGTGACTGATGAACTGGGAGGGGTTGATATGTGGGGGCTCCCACACTGGAGGAGGATAGATGGGAAAGGGGATAGAGGGAGTAGAGAGGGGAGGGGGACCTGGACGGAGGAGGGAGGGAGCTGTGATCAAGATATAACTTGAATTAATAAAGAAATGTTAAAAAAGAAAGGAAGGAAGAAAGAAGCAAAGAAGAAAGAGGCCAGAGTTTCTTCACTGATTTATAAGACACAGATTTTTTTCCAATATTGTAACAATTCTGTTATCTTAAAACTAGTGACAAGATTATAATTATTTAATTAATGTTTCTTTCTCAGTAGTCTATATAACTATGTGGTATCTTAACATTGAGGCTATTTACGTGTAATGAAAACAGTAATATCTACTAATATGATTAAGTATTTCTATCAGCAACCCTCATGGGTATTTTTATGTACAAGCTTATTTCCATGCTACCTAGGCCAAGGTCCAAATTCTGGTAGTCTGACACCAAGGCCTGTGCAGTTGACTATTCTGCTGCACTATTTCTGATGTTGGCTCAATAAATAGAATTCCCTAAGTGGCAGGGAGAGGGATCAAGATCCTACTTGGGAAGTATACAAATTACATTTTATGTAAGTAGGAAATGATCCTGTCTTATAATCTTGTTTCACAAGAAACTCACATTGACTCTCTAGTTAATTTAGCTGTTCATTTTCCTCAGCTTGAATTATCCATACCAGTGAACAAAACATTTATTCTCCTTTTTAGTTCAGAAAATTATTCATTCTTCATTCCACTACATAAATGACCACAATTTGTTCCAAACTATAAAAAAAAAAAAAAAAAACAAAAAACAGCAAGAAAAAACTCTTATGGCCTATGTTTCAATTTTCTACCTTGGAAAAAAAGTTAAAAACTGATCTTTGTCATCTACTGCTTTATTTCTTCATGATAATAGAAATATCAACAAATTCTAAAGTAGAATATCCAACAGATGCTAAAGTAGAAGACACACACACACACCTGCATGTGTGTGCACACAAACATGCAAATAACAAAGGTTTGTTGAAGATAGACCTGTGCATGTGAGTGTACTGCGGCATGGTCTAACACACCAAGAACTTTGTTCTAGAAAAAATGAAAATGTTTTCTTTTGTAGTCACTGCTTTGATGACAGACAATGTTTGTCGCTTCTCTGAAGAAATACAATGTTTACCACTGGGGATTCTTTAATCCTAGAGAAAAGAAATATACCATCAGCCTGTCACAGGGAGACCACCAGCTATTCTGATGGATAGTTACACCAGGCAAAATGGTAACTATAGTATCAGCACAGGATTTCAGCAGAAATATTTTTATCTACTATGAGATTATGGTTCCTAGACTATATAATCGGGACATAACAAGAAACAAACAGAAAAAGATTTAGTTCTGCACGGGAGATAATTCAAGTTGGAGTGAAAATGAACTTGCCATCAGCTCTTGGCCATTAGGTAAATTTTCTTTCTCATGCTCATGTTCTGAGGTCCCTGTACATTTAAAAGAACTTGTTCTATCCAATGTTTAATGTCTCCACATATCTCAGAAACATGCTTATGTATTTTTTTAGTCATCAAGGAAACAGTAATTTTATTCTTTCTATCTCTTCCAGTATATTATGCAGAGTGTATTCAATAATGGATAATATACATGGTGTGATAAAATCAGAAGATCAAATCTTTGATATTGCTAAAGGTTTAGAAGAGCCTCATCACCCAATAGGGATGGAAGACTACTGCCACAAGAACTGGAAGAAATTCTTAGTACATGTAGAAGATAAATGGCAGGAGGATCATAAATGTTATGATCAGAGATGTCCATCTCTTAGATAGTAACAAAATTAGGTTAGGCTTTATGCCAAAAACAAAAATGGAAAATTGCACTTTAGTGAGGAGTACTGAGAATTAGTTTCCTGTCACTTTCCAATTACAATAAAAGGATTATGGAGAGTAGTTGTAATATAGAATCTTGAAGTAATACTACAAATAGAAAGAACTAGCACTAACAAATCTAAAACAAGATTCTTAACAACTGTTTGTGTGGCCAGAGTAGAATGGAAAATGTTTTAAAGGGGATTTAAATTCAATCAGAAATTGGTTGGTTACACCCATAATACTCATGCTACAATTAAGCCAATAGGAATTTCTATTGTGGAAGGCTATGGCGAACCAGGGTTTTCTGAACATGTCAGGGCTGTTATGCATAGGAACTCACAGTGTGCACAGGACCTACAATAAAAAAGCTAGTCAAAATTCCAGCACTGGGGAGACCATTGAATTCCACCCAGAGCTGAAGCGCTGGTGGCTGCTGAGGGAGGGAGAGTCAGTTTTCTTCTGGGATCTAGGTCCTGGTAGGTTGTTCTTACTTCAGAGGATGACTCTACAATGGTGGCCATATTCAAGGGACTAACTGGATTCAGTGTTTTAATAAGAAATACATATGAAATTGAAAGGAAACGTAAGGGTTGATTCTGGTAGAGTTGTGAAGGAGGGATTAGGAGGTGGATTTGAGTAAAACACATTGAACCCATGCATGAAATTCTCAAATAATACACAAAAATATTTTTAAAGTACTTATAAGCAGTCTGTCAGGAATTTTGAAGGGATTTTTGTTGTTACCTGTGCTTTAAGGTGGGCTAATACCTCAATTCAGACCATAGTGTTTATAAAAACTATAATGTACTTGAGTTAGAATTTGTGAGTTGGAAAAACTGAATATTGAGAGCAAAATTGGAAATCATATTTTATTTTTGTCTTCTTAGTGCACCTTGATTACAATTCCTAGAATACATGTATGTCGAGGGCCTCGACTAACGGGATGGAGCAAATCTAACTATATGAACAATTTACTGAAATTTTGCAGGAAAAATGGGACACAAAGTTTCTGCTGTCAGCTCTCATGCTAGGAGGGCACTTGTGGTAATGCACAGAAGGCAAAAAAAAAACCTATACATTTTGAGTTCAAACTTACCCATTCCTAAACTAGCATTGCTTTATACAATCCCTCAATAGCTCATCTACACTACATGTTCTCTGTATTTTTGTATAATATATACATCTTAAATCAACTTTATTAAGAAATTATTTAATAAATATGCTCTGCATTCTCCTCATAACTTAATATTTTGAAACATCATATTATACTGTAAAACAAGATTTCATTGTCATACCTGTTTAATGAATGAATGAATTTCTTCAGAATAGGCATGATAAGACCTTAATCTACACTTTTAACTTTGTAATATATACTTAATGATTTAAGCGTAATGGATATAATTTCTTTCACTAGCTTTCACTTGTTTCCTTTATCAAAAACTTCCAGTTTTAAACTGCCATTTACATACATGTAGGCATTCATTCCCTAATTCTCCTAGTCATATTAATTTATAGATGAGGAACTCATTGGGGTATGCCACTGGGCAAATTTACAACTGGATAAAGTGTAAATATCAAAATGCAAATACATTTGTATTAAATCCCATGTCCTTTCTACCATCATAACACTAGTTCTCACCATTGGTACTGCACTGGAAGCTCATGACAACTCTTGGCTTTCCACACTAGTCCAATTTCATCTCACTCAACTCTCTAATATGAAAAATTATGAATATGAAAATGTGCTGTGATATCCTCTTTGCAAAGATATCACAGCACGTTATTAAATAGCAGATTGTGACTCAGCAGATTTGCTACAGTAACTAAAACTCTGAACCCCTAATTTTCCCAGGTGATGCCAGTGTTACTCATGTGACTATGAGAACATACGTTTTCCTATGTGCCTTTGACTTTGCTGTTGGCAAAATACTCATCGCTCTTCTTCAAAGTTCTGCCCATTATAACTCCTTTTCTATATTTTTCTAGTTATCTATTTTCACTGTGACAAATTTTCCTTAGTTCTTAAGATTAGTTCATTATGTGTATTCCTTATTATTCTTAGAAATATATAGTTATCTTGATCATCTTAGGAATATACTGTTAAAATATATATTCTCTCTCTTGCTCAACAATGGAAAGGAGAAAGAATGAAGCCAGGTTGAATGAGCACAAAGACAATTTTAGTAAAGAGTTCAGAAAAATGAGTTGGGCTTCTAGTCTTAGAGATCAGTATCTGAAGCATCCTGTGACTGCAAGCCTTTGCTTCACTAATGTACCAATTGTTCCATTTTGGGGAAATTGTTTGTGAAAAATTAGGAGCTGTGACCTTGTTAGAGAAGGTATGTCACTGGGTGCAAGCTTTGAGGTTTCAAAAGCCCATACCATTCCCAGTTTCTCTCTGCCTTGTAGCTATGTCTCCAGATGTAAGTTCTCAACTGATGCAAGCTCTCAGCTACTGTTCCAGTGCCATGCTTGCTTTCCTGGTGTAATATTCTCCTCCATGATAGTAATGAACTCATCCTTCAAAACTGCAAGCTCCAGTAAAATCATTCTACAAGCATCTTTGCTTGGGATGTTTCTTCACAGCAATAGAAAAGTAACTGACACCAACAATGCATCTAGCCTAAACTGTACTTATGCATATATTTTTATGTATATGTATTGATAATAATGATTCCGATGATATCTGTGAATCAAATCTCCAATATACTAGTGTCTATTTGCCATCATAAGAAGTGGTGAAGAGTGGGGAAGGGGAATCATGTTCTGTCTTACATAATTCTAAATAAGGGATGCCATCTCTCAAAATGAAATCTTCAGAGAACTTTCATCAAAATTTTCTCAAATGCCTTTAAAAATAACCACAGATACAATGGTTTATCAACTGAAAGACTGTACTTAAGATGGACTCCAAGAAAAAAATTCATTGTATTTTTTAAGCACAGAGACTCACTATATATAGACCTGGCTAGATTTAAATGTATGATACCCATTCACCTCCCATGTTATGATTATTAACATGTTCTACTATGCCAGCCACTAGAGATCTGAATTTAAAATATACTAGATTTCCAAACAATGTCATTCTCTTTTGCAAAACCTGTACTTATTTTGAGTTCTATAGGTTTATTAGACTAACCCATTGCCTTTTAGAGTGGACTTTATTCTGTGGATGCTAAGTGCTATTTTCAAATTGAGATTACTCATATTTCTGTGACTTTTTCTCCTCATAGAAAAACATGAAAACTGAAAGCATTCAGAATAACCTTCAAAAATAAGGTTAAACTCATTTTGGGGGTACACTTTCAATTGACATTGACTATAATGATTGGACCTGATGAGCGATTTGACTTGTATCCTCCTATTCTGACCTCAGAATACTATAAATAACTTTCATGTCCTTAACCTTTGTTTGTTTCAAACCAGGGTGACAAATTTAGCTTTATTCAGCTTAAGCAGTTTCAATAAACACTAATCCATAGTGATTATGTAAAAATAACGAGGTGTTTGAAAATAATAAGCTTTTCCTTTTATTTTCTTTATTGAAAACCAGTTAAAATATATTTACATTTAAATGGTAGTTAATAAGAAAAATTTTCCAAAAGTGTTTCTCTGATATTATGTAAAGGCCTTAATCTTATTACCATAGATAAGTATAATAGTTAAATATCTCCTTCATGGCTGCTAAAACACAGTCCAGTCAATTCATGCCCAGGGAGCTTTAATCACAGGTCATCCTCCTCATGAATGGTAAAGACTCTATGTGGGCTATCATGCCAATGGCTGAGGTGACTCTGGGAGTTGCTAATGGCAGGAATGACAGCATGCAGTTCATAGCTACTTTCAAGGAGTGCTTCTGATCTAAATGATCATTAGATTAGCTTTGCATGGAACATTTCTTGGGATTTTTGTTTTTATATTTAAGTGAGGCCAGCTATTTCATTCAATGGATACAGGTACATTTGCTGGAGCAGTCTGAAGGCTTTTGCTCATGGAGAGTGGAGCAGATTATTGACCAGCTGAGATTTTGTATTTTTAATTTCTTTGACGTAGTACATCATTATAAATAATGGGTTTTGAAGAAAAAAATCAGGGTTATGAAAAAAATATACAGAAAAATAATTAGACAACACTTTAATAATAAAGAACAATGAGGATTCTGGCTGGTGAAAACTGGCCCTTAAACTAATAGTGTCTACTGCCCTAGCGTTTAGTCTTCATTCTCCTTCTTCTCATTGCTACAACTCTATTTCCATCCTCAAGTTCCAAATAAGAATGTGTTAGAGCTATTTTTAAGGCTATTGTATCATTTAACAAGAGGGGCTACACTTAATGGAAGAACAGTGAAGAGAAGCAAGATTTTTAAGAAAATAAGGCAAAGGTTCAGTTTTAATTTCCAAGAATGCCTGAAGAAAAACAAAACAACCCAGATCATATGACTTAGCCCACTTACAAGGAAAGAAAAGCCCAAGTCTTTATGTTTTACCAAATAGCATCAAGATGTTAGGATATGCAAACTGGGGAAGGCTGGAGTCAGACAGTGGACCACAATTCAGATGGCTCAGTTATCCAGCATAAAATTAGGCAGATGGATGTAGTCTATGACCTCAGGTACTCAGGAAGTGAGTAGGATAATACGACCTCTGAGGACAGCCTCGAAACTTAGTGAGACCTTGTCTCAAAATGAAAAATAAATATCTAATATGTAGTTCATTATTGGAGCAGTCTTTAAGGTGCATGAGGCCATGGATTCAATCACGAACACCAGGTACAGGGAAATAAAAAGAAAGGAAGAATCAGGGAGGGAGAATATTAGTAAGAGTTTAGGAAGGCTATGTAGACATATTGCCATGGGCCTCCTGTTCCACATTCTTAGATACTGCATGTTTGAGGTTTGTGAGCTCTCTGCACTCAACAGTACATCTCATAGAGATTTCTTACTGCATGTGATAGGACATACTGTTAATTCTCACACAGAAAGACCACCTTCAACAACCACATTTGAATGTGATGAAGTAAAGACCAAGAAAAGGTGTAAGGTACACTGTTTTAAAACTTCCAGTAATCAAATCAGCAGAACTCTCCTGATAGAATCTGTGAAGTTCAGAAATGCCTCAACCCTCTGTTGTTTGGAAGAATTATAGTATTTTAATGGTATATTTGAATTATACTGTAACATAAAGTGCAAGAACAATGATGCTCATTTAGTAGTGATACATGAACAAGTTTCATGAGCCCCTCTTGTTTTTGCAATACTAAGAATGATCAGTTTTGTATCACATTGCTTAAGAAATGTCACAGTCACAGTACCCAAAAAGCATACATACACCCACACATTTTTGTATCATGTTGCTTAACAAATATCACAGTCACAATATCCAAATAAACACACACACACACACACACACACACTCTCACCAAAAATTCACATAGAATCTTTAAGAATTCTGAGATTTTATGATTCTATTATTCTGCAAATAGGCCCACTTCTGGTAATCGTAGCACTATACACAGTGAATGGTGATTCATTAAGTATAGAATTTTCAGGTCATAGGAAACAGAAATCTACTATGTAAGGGGCTAGCAAGATAGATCAGTAGGAAAGGAGCTGAGATTCTTGGAATCCTATGTAGAAGGGGAGAATCGACTCCTGCAATTTTTCTTCAGATTTTCACATATGCACAGTCATATATACAATACACATAGAAAAAATAAAACACAATAAAAATCTACCTATTCCTTATGATATCTTTTGTAGTGAAGATTCTTACCATTAATAAATTAATTTCCACCTACTTGGAACACTTAGAAGCTTACTGAGTCAGAACATATGGAAAAAATCACTCAATTTACACTGAACAAATATAAAACAATATCTATAAAATCTAGCTACTGCATTGATTTAATTGTTTGTTTACACAATTTATATCAGATTTCAAGTTGTGTCTCAAATTAAAGTACTGATGTTAATTTTCTAGTAAAAAAACCAAAGGCATGCATACATTAGAAGTTCTGTCATGAAGTGTATTACCTCATATTCCTGGGAAAACTTCAGGTTGTCATTTGCTTTCAACCTTTCAATATGATCTGCAAGTTCCAAGATAGGTATTGGAGGATGGCTAGCCATACCTATTAAAAATGAAGAGGAAACATTTGAATATAAAAAAAAATGACATTAACACTTCCAAAACACAGTGAATGCTGTAGTTAGAAATGGCCTGAAACATGTGAGTAGTAAGGATGTTTTATGTGAGGAAGCAGGCAGATAGTCTGGTTACTCAAAGCAGGACATGCTCTAAAGGGAGGATTTTGGAACCAAGTAGATAATCCACCAAGCATATTCCCCAAACTAGCATTCCTAGTGTAGAAGAAGGCATTACTGCGCTATGAATCAATGAGGTTAGCTAGCAGAGAAAACTCAAAGTAGCCCTGATGTCAGCTTCTGCTTTGAGTAATTACTGTTATGCCATCTCAGACTCCTTCTCCTGCACTGTGTGAAATGGAAATTGTGGGAATTAAATGGTGCAAAGTCAACCAAGGAACAGACAGTGAAGAAGGCCTGAAAGGGAAGGAGGGACAGCCTGACAGGAAACATAAAGTAACTTATGTAGAATCAAAGAAAACTAACTTGACAAATGAAGGTTACCAGGGTAACCGTAATCATCTGAACCTGCAAAGAAATGGTGTAAATAAAATAAAATGAATGGATTTGTTTAAGAAGATGAAATGGATAGCCTGACATACCTTCATAAAGGACAAATAAAATGCAAGTTTGTACAGAGTTTACCATACAACATGATAGATGAGGATCACTTTAGTATTTCACAAACATGTCAGGTGACAACCTTCACATGCAAACGTGGACACAGAAGATGACATGCATAACAGTTCATTGACAATGCTAACCAACACACTGACACCAAATCAAACTGAACTTCAAAAATGTTTCCACTAGTAGTAGATTGTAGAGGCTGGGGTTGCAGCCTTTTCCTAGTTGTTTATAAATGACCACACTAATAACACAGTTTTATTTTGGCCCCAGGTCTCTCTTCAACCCCCAGCAAACCTACAAGCTACTCCAGGTGCAAACATCTTTCTCCACTGATGGAAAATGAGTTCAGGAAAATGAGCATATGAAGGATGAAAAGACCAGGAAAGACAAGAAAAGAAAGCAGAGAGGGGTCTGATGCATCTTAGTTCAGTCGGCCAGCTGAAGACACATGGATCTCATAGTGTTTGTTAAAAATAATCTGCTGTTCATTTTGATGATTCTTGTGTTTTTCTGATGTTTCCACTCTGTTCACATGATTTGATCTTGTCGCATTGAGATTAATTTTCCAAGTGCATCATGAGAGAGAATTGCTGACTCGGACATTAAGAGATACAAATTCCAGCTGGATTGAGACAGTGAACTAACATGCCCCCAGGGAAGCATCTGAAGTAGAAAATTAGAAGTGGGGAGCTCCAACTGGAAGCTCTGGTGATGCTCTGCTGTCACTGCAACTCTGGAGCATAGCAGGCTGGAAGGATGGCCATTGGCTCAATGTGACAAGATTACTTATAAGTACTTTGGAAATGGTGCCTATGTAAAGTTACCCACTAAGTTCCTTTATCTGCAATGCCAAATTATCAACAATATGGTAAATTAAGTTAAAAAAAACTAATTTTCTTCCTCAAGATGATCATTCTGTGATGTTGGTGGCATTGTGTTCATGGCTGTGAAGGAGGTCTACGTGTAGGAGCCAAAACCTTGCTAGAGAGCCAACAGAAATGACTTGATTAGATATAGAGTCTCCTTATAGATAATATAATTATATATTTGGACAAAAAAATTTTGGAGCCCTTTCTGAAACTTTCCATATGGACTGCAGAATTGAACTAATTTACATTCTGTGGAGGGAGAAGGGGGGTGACAGCAATCTAGCAATTAAGAGTGAGCTTATCCAGAGGCACTCCCCAGAGAAGAGATGCGAGGGTAAGAGCACAGGACACGGTAGGTGATCTGGACATGGAAACGGGCTGATGTGGACATCATTGCAGTGCTTTGACAGAGAAGGTAACAGAGACAAAGATGTTTAGACCTTTTCGAGCGAATCGTGGGAGAGAGTTATTATCATATATGGACTGAGTGGTGGTTTGGCTAGAGAGGGAGGACACAGAGCCAATCAGGGAGGCGTAGGGGACTGAATTACTGCTCAAAGCTGCAAAAGTAAAGCCAGTTGGAGATGGGAAAAGTATTAGTATAACAGCAAAAGACCATAAGAAACAACACAAGATGTGATCCCATATTTACTTCCAACATGTGGTCTCAAAATACTACTTTGGAAGCTAGTTATAGAGAAATCCAAGCAAATCTGTGCTAACTCTTTGTAAACGGCATTAAAAAACTGGCATTTAAGACTTGATAGTTGGTATCATATATTCTCAGTTTCCAGGACAAGAATGGCCATTTCACATACAAGGGGTGAACCTACAAGAACTGCATGGAATACAAAGGAAACGTAGCCCCTGGATACAGAACAGGAACTTACTTTTGTTCTGACATCTACTTAACAGGGACTTGGAATTGAGCATCTCAATGTCTTTATATGTAAAATCAAAGAACAAGTCAATTCTGGAGCAGTTCCCTTCTTCACCACACTATTTCACTATACTGATAGAGACTCTGAACAGACAGGGGTCTTTTGAGAATTGTTCTTATGAAACAGTTTTAAAATTATGGCAGCTTTTCATTGAGGTGTGGAGAGCATTGTTATAACATAGGAAACTGTTATGTACTGGACCCGTCTGCTTTTTATGTTTAGGGAAATTTTCTTTAGCTAGTCAAAACAGTATGTATTCTATGTAATGATGTGATGCTTATCTGTAAGGTTGATCACCAATATCAGTCAGATGTCACAAAAAATATAAGATAAAATTACTCTAATCTGAAGCTCTTTATTTCACGTAAGAAAACAATAATAAACAATGTGGAGGTTTGAATAAGACTGGCTCCCCCATAGACTCATAATTGAATGCTTAATGAGTGGCATGTTGGAGTAGGTATGGCATTGTTGGAGGAAGTGTGTCACTGTGGGTGGGCTTCAGGATTTAAAATGCCCAAGCCAGGCCCAGTATCTCTCGAAATTCTTTTAAGTTCCCTAGTAATAACAGCTCTCCCATCCTATCCCATCCTATGGGAACTCATGATGAACACAGCAGGAGCCTTATAACTCCATTTGCTACTATTTTCTGCTCAAACCTCACATCAGGATTTATGAGAATAAATTTTTTTGCTAGTGATATCCTTGTATCCTGTGACACCCCATTAACAGGCATTGCTCTTTTTTAGACATTATTAGCAGCAAAGAACTTGATGTATAACTAACAACTACTGAGGATGTGCCAGGATCAGGACCTCATCGATCTAAAGCTACAATGTACAACACAAATACATTTTAAAGGCTTGCAATGACCCTGAGCAGAGTTTTTATACAGAAGCCACAACATCTACAAGATATGATGTTAGAATGAAACCTAATTCTGTCTTCACTATGATGAAATCTACTATATAGGAGGGAGAAAAAAAAATGATGACTACTCTCAACACAGTGGCTTCCTTGCATGAAGTACAACTTGAAAATGTTGGTAGTTTTAGCTGAGATGGATCTTTGAGATGATGGAGTTCAGAGCTTTTACTTTATACAATAGTATTCAAAAGTTCAGAAACTATTTGTTCACATAAATAGTAAGCAACAAAAGCACTACCATGCCATTTGATAGCCTTACCCTAATTCCTGCCTAGAACAGGAGCTGATTTTTCTAGACCAAAAGCAAAATCCAAGGGCTGAATGATCTAGGATGATACAGGCAGTAATCAAGGATCATTAGCTATTATACAGTAGTCACTTTTACAAAGAAACTATCACCTTTGTTTCTTTGTGAGGAACAGATTTCTAGGGCTACTTTTGCTCATCTACTTTTTTGCTTTTCAGGAAAAGAAAAGTACACTTTTATTATCTGAATAGCAACAATAAACATGAGGCTCAGTCCTCATGCCAATCACCACTCTGTATGTAGAGATGTGGGTGGGGCCTGAGAATGGAAGTTCCTCTGCTCTGTTGCTTTCTGTGCCAAGTGGAAAGGTGGGGCTGATGGGAGAGTTTTCCACACAGTTAAACATCCTGATCAACTCTCAAATGACAACTTGGCAATTTTCAATGTTGACCCCCCCCTGTTTTCATGAAATCCAGTAGGTAACACAGGTAAGATGTAGAAGGCATGACATTCTTGGGCTCACATACAAGCATTAGGGAAACCAGGAATGTTAAGCACACAGGCTAATCTCTTCAGCAGAAGGACATGTATATCTGTTTTCCACCCAGAAGATTGGGAGTAGACGTTGTTAATAACTTGGTGACCTTTGCTATCTGTATGGATAGGCCTCACCCAAATCCCCCAAAATATTTATTCGTGACTCTCTCTCCTAGACTTTCATCTTTAGCTTTGTTTCTCAGTCAACAGAACCCATTCTTAGTGGCTACATCACACATACTTTACAGCCTGGTGACCTCTGTGCTATCTCAATCACAGACTACACCAGATCCTAGTCCCTAACCCATCTTCATGGCAGAGCTAACATGTACTTTGCAAAAGAGTTTCCATTTAATCATGCCTTAAACTTTCTTGTACAGTGGGATTAAGATAATTGTTACCAGAAAACTTTTCCCCAAAATTGTACTGTTCTTAGATATGTCCAAAATAAACTGGCCTGTGTTGAACCAAGTTTCCTTTTTGTCTCTCGCATTCATTTCTCTTCTGACAGTAGAGCTTGCACGGACCCTCCTATAATAACTTGCAGTCTCACCTAGCATACTAGATGGTAACCTCTGCATAAACGGATGAATTCCTTTGCAGCTGTGTGAATTAAAATGAAAGAATGCTGCTTCACTGCAGGTGGTGACATGTACACCAAGCTCTGCAGCCACACAATGATCATAAACAAACCTAATCTAAACCAGTGTGTTTATTAATACATACTAGAACTCTTAGAATTCAACTTTTAGAATTCTGGGGTGGGGGCAGGCAAAGGGTACTCAGGCTCACACCTGCAATGTACATAATGAAGTTTCCTTTTTGTCAAAACATTCAAATTCCCTGAAAGTGCTGAACTAATGCTATAAGCTCAAAATATTAAAAACTGCAGTGCAACTTGGCAAAATATGTTTAAAAATATAAAGGTGGTTTTGCTTTTAAAATATTCTTACAGAATACTGTCATTTAGAACATCCTTCAAATAACTATATTATCCAAAGAAAAATGCTTATCAAAAAGATGCTCACTATTTCTAATCCCAAAACACAAAATCTAAAACATCCATTATTCAAAATATATTGACCTAGATTTGATATATAAGTGGAAAGCCTCACATCTAACCTCATGTAATGGGAGGCAGTAGAAATACAGATATACCAAAAATCATATAAAACTACTTTCCAGATACATACGGTGTCTATGAAACAGAAATAACATTTAGACTTGGGTTGCAACCCAAATATATCTCAGTTCATATATACAAATATTTTTCTAAAAAAGCTTGGGATTGAGGCTCAGTGTCAGAACATTTGTTTAGCATTCATGAAGATCTGGGTTCAAGTTTAAAAACAAACAAACAACAAACAAAAATATACACAAAAAGCTCTTGTCTGTTAGGAAAACATACTACATACAAAATAAAGAGGAAAGTTCAATCTTAAAATATTTTGGTTCCTAGCATTTTATGTAATGAATACTCAACTAACACTTGCTTTATTTACTCATAAGTATTTAATCATATTAAATTCCTTAAAAACTCTTAACTTTGCTAAGTACAGCATTTGTGGCCAGTATTAACAATGACATATACTTTTCCTGTAACTGAACATGTATGCTTACAATGTCTCAAGAGTATGCTATGATTTCCCTGATAAGAATTTATGATAAAAGCAGGGGTAGATATGATCCAAGGGGAAGATAATCTGTTCATCAAACCAGTGTCCTTGTCATGATGGTATCTGATATAGCAGGCCATTGAGAGAACTTCATTTCCTTAAAGATTTGTCACATTTTAACAATATTTATATATATATAAATGAGATAAATACAAATATTCTGTTCCAAAGTTGTTTGATAACTAATAATAAATAAGAGAAAATTGTTTCACAAGATGTAATTACTCCTAGGGAAAATGACAAAAATTTGACTCAATTATGGTTAGTAGTATCTTTAATAAAATATTCCCCAAGAGTGTTTCTCTGGTAAGCACTGGATAATAGACTTACACTTTATTTTATTTTTTGTTGGATTTCTTAGAATGAAGGATTTGAACAAACTATGTTCCTTTATAACCAAAATTACCATTTTGATTCAGTGAATCAGAGTTTTACAAATATAAAATACAAGGAACAAATGTTTTCTTAATAGGTTTTATGCATATATTTACTTAGAATAAACCATGAAGATAATAAAAATGAACATATAAAATGTGGGTTTTATAGGCATTGATGCAATTACTAACAGATGAGGGGAGTTATATCACAACCTTTGGAATTCAACCTGGTTACTGCACAGGCACTCTGCTGCTGATACCACAATCTCTGATACATTAGCTTTGTATGAGTTTAGGTTTGGTTGTCACAGACCATCAATCACCTACCAGCCATGTTTTCTTTCAGGTAAAATACACTATAGTCAGCCCCAAACTGAAAAGAGACCTTAAGAGCTGATGTCTCCACTTTGCAGTGCTTGTCACTTTTCTGAGACTCCATGTGTTCAGTTTGGATATTTTTGTAAGGGGAGCAAAAAGCAGGGGTAGCAGAAGCAGTCATGTGATGGTAGCTAGTACCATGTTCTACACTATTAGTTGCCCTTCCTTTACTTTTCCTAAGTACTGGACAGAAGAACACAGACTTCTCTCAAACAGTGAACTGATTTGCTTTGCTGGGAGAATGCACAAATATGAACACAATCTGTCTTTTTTTTTTCTTATCTATTATTATCTCTTCACAACGTCTTTTATCTTACTCACTTTTTCCCTTTCTAGTGACCATGGACCTGAGAGAAAATTATCAGCAAATAAACTTTACAATATTAAAAAACAATCTGTAACTGGTAATCTTTTTCAGAATGATAAATGCCTCTGCTGTCATACTTCCTGGCATTAACATGCAGAGATTGTGACAATGGTGTGAAAAAATCTACAGGACATGGAAGGCAGATTCCATGAACAGAGAAGGCATAGACACATTGAAATCTTCAGAACGGAATGAAATTAACACAGTGAAATTCCGAGAGAGAGAGAGAGAGAGAGAGAGAGAGAGAGAGAGAAAGAGAGAGAAATAATACTCTAATTTGGCAAATTGCCCTTTTGACATTGCAAAATTAAGCCAGAGAACAGGGTGTATGATCTCCTATCCACACACCTAGTGCATATTTGCATTAGAGGGCTGCACACAAACAGAAGTTCAGAAAGGCATGTGTGGAGTACTGTAAGGCAGGTTCACATGTAAGACTAGAGTAGTAATTAAAAATCTTTTCCTTTTATTTAGCATGTGCTATAAAGAACTGAAATTCATGAGATGAATTGTATTCTTATTTGAAAATGCCATTGTTTGACTCTTTCCCAACTCAAAATTATCAAAAAGTTCAGACATATAGAAAATTTAAATAATAACAGAGAATAATGGTCACTGTTAAATAGAAAAACCTATATCCAAGGTCAATAAGCATGCTTTTTAGTTTGCAGAAGTTCCCTCCCTTAGAAATATGTATTGCTTTGTTTTCTTTTCTTTTCTTTTCTTTTTTTTTTGGTTTTTCGAGACAGGGTTTCTCTGTTTAACAGCTCTGGCTTTCCTGGACTCGCTTTGTAGACCAGGCTGGCCTCGAACTCACAAAGATTCGCCTGCCTCTGCCTCCCAAGTGCTGGGATCAAAGGCGTGCACCACCACAGCATTGGGAAGGTATACTGGGCCATTTAACTCTCATAAATGTGGCATATTTATATCTATTGTTTTGTATAATACTTACTGTTATAAGAGAAGGAACCATCTGTTGGACTGAAAGGGGAAACTTCTGGGGGGAAGAGGGTGGAAGGGCGGGATAGGAAGGGGGAATAGGGAGGGGTTTGTGACTGAGATGTAACTTGAAGAAAAAAAATAAAGTATTTATAAAAAAAAAAGAAATATGTATTGCTGGGACTGGAGGGGTAATAGGGAGGGGACTGCGATTGAGATGTAACTTGAAGAAATAAAAAATAAAGGAAAAAAAATGAAAAAAAAGAAAAAACAAAACAAACAAAAAAAGAAATATGTATTGCTTTTATAACTATAAGCAAGGTATACTGGAAAGGAAAAGATCAATACAGGCAATGCAGGATAACAGACACAGCTTAGTTTTGTCTGAACTCGTAGCCTGCATGCCAACCACCCAACTCACACAGCATTTCCAGGAAAATACATGTGAAGCAAAATTTTCCGTTTTTATTAACTAACCTATTTATATTGTGTGTGTGTGTGTGTGTGTGTGTGTGTGTGTGTGTGTGTGTGTGTGT